>CM070728.1:14953722-15396222 GCA_036346275.1 Otatea glauca
AATACTTATCAAACTTTTCATTCATGCTAATTGACATTGCTTGTATAATTGGATCCGTAAAGGTTGACCACTGCCTCATGTTCATTTTAATTTCACAAATTTTGGGAAAGTATACATTGGCAGTGACATACTGAGTACCAGAAAATATGTTGGTGATTTCATAAAATATCCTTAATCTCTCAACAACATCAGCAGCAAATAACCATTCTTCTTCGCTTGGATTACAATCATATAACTTCTCAATCTTTGCCGCACGATTGAAAACAGCCTTATAGGGCAAAGCAACGCTAAGCATAATAAAAGTTGAATTCCATCTAGTTTTGCAATCAAGACACAACTTTTTGGTTACTGTGACTTTCATAAACTTAGCGATTTCTTCAAACTTCTCTATCCTTTTTGGTGTAGCAGTCCAAAAAGCTATGCTATCACGTATGTGTTCAATAGCATGTTTGATCACTTCCAAGCCATCCTTCACAATTAAATTGAGAATGTGTGCACAACAACGCATATGAAGCATCGTACCTTTCAACATAAGCTTATTTGGCTCAATCTTCTTGATTAACTCAGAAAATATCTTATCATTTGTTGAGCAATTATCCAAAGTCACAGTTGATAGCCTCTCATCAATATTCCATGCTACCAAGGATTCATGAAGTTCGTCAACAATAACTTTTGCAGTGTGTGGAGCTGGCACATAAATGAATCTACAAATAAATTTATATAACCAGATTAACAATAAATTCAGATTTGAAAGTTCAAATGAAATGGGATGTAATAGCCATATAGTAACAAATTACCTCATGACAACACTTCTAAGTTTCCATGAATCATTGATGAAATGGGCTGTAATAGCCATGTAGCCTTTCTTTTGGTTGTCAGAAGTCCACATGTTTGTAGTGATTGCAACTCTAGACCTATTGGTTGCCATGTAGTTAATGGCAATCTTCTTTTCTTCATCATATTGCTTCAAGATGTCCTTCCTAACAATTAAAAAATCAAAACAAGTTAGACAATAGATTAGAAAACAAATTCAGATCATACAACTCATAAGTTTTGTCACATTCCATACCTAATAGTATTCCTTATCACTATTTTGAATAGGGTCAAGTGCAAGAACAAATCACAAAGCCAACATAATCAACCATGCATAAGGGGTACTCATGTAGCACCATCATGGCAGCAAGTTCTCTTCTAGCAACTTCTTGATCAAATGTGTAGTTCTCCACCGACACTTTCCCTTTATCTCTAGAATTCAACCTCAAGGATGGTTGTACCATTGTTTTGCCCTGCTTCTCTGCTGCCGCTAGTTTGCTTTTTCGATATGGACATGCTTTCAAATGGTCATGAAGATGCTTTGTTTCATTTCGAGTTTCTCCTCCAAGCTTCTTGAAACAATAATTGCATTTGGCCTTGATTTTCCCCATGACTTTAACTCTCTTGAACTCCTTCCACACAACAGATGTTAATTTTCTCTTACTGCCAATAGTTCCATCTTCATCTTCATCACTTGTTATTTCAATCTCCTCTTCTTCTCCCACTGCCTCCTATTCGTTAACTGACTCAGGCAATGATGGAAGTGAGCTTGGTTGACACTTGCTACCACTCCCAGTCCCACTGCCACTAGCTGGGGTAGACATGCTCTAAACTGCCATTCAAAGAAATTCAAATGATATGCTTATTAGTTATTATTGACAGATATAAACCAATGCAGGAATAATTCAATAATGCTTTTTTCTTCCAAATTTCATCCATACATCAGCATAACCATGATCTACACGTGAGAAACAATAACTTCCCAATAGCTTGTCCTGCTTCCTGAATGAATGAATGAAAAAAGAAAGAAAAAATTGGAGCCTGTGGAGATCTGCAGGGAAACTAACTTACATTCAGCCTCAACTAACTTACATTCAGAGGCTGAAACTTGCAAACCAGTAGTCCCAGCCCCATGCAATGGCAAAACAGATGCCCATCTCTACATCAATCTCTGAAAGATGGGAGCTAACTTAGCTTGCAGCTATTTCTATTCTAGCTCACACATAAAAACTCAAGAGATAAATTTTGTGATCACTGAGAAATCCAGGCGATGGAAGTGGAATCCACCAAGCAAACAGAATTAGTACTGAGCACTACTGACTGAATGAATAAGCATGTACAGCATGCATGAGTTATTGAACAACAATTAATTTGGCACCATCACTTGAATGGATGTACAGAATTTCTCTGTCATTCTCTCAATTCCTAGCTGGCAGCAACGGCAGCAGCAACCAAGTCACTGAACAGGTAATATAAAGCCTTGCAGGGGAGAACTAAGAGCTGAATTTCCAATCGATCCTACTAAATTCTAGTGACAGACAAATTACAAGGGGCTTGTCAGTAGTTAATTTTTGCTCATAAGTCTGATATGAGTCATTCTATTTCATTTTATGACAGATCTTCTAGTGCAATATTTCTTGAGAGGATTAAAGGTCGGATCTTCCAGTGAATCTTACAGCCTTGGCTTGTAGAGCTGAAAAATGGAGGTAAGTGTAGAAGTAGAACTACAGATACAGACCTTGGGGGCGTCAGGCGTTAGCGTCTGGGACTCTAGACGATGTCTGGGCGGCGTGGAAGTCTGCTCGACGGCGGCGAAGAGGACCTGCTCGGAGGATGCATCTGGGCGGCGGCGACGGCGTCTCGCAGGCGAAGCGTGGCGGATTCGCCGGAGGCTGCGTCGGGCGGCGGCGGCGGCGGCGACGACTGCGGCTTCTGGGCGTTTGCGCGACGGGCATGGAGGATTTGCTCGGAGGCTGCGTCTGGGCGGCAGCGACGTCTGGGCGATGCGCGGTGGGCTTGGAGGATTTGCTCGGCGGCGCCAGCGTCTAGGTGGCCGACGTCTGGGCGCTGTCGGAGGACTGGATGAGTACTCGCCGCTCGCAGCTGCCAGCCGGGAGTCCAGGACTGGGAGAAATGGGAGGAGAGGACTGGGGATTTGGATGGAAGACAACAGAACACTCGGTAGTCTCGGTTGGATTGGAGGCGGTGATTTGGATCTAGGGTTTACTATAGAAGGACCCACCTGTCAGAGCTAATCGAGGACGGGGACGAGTAACGGGGACCGGGAATAGCGGAACGTCCCTAGCCCCGCCATCCCCGACGGGACAACAATTTTCCCCAATAAACCCCCTGTGGGGAGTAAATTTCCCCGTCCCCTAATAGAGGAATTACCCGCGGGAAAACGGGGATCGGGGTCCATTGCCATCTCTTTATGTGGTAGCTAAAGGTTGAAAAATTTACCGGGCAAAGAAGCAAAAATAGGTATCTTTTGGCTCTTTTTCCGTTCTTTTGGGCTTTTGGGACCTACCAATAATATCTTGCTGGTGGCACTCTTTTGTAATGTCATTATTCTAGTCTTTTATTGAATTTTTTCTAACCTTTTACTCTTCGTTTTAGCTCACACGTATAAAACCCTCGCGGTGAGCTTGTTTTTAATGCGGTGTACTCGATAGTTTGCACATTAAAGTTTAGGACTTTTTATCCTAATGTCACGTGAGATATTGGCAATTGTTTGTGTGAACTCACATTCCCTTGCCATTCTTTCTTTTCCTCTGTTGACGTAAATTACTAGCAACCTGTACGTGACTTGCCACGTCGCGGGCGTTGTTTTTTACACGAGAAAGATGGGTTTTTTTCGGAAAAAAGGCTTAAATGTAATGGTAAAGAAAATGGGAAAAAAATGTATGTTTTTTTTTGCGAAGAAGGATCCGAATGGGTTTTTTTCCCGCGAAAAAGGACCTAAACGTAAGTTTGGTTTTATGAAAAAGGACCCGAGCGCAAGCCTTAAAAACGCATAAAGGACCAAAGCGTAATATATATTCTTTTTTGGGGAAAAGGATCTATTTGTAAATTAAAAGGACCTACATGTAATTTTTATTTAGTGAAAAAGGACCCGAGCGCAAGCCTTAAAAATGTATAAAGGACCAAAGCGTAATATATATTCTTTTTTTTAAAAAGGACCTATCTGTATTTTTTTTCCGAACAAGAACCCGATTGTAATTTTTTTTTCTTAAAAAGGACCTATTCGTAAATAAAAAAGGCTCGAGCCGCGAGCCGAACCGGCTCCAGCGACACTTGGACAGCGTCCCCTTCCAAGAAACCTTCGGAATATAGTAAAGGTATGATGTGCAAGTATTGTTAGTTACTTTCAAGTTTTGCATAGTGCGTTTCGGGAAAACACGTGATCTTACTTGTCTGCGGCTCTGCGCCATGCGTTTCAATGGTTGACACCTGCGTCGCTCCCTTTTGGTTTTGCTAAAAGGAGTGAATCAAAAACCGTGAAACCCGATTTTTTTTAAAAGAAAAAGAACGAAGGAAAACTAAGACGCTGAAATACATTATGGTCTATTGCTATTTGTACATTTTGGCTAAATGCGATTGGTGTGGCTATTCGTAATTTTTTTAAAGTTTATTGATGTTTTTAAACGAAACAAGATCGGATCAGTCATCAGTACAACTAGCCAGGGTCACGCGTTACGTTGCGTCGTGCGAAATTTCGGCGTGTGACGCTGCGACGTGCGGAATTTGGGAAATTCGGTCGCGCGACGTTACGACGCACGAAATTTGGTCCGACGGATATTTCTGAAAAAAAAGTGTAACTTCGGTTTTCTATTTTTTATTAAAAAAAATGGGATGCTAGGAGTCGGCGGCGAATTTGTGGATTTTTTTAGAGAAAACCGCGGAGGGATTTAAACGTCATTTATTTTTTTTTGCGTAAAAATGTGTTGGTAGGACCCATCGGCTAATCTTGTGGACTGCTGTAAAACTTCGGCGAATCTGTGTTTTTTTTAAGGGATGCTAGGAGCCGTTGGCGAATCTGTGGATTTTTTTTAGAAAACCGTGGAGGGATTTAAATTTTATTTAATTTTTTGCATAAAAATAGATCGATAGGACCCGTTGGCTAATTTGTGAACTGCTATAAACCTTCGGCGAATCTGTGTTTTTTTAGAGAAAACCGCGAACGTATTTTTTTGTTTTTTTTTCGGGTCCATTCTACAAAAAAAACGTCGAGAGGAGTTGAACGTGAATCGCAGAGAGACCTAAACATAATTTCGTATTTGCCGGGGTCCGTTCTTATAAAAACCTCTGGGAGGACCTGAACGTAAATCGTAGTGGGAACTAAATGTAATTTTTGTTTTTTCGAGTTCTTGCTGTTAAAAACCAACCGAAGGACCTAAATGCGATTTCGAATTTTTCAGAGGGTCTTTTCGCGTACGTGTTGAGGTGGCGGCCCTTAATGGCTAGTAATCCTCACCACTTTAATATATAGGGTGTATTTGGTAGGGCTCCAGCTCCACCAGATCCGTGAATCTGGTGGAGCTGGGTATTCCTAACTCCACCAGATCCGTGGAGCTGGAGCTATGAGTACATTAAGAGTGTTTAGATGGATCGTCTTATTTACATTTTAGACCAAAAATATAAACTTAATTCACTTTATTTTAGCCTACAAATTTCAAATCTCAGATGAAACTAGGATCTAAAACTCTACCAAACAAGTCCATAGTATACATTGTGCATGCTACTAAATGCCCTCTATGCTCGAAAGTTGTATCTCCTCTTTTGTTTTAATAAAACACCAAAGGGTCTTTTCCCCATTCGGTGTCTGAAATTTCGAACCCGACCCATGATACGGAGTGGAGATCTAGTGCAATAGTATTAAGCAGTTGCATATAGACCGTTTGATAAAAAAAGACTGTTCAGATCTTTTAAAAATACTATTTAAAAACATTGTGCCGGTTTTTCGCTATAACAGACACTATAGTAAATTAGCATAGTGACATTCTATTGAACATCCAAACAGTTTTTTTTTCTGACTCGATCGAGGGACAGGGACTCCTTGAGTTACAGTAACTATAATGACTGTAGGAATCTGTCCCAGTACGGCCATACAAATTCTGTCACTATGCCAGAACCCTGTCCCACGGTACGGCCACACAAATTCGGTTACAGCACCTTCTCGCGTGAGAATGGTCGCTGTCTCCTTAGATTTTCGCCCAAATTGGAGCAGCGAAAAATTCCGGAAGTCCGCGAGGCGCACCGCTGACTACCCCCAGCAACATCCGTAAACTTATGGCCTCCTGATTTTTTTTTACAAAATTAGCATATATCAAATTTTTTCTTCAAAAATGGTCCTATTCTATATAGAGGAAGTGTGGAATTTGCTAAACCATCACACCGCGGTAAATCCAATTGACGTGTGCTCCCGCTATAAAAAATCCAAATGCCATGCTCTCATCCTGCGGAAAATGCAAAATTGCATTTTCCACACTCCTGTTCCGTAGAAATTGCATTTTCGCACCCCATTCCGCGGCAATTGCATTGAATCCGGTGAATTCCACGCCTATTTCGCGGCAAATCAAATTCCCACGTGCCCATTCCGGCAAATAAAATTTCCGCACTACAGTGAGATTACTCCTCGTGACACAGTAACGCAAAGATGAGCTATTTTTATAAAAAAAATTAAAAAAAGCTTTTTTTAGAGTAAGGGCCAAATATGCTATTCATTCGTAAACTTCACGCGGTAGCTTTACCTTCCTCATTTTTTCCATACCAATTTCCATTTTGAACCCCCACTCCCCCTCCCTCTTTTGCGCGCGGCATCGCCGCCTCCGCCTCGTCGTAACCCTAGAACCCCCCGGCATCCCGGCGCTGATCACGGGGTGAGGCGAGGCCAGTTGCTCGACCGATGACGGCGCAAGATCCAGGAGGACGAGGACGACTGCGAGCCCTCTGCCACCAAGCATTGCGGCCTCATCCAGGCCACGGGGGAGTGGTATGGCTATGGCTTACTCCTCCCCCCTCATCGCCCCCAGCTTCACATCACTTCGCGAAAGATGCGGCTGTTGGTACGACGTGGAATCGCGCGGGTTTAGTGTTGTCGGGGCGGGTTCGGGATTCTGCTGATTGGAACGAGTAATGCTTGCGCTGATGGGGAATCGAGCAGCTTAGCTGCATGGTAGTAAGCTTGGGATTTTTTGGTTGGTTGGATTAGGTAACGCGAGTATAGTTGGCTATGGGCTTATGCCCTATGATCCCTCGGCCCCCTCTTCACACAACCGTTTTTGCGATGTGGGTGGATTGAGATATTGGGAGGAACTCTGCAGAATTTAGGGTTTATTAACAATATGAGCGCGAGCATTGATATTGTGTAGCTCGCGCTGTTTCGTGTCCAGTAGTACAGTTTTTAGTCGATAGGAATTGTGTTTGTAAGCACATTTATAATGTGCATAAAAGTACTGGACACCAAGTTTAGGGTTTAAGGATATAGTATTCATGTTTTTTAATCTGTAGAATATTCTCTAAATTTGGGATTCGAAGGGGTATATGTTATACTATATCGATCGCTGCTCTCCTACGTACGTGAGGACGTGTGAGAAAAAGATTTGACGGACGTGGACTCGAACCCGCGATTCCCACCACACTGCGATCGCCTGCTCGCCTATGCGCATGAGGACGCAATGGCGCGAGAAAAAATATTGTCGACCCGGGGACTCCAACCCACAACGCTTGATTAGTATTCAGATGCCTTATCCATTAGACCACGGGCGCGTACGTGCTTAACTAAACGACATATATAATAAAATTTCTGTGCAAACGGCCCACTGCTCGCACGCCGCCAAGCGAATGAAAGGGCATGCGTCGACGCCCGGGAGGCGTGACCTGCATAGGCGCAGGAGCTGGGAATTCTACGGAATGTAATATAGGGATGCTGCTGCAGAAGGCCTATCACACAAACTGCAAACTAACGGAAAAAGATGAATTACTAAAAAAACTAACAAAAAGGGGGTGAGGATGCCAATGGTAAAATTATAGGAGATTGTGTATTTAATAGTTCATTATGAGAAGCAAAATCTTGCAATGGTAGCTGAACACAATACAATGACGAAGTTCTCCCATAGTATGTAAGCTGTAGCGATTCCGATAGCTGAACCAGACTAACATTCATGTTCAGAAAGCTTAGCACTAAACAGAACAGGCTGAGGAGGCAAACCGCAATAACCGAACACACTGTTGAATGTGACCAAGATTGAGTGGAACAAAAGGCAAGGGAACTAAGAACCAATCCATAATCGACAGTTTTCCTCTTTCTTTCGTTGTCTTATCGGGGTGTATTCTTGTAAACTATCCAAGAGCCGCATTTGTAAGTGAATACAACAAATCTTACATAAGCAAGATGAAATCAACACAAATAAACCTTTTATTTGGAAAGAAGAGCTCTAAGTAATTGAACTTGCCTTGTCATACATAAATGAATGCCCTTCTCCTTTCAGCACAGCACAAACAAAAGTCTGAGAAGCAGTAGCTGCAAAGATCAGTTAGTCAGTAATTTTAAGATTACGTTAGTTTTCATCACACCACAAACAAGGGATTCGGAAACAACAGCCGAACAGAGCAGCGTACCGTAGTTTTCATCACCCCATAGCCAATTCATCACAAAAACCAACAAAAGACCAGTCGGCATTTCCCTCATCCGCACACCCTTTGTTCATTCGTTTGTAATCTTCCTTTTCTTCTCAAACACATACCACAATTTTTTGTAACCAAGGTTCGACTTTCTATAAAACATTGACAAAATAGAATATCGAAGTGATCACAACTGGAATGTCATGTATAATGTGATCCAGTTTGTTCATCTTACACGTGTGTCAAGCCAGAAAAATAGGATGTATCTTAGCATCTAAAAGGTTTTCCAGTTCAAAGAGCCGACTTTCACAATCCAAATCAGAAGAGACACCTGCATAGATGACCAAGATAATTTTCTATGTTAGAAAACAAGGGAAATGCCAGAAACATTGACAGTGGTGAAATTTATGGCAGAACTACAACTGTAGATTATGTCTTTGAAGTGTTCCGTTTCTGGATTCCCGATTCTTCTTCTGGTCGGGCTTGTCATCAACATGTCTCATCATACTCTTTAATTAAGCTAATACATGACATCATGATTAACTTTAGCAATTATTTTACCAACTCAAATTCTGTATCCCACATAAAGTTCATCAGTTTATTCAATATCTAAGCATATAAGTAAACAAATAACTCATAACACGTTGTGATGTATGCAATGTAACCCCAAAAAAGAGAGTAATTTATATTTTTTTGTCAATGCTCATCTTTTCTCATAACAGGTGGTGCTGTCTTACGAAATACATTTGTTTTATGTTCAGATTTGTGATAGCACCACCACCCATCACGGTCTGCAAATATGTTTACAAATGAGGTCCTGGATTTACTTTTTACAGTCACAGTATAATAGTTAATCAATTATGTAATTCATTCTAAGATAGGTAAAAAATTGGTCAGTACGATGGTGAAACAACGTAAAACATCACTATACCTTATGACAGTCATTATCATAGCTTCTTTCTTCTGGCACCAGCCTCCTGGTACTTCAAAAAATAAATGCTATATGTGTCATTTGCTTTTTTTTTATTCCATAATCAGTATCTGATAGAGGAAATCAGGAATACCCGATTTCTTAAATACAAAATGCTACGTTTGTGTTAATCACTTCTGCTAAACAGCTCGGCATAAAATAAATACAATATACATGCATATGTCTGCCACAAAGGTCTCAAAAACGTCCTGATGAAATTGTCAAAACCAATGGATGTTTATTCACATGCCAATGGTGAAAAGGGAGGAATGAAAAAAGGAGTTCTAGATAATTCTCCAAAAGGATTTTTTATTCGTAGATACAACAATGTAACTAATCTCTTGAGAATAGCGGGATACGTATGCATTGCATGTGCTTGCCTGTGATGATTGGGAGAGACAGATATCTAAAAATGTTCTCAAAAGACATGCCTATGCCTACCTATCTCTTTTTTTTTGCTACTGAAATTTTATAGATAATATCATTTGGCCACATCTTTTAACCCCATTCCGTTTTCCATCACACAATCATGCCCATATGCAATTAGTACCATTAGTTAACCAACCAAAAAGCAACGATAAGAAACTGAGACCAACTAAAACTCAACAAACTAACAACTGCACAAGCAGAGCTCTGGAAGGTCTCACAAATCACACCTGCTGGCAAGTTGCACCCTAAAGCACAATAACTAAAAGAAAAAAGCACAATTCTATGAGAAAGCATTAATTAGGCAAGCAATCAAAGAAAGAAGCAGCAGGCAGGGTCAAGAAGAGAACCAACTGTTACCTGGAACAACCAACCAAGATCTGACCTTTTCAGTAACAACAGCTAAATTCTAATTACCACCACTAAATCTACGCAAAAGCCATACCGTATGGCTTTGCATTAATAATTTGACAAGACTTAAGCACAGAGCAGCAGTCGAAATAACCTTTTGTGCTAAGACACCAAAATCTGTAGATATGCGCATATGAAACTATACATTTTTTTTTGGAATCTAAGGTACTACATTAATTTAGCTAGCCAATTAAAGAATGGGATACCAGCTGAACTCACCCAGAACAGAACCCCCAAATAGTCCGGCTCAGAAAACCCTACAGGTAGGGATTTTCTAGCTGCTGAAGCTACAGTGTACATTAACAAAGTTAACTTCACCAAAAGAGAAAGAAAGGGAAAGATCAAATTCCAGGGTACCAACACCAAATAATCAACAGCTAAAACTGCTGCAAAGGTCACAACC
This sequence comes from Otatea glauca, assembly GCA_036346275.1. Lineage (NCBI taxonomy): Eukaryota > Viridiplantae > Streptophyta > Magnoliopsida > Poales > Poaceae > Otatea > Otatea glauca. Next base: position 14,964,369 of record CM070728.1, read on the forward strand.
TCAGCCACATAACTACAGAGCGGGACTGGAATTCCTAACACCTAGTTTCAGTGGTCAGTTTCACAGCATTTTTAAGTTTTCTTCTAGAAATCAAAAGCAAACTTGGCAGGCGGACCAGATTGATGGTAGAGTTGGAGCGAAATGGGAAAAATGAACACATTTGCAAGGAAACTTACCTTCCTAGGGTCAACGAGCTTGACATCCTAGCTCTGGAGGGAGACACTGGGCATGAAGCTCTTGATCCTCCCGAAACCTGCCCCCAAATTGACGCACGTAGGCAGGAGAACTCAATCAAATCAGCACATTAACCGTTGATTCCAATCTTAATGTTGCCTGCATCTGAAAATCCACCATAAAAATCAGGAGAAAAAAGGGTTAATCGGGAGGACCTTCTTGAACACTAGCCTTTGGGAAGCTACGGAGTGATTCAATATAGTCCTAAATAAAATGAACATTTTGAGCAGTCTTCTTCACATTAAAATCTATTGTATGTAAGCTATTAGGTTAGAAGCTAACTTTAATCTCAATGGCCTCTTCAGATATGTCAGCATTCTGTGCTCACAGCTTTTGCAATGAGGTGTGAAATTCTTTTTCCCTTCCAACATTGGCCTGTAACTGAAATGCATAGTGAGACTCAATACAAAAAGCACATGATGAAATGACTGAAATCAAAGCTTCATATTAACTGATGAATATCATTATGTAGCTCGGAATTTGCTTTTTTATCGCGGTCAATGGTTTGCATACTTGATTTTGCTAAGAAAAGGAGGTTGCATGGTAATTCTGCAAAGACCACTAACCCTCCCATTATTTAAAGCAAGAAAACCACTGGGCAAACGAAGCATTTTTCTCCCCTGACAAATTCAAAACCCTAATGTTTCACTGAACATTCGCCTAAAGTCGATGTGCTTTACCAGACATCTTGGCGACTGTGGAATGAAGAGGCCCTACTAACAGGAGAACACATGACACCATACCTGCACACAAAAAAATGTATTTATTTCCATCCAACATGAATGTGAAGCATAACCATGTTAATTATATGCATGTGAAGACAAATTACTAACAAATACTAAATTGTGCCATGCAACCAGAGACCTTATTATGTAAGTAGCTGAACCCCCATAATAGATTAACAACTACGCATGCAGACACAGTGGTTAACAATATTAAAACTTACTAAACTAAATGTACATTGTGTGACTTTCTTCCTCTGTATTGAGTTGCATACACCAACCAGTTCACCCAAAAGCTAAGCTGATGAGGAAAGGTGGACAATTCACCTATACTTCAACACTCCCCCTCACGTACAGGCTCCCTCAGGCTTAGGGCGTGGAATAGAAGTGAACTGCAATTATTTTTTTTAATTGCGTCAACCGGGTCTTGAACTCAAGACCTCTTGGCTCTGATACCATATTGAGTTGCATGCACCAACCAGTTCACCCAAAAGCTTAAGCTGATGAGGAAAGGTGGGCAATTCACTTATACTTCAACACTCTGGTTTACAAACCTGGTTTGAAGTTGCAAGGTCCCCTCTAAGATTCTTTAGTACTATTTCAGCTATGAACAATGCCACCTGCCACATCCAACGCGCCATCAGCACACTAAACCATGAAGATGATAAAGTGGAAAACGTGAACTTTACAACCGATACAAGATGGGAAGATAGAAAAGAATCACCAGTGAAGTAAGGGGCATACCACATATGAAAGAACTCTAGTACTAAAGGACAGAAAGGTTCTTAAAAAATAAAGCATAGTAGCACCCTTTGCATCGTAATTCCAAAGTAAGATATCGATAGGAAGTGCATAAGAACTCAGCTGGGACTACTGTACCAAGTAACAAACCATAGCAAAAATGTATAGAAAGACAACCGAAAATGGAAATAGTAGGCGATACCAGCATGGTCTGTGACAAATAAAAAAAGAAGACACAATTAGGAGATGAATCCGAAGTAAACAAAGATACACAATTAGCACAATTAATAATTGAGCCATTTTACCATTCTACGTCCAAGAAAGTCTGCAAACTGCAAGGTTAAAATGAGCTGGTAATACATATCATAGTTACAGAGGAGAAGAGTAAAGCCAGAGAAAGGGTCGTGCACAAGTCATCTAGTAAACGGAATTCATGAGGCTGGAAAAGAAAGCTTGTTCATGTTACAAACCTCATAGATGGATAGTCCGACTTCGTTCACTATTCTTGATTGAGTGGGTGCAGAATACCGCTACAACTAATGCCGACGAGAGGGTAAAAAGATAGTGAACTCCGGTCCTTCATCATAGGTACATTTGCCTCCTTTTTACCTCTCCATTAGTGAACTATGATGCTAACAAATATAAGGCAAACTATATAAAGCGTATGACATAAAGGAAACTACAAAGACGGCTTTGAAAAAAATTCTCAAAGTATAGTGGTCGTCAGGTCCGCAGCGAAATAAAGCTGCCCAATTTTTAGCAAAATCATCAACCACGGCTAATTTTTTTGGCAAGATTGCGTCTGGGTACTTCACTACCCAGCCAAATTTTGGCTGCCGAGCATGCCGTCAATGCATGCCTTGTCAGGCCACGCAAACGGACAAGCAAGATGAAGAGGACACGGTAAGGAGGGAGGCCTACACAGGTGCCGAACTCGAAAGAGCCGCACACGACCACCGCGGTAGACAGAACCACCCGTAGGGACCCTCCATCTCTCTGACCATCTCTGCACGACGCCGTCTCGTGGATCTTGGACTCGGCCGCAGCCTCCTCATCTTCCTCCTTGTGATGCCGGAGGAGCGGCGCCGTCACCTCACTGCCGAAAAAGAGGGCAGAGGTGGCACGACCGGTGGCTTCGCGAAGCTGGGCAACAGCGTCCCTCCACGGCGTGTTGGATGGCGAGGCAGGGGTGGGACCGAGCACCAGCAGGGTAGGCGTGACCGGTAGATTCGCGAAGCTGGGCGTCGGCGACTGATGCGCGGAGCATGCGTCGCGCGGGGACGAGGCGCGACCGATGTGGATGGCGCGGCTGGGCCATTCACGAAGCTGGAAGAAATCGGCACCTCTCCACGGCGAGGCAGACCATAGCGGCATGCGTGGCGCCGGCCGATTCTTCCAATCGAAACATTTCGCGAAGCAGAAGCTAAAAATTGCCAAGAAACGGGTCAGACAAATCAGACCATGCCATCTGGGGAACTATGGCAAGAACCAGATCTCAGATTCTTGGAAAAAGATGGGATCAAGGAAAACGTACCGTAGCGCGAACAGAGCTGGGGCTCGACGCCGGAGCACTCGCGGACGAGAACAGGGAGGGATGGGTTCCGGGCCTCGATTTCCCCGTAAGCTCTTCTTCACGAACTCCCTACAAACAGGCACATCATAAAATCCACTAAACATCGCCGCATAAGGTGAGGAATGATCGGGTAGAGAATGGAGAAAGCGGCCGGCGAAGCTCGAGCGCATAGAAGCCCACGCGAGAGGACGCGTGTCGGGAACCAGACGGGCCGGGCGAAGAGCGCGTGGGCCACGTAGTCGACGGCGGCGCGCGAATTTTTTTTCTTTAATATTTATTTATATTTTTTTTTCAAAACTAGACGTTCGGGCTGAGAAATTGCAAAAATGTAGTGCCGAATGAAACGGCGAAGTAACGGCCAAATGGGGGCAAAATGGGCATTGGCACCTATCGCCCCCTACATGGGCGATCGCCCCATGTAGGGGCGACGATTGGTTTAAAAGCTACAGATTCTACGAGCCAAGCCAAGCAGAGAAAGAAGAGAAGGGCCGAGCGCAGAGAAAGAAGAAAGAAGAGAAGAAAGGAAGAAAGAAAGAGAGAAGATAAGAGAAGAAAAGAAGAAGAGAAAAAAAGAAGAAGAAAAAGGTAAATATCGGATTTTTTTGTAGACTTAGCTTTAGGAATTTTTTTAGAGATAATTGTAGGAATTTTTTTATAGGTTGTGTAGTATTTGGATATTTAAAGTAGCATTTAATATTTAGGAATTTGTTGTAGTATTTAGAAATTTTAGGATTATGTATTGTTTAGAAATTTTATGACTGTATAGTGTTTAGAAATTTAATGTAGCAGTTAATATTCAGAAATTTAATATAGTATCTAGTATTTAGAAACTTAATGTAGTATTTCAGTATATGCAAATTTAATGTAGTATTTTGTATCTAGAAATTTAGTTCAGTAGAAACTATAGGTAATATTTAGAAATTTAATTTAGTAGGGTTGTGTATTAGTAAGTTTATTATGTAAATAATGTATTAGGCAATATATACAAATGTAATGTAGTAGAAATTTAATTTAGTAAGGTTGTGTATTACTAATTTTATTATATAAATAATGTATTAGGCAGTATATATAAATATAATGTAGTAGAAATTTAATATTAGGCTGTATGGTAGGTTAGTCGAATGACTTATTTATAGTTGAATTTTGTAGTACGATCAATGTACATTGTGTATATTGTATTTTAGAGTAATATTTTTTCGTCGGACGTTGCAGCATGTCGGAGAAATTGTATTTCCAAATATTTTATGGAGATGGGGAGATAGCACTGGGGCGGATGTGGTGGATTTATCATCATTTTCAAGAGTCTTACGGGCATATGCAGATCGAGCGATAGGACATACAGGGTTTGTTGGAGTGGATGTCTCGGATGTTCGGTTTGGATGCCCGACTGCTCGGCCATGGGTCGAGCAGAGTAAGCCGCGGCGCAAGACTGCTTTTACGAGAGTTGATTCCTATTAACTCGACGTCAACATGGAGGAGTTATGTTGGTTTTGCTGTAGAGTGGGGTTGGCCGCTCATGTTGTTGGTCTGATGCTACCGGTAGCTCCATAGGTGTCGCAAGTTCGTGATGTCGGGTGGACATTACCGGAGGGACGTTAAATGTAGAAGGATGCAAGAGGAAGGAAGGCGAGGAGCCCGAGACGAGGAGCACGAGATTGGCGTGGCGAAGGGATCGGGGCGAGAGGAGACAGCGGTGGAGGCGCGAGGGGTGGCCGACGAGGGAGAGGAGGTGGAGGACATAGTTGACCTGATGGAAGAGGAGGACCGTGCGGATGAGGAAGTCCCTAATGGTGAGCACTCCGACGAGGAGGACAATGCTCCTGAGGTACCTATCCTTGGTGCGTGGACCAATTACAGTTTCGAAAACCTAACAACGAATGAAGGGAACACTGATGCATGGGAGTATCGTGAGAACGAGGTGACGGAGGGGGCCATATATAAAGACAAGGAGGTCGTGATGGATGCGGTGAAGCTTGGGCAATGTCTCTCCGGCGGCAATTTAGTGTAGTGAAGTCCAGCAAGAAGGAGTACGACGTGAAGTGCGTAGTTGATTCGTGCCCATGGCGGGTGCATGCATACAAGGGGAAGTGGAAGGACTACTGGAAATGCTCCATAGTGATGGAACATAATTGCGAGCTAGAAGAAGCGGAGCAGAGACATCGCAATCTGTCGTCCACTTGGGTGGCAAATATGTTTTATGGTCAGATCGTGGACAATCCGCACCTACAGCCTCGATCTATTATCACAGCCGTGGAGGAGAGGTTTCAGTATAAGATCAGCTACGGAAAGGCATGGAGAGCGAAAAGGATAGCTCTGGAAATACGGTTCGGGACGTACGAGACTTCCTACGAGAATATTCCCCACCTGCTGAGGGCAATAGCACGTAGGAACCCCGGTACATCCGTCGACCTTGCGGAGTTTCCTGCGGGTGGTGTGTGCGCGGGTAAGTGGGTCTTGCAGCGTGCATTCTTCGCCTTGGGCGCATGCATAAATGCGTTCCGGCACTGTCGCCCGGTCATTTGTATGGACTACACATTCCTCACAGGGAAGTATAAGGGTCAGATTCTAACTGCGATCACGGTGGACACCAACAACCAGGTTCTACCGGTTGCATTGGCCTTCGTGGAGGGGGAAAGCACGGAGAGCTGGTACTGGTTCCTTGAAAGAGTGAAGTGGCGGTTGTTCGGGATAGTTCGATGTTTGTGTCATCCATGACCGACATGCAGGGCTGCTAAGGGCGATCGTGGATATGCAACAAGGGTCCGCCGTCGTGGGAGCAGCAAAGTGGCCGGACCTGAAGAGCAGGTGGTGCATGAGGCACATGGGTGCCAATTTTTTCCGTCAGTTCAGGAACAAGGAGCTTATAAACATGTTCAAGCGGCTGTGTAAACAGAACCAACGGAGGAAGTTCGACGCGCTTTGGAGGACGTTGGATGAATTAACGAAGAAGCAGTCAATGAATCCAAGAGATACCGCTGGTTCATCAAGGAACCTGATGGTGTACCATGAGCAAGGAGAGGACCTCACAGCTTTGTGTGCGCTCCCGACAGACGCCCCAAACATTCGGCGTAGGCCGGGGACCAGCATAAAGAGTTTCACCGACTGGATACGACACAAGCCTTTGGAGAAATGGTCTCTTCGCATGACGAGGCGGCTCGCGTTATTTAATCATGACAACGAACTCGCGGAGATTTACAATCGGGTAATGAAAGGCACCGATGACTTCCATCGTGGGTATAGTTGAAGGTGTCTTACTAGGGACACAGAGATATTTCATTGAGCGATACAAGAGCTCCGCAAAGATGTATGTCGGACAATCGACCGTCAGACTCAATGGTTGTATCTACGCATATGTCCAAGAAAACAAGAAAGGCGCAGACACATCGGGTGACACCGAGAGTGGCGTGGAATAGAGATACCACGCAATCGTGGTGACCGAGGTCGCAGGGTGCCCACCGGAGAGGACTTCCATCCATGCATACTCCGAGCACCGATCGCGAGTGCTCCGCCGAAACCACGCTATCGCACTTGCCGTGCTCGCACATCATTGCCGCGACCGCCGAGACGCATCAATCATGTCGTCCGCTCATCTCCCTACTACTACTACAAGCAAAGTGTTCTCAACACGTGGCATCACGAGGTGTACGGATACCGAGTGGATGGATCGCTTACACAACCCCCTCCGACCATCGATGGGTACCGACATCCGAATATTGAAGCGAAGGTCAGGCGTCAAGGACACGGCGCGATTCGAATGATATGGACGAGTTCGAGGCGCGTCGCAACCGCGGATAATGTAATGTTCGATCTTCTTCGCATCTTGTAGGATCCGATCATGTACCAGTGAACTGTTGCGCCAATAATGTGATTTTCGCACTTCCAGCAAGTTGTTACTCACGTCATGTATTTTTCGATGTACCAGTTAGTTTTTATTCACATCATATATTTTTCGATGTACCAGTTAGTTGTTATTCGCATCATGTTTTTTTCGATGTACCAGTTACTTGTTATTCGCATCATGTTTTTTTCGATGTACCAGTTAGTTGTTATTCGCATAATGTATTTTTCGATGTACCAGTTAGTTGTTTTTTGCATCATGTATTTTTTGATGTACCGCTTAGTTGTTTTTCGCATCATGTATTTTTCGATGTACCAGTTAATTGCTACGAGGATAATGTAATTTTCGGCGTTGTGTGCCTCATCCAACATATCTTCATCTTTTGTAATTATTTGCTGAGTATGGTACAATTCGTTATTTCGCATTTCATTTTGTGTGCACATTTAATTACTGATAAATTTGTTGTATTTGCTTTGTAACAGGCGACGATGGCGCGACCTTGCCCTGAGCTGCTCGACGCGACCGTCGATGCGATCCACAGGTCTAGGTACTCTGCAGAGCAGAACCGAGAGTTAGGGACACTCCGACCTCAGGTGCCCAACGAGCTACTTCGCATTGACCCACGCTGGGTTCCACGGTAAGCTGCCAACGCTTGCACTCTTTTACGTACATGTATTTACCTGTGAATGCAATTTAACGACGCAATACACTACATGCAAAGTTGCGGCGGTTGGCTTACTTCCTCTCGTAGGATGGTGGAGCGGTGATCGCCTGTTAGAGGCGTGGAGGTCCCGCGGTTCGGCACGACCGGTCCCTGCTGGTCGCACTCGTGGACCGGTGGAGACCGGAGACGCACACGTTCCACCTTTCGTGCGGAGAGATGGCTCCGACGCTGCAGGACGTGTCGTACCTCCTAGGCCTCTCCTATGCGGGTCCGGCAGTTGTGGCGCACGACGCCCCCGTCACGTGGCACGCGGAGTTGTCCGCGCGGTTCGTCGTGGTGCAGTGGCACCCTCGGGCAGCCCCCTACCAGCCCCTCAGGCAGGGTGAGCGGCACGGATCGACGAAGGCGTGGCTGCTTCAGTTCACGGCGAGTACCTCTTTCTTTGCGAATTAACAGAGAAGCGCTAAGTTGCTGATAATGTTTGTTGCGAACGCCGCAGTACGCCTTCTCCACCCGCAGTGACGACGAGGAGGACGTGGCCCGCCATCTCGAGGCATACCTCCGTTGTTGTTCGGTTGGATGATGTTCCCGCCCTCCCACGGAACACGGTGGACCCAAGACTGATCGAGTACGCCAAAGACATCGCCGACACCCCGGAGGAGGTAACACACTAAATTCAAATCTCGTATCAGCGGAGCACGTCTAACTTCCCCATTATAAACAGATGATGCAGTGGTCGTGGGCCTCGGCCAGGCTTGCGGCGACGTCATGAGGTCATGCGGCGACGCCGTCTCTCGGGCGAGCAGACGCGGCGATGTCGAAGTTGCGCCCCGCTCCTTCGCTTGGTCCTGGGAGCGCTTCTCCATCGACAGGCCTGTTGTTGACACCGCACCGTACCCCCAGGACCTTTACGGAGACGACCCGGTGGACTGGCCCACCATGGGCCACTACTGGGTTCGACGACAGGTATGCTCCCTCGTATGTTTTTCCCCACTAACGCACTTGTATAACCTCCGCCATTTCTTATTTCCTCGCAGCGGACATACGCGCATCGACAGGTGAGGAGGTCCTACCTCGAGTTCGTTCGGGAGTTCGACCGCCTCCACGACAAGGACGTGCGGTGGACGCCATACACCGCGTACGACGTCCACACCCGAGCACCTTACGGGGTCTCCGTGCTTTGCACGCGAGATGAGGCCTTCTAGCTCACCCGTAAGGTCCTCGTCTTTGACCTGTGTGTCGAGGAGTACTCCCCGCACCGAGTGCTGCAGCAATTCGACCTGTTCCAGTCCTTTTCCTTGCCGCCTCGTCACGTTGTCGCGCGTGGCGCTCACAGGTACTTGCCCTGATCCTACTACTCCGCATCTTTGCAAAATGAATGTGGTGTGTACTTCCTATTTTTGCATTGCAGGATGATCCGAATGGATGCTGCAGTGGGCACTCAGTTCGCGTACCGTATGCAGCCATGGGCGGTGCAGTGGGACGCCGCACTCGACAAGAGGGTCACCGAGACCCGGCCGTACGACCCTGACATGTATGATGAGTACATGGAGTGGTTCGTCCCACACACTCGCCTCAGGGTGGGGTACACACCAGCACCGTATGTCGCACGGCAAGCATCGGTGACGGACACGTACCCTTCACAGATGTCCCAGAGGGACAACTCCTCGGTAAGTGTCGCAATCGAAGCTACATGGTCACGTCTTTTTCATGTAAATTACGTAATAACAATCTGACGTTACATGCAGGCACATCTCGTTGGGGAGGTTGAGGAGGAGGCTATCTCCATGTTGACGTGCCTTCGGGCGGGCATACAGGTGACCACCGCCGAGGCCGAGGCAGCTTGGGATCGGGTCCTCGATAGGATGAGGCGGTTGGGTCGCAGCCACATGCCGTGGACGCGAGACGTCGGCGGACGCAAGACACCACATTCTCGCGCCAAAGACTCGCCCTACCCCGCCGGTGCCTCGTTACGCCCCACGCGGTGCAGCGCGACATGTGGGTGAGGAGGCTCCTTCCTCGTCTCGCCCTACCCCGCCGGTTCCTCGTTATGCTCCCACGCAGCAAAGAATGGGGACGATGGCACGCGGAGGCTCCTCATCGTCTCGCGCCCAAAGAGACCCAGGTGGTTTCGACGACCTGCGGACGCCGAGTTCGACCGGAGGAGTACCTTCGACCGACTACCTCGCCCCTCTCGGCTCTCGGAGCGCCGCCACAGACACGCCGCCGCCGCCACACTACTCTACGCCGCACCGCAGGTCGGCCTAGGAGGGACGTCCGTCCGTCCGCCGCCACTCACCGCCCCTACGAGCGATCGAAGCGTGGCCGTGATTGACTAGTTGTACAGACGTATTTTTGTAATGCCTTTACGTTCAGCAGCATATTGTATAACTGTTCGAGTTAGTAACATGAGAGCCTTATCACTTTAAATTGTGCAAATCCATGTATGCATTGCCTGCCTATGCCACACGACGTGACAACACACCAACGTCTTGGTGCACCTATCGCCTCTAGTTGGGGCGATCGCTCCATACCGTGGCGATATCGACCCTTTATAATATTCGTTCTCACGAGCGGTCTCGCAAAGACGTCAGCGAGAGAGGAAGAAAGAATAGAGGAGGGAGGAAAAAAATTCAGGATCAATTGAAAATGCCGAGGCGTGCAAGTGCAAAGGGAAAGGGGAAAGCAAAGGAAGAAGCAAGTGCATACCCGCGCAATTTAGCGTACCAAGATCTCTTCCTACCTCGTGGAGCTGTAGCACCCATGTGTATGTGCGGAGATCCTTGCAGGCTTGTCCGCTCTTGGGAAATTTCAACTTGAAAGAGGAGGTATTGGAAGTGCCGCAACTACGCATTCGATCCGCCGGAGAAGAGCCTGAAGGATCGCCGCATGGTAACAATCGTACGGCTTACGTAATATTTATGAATGAAACTTTGCTAATTTACGTTTTATGCAGTCACCTCCGCCACTGTGTGAATTTGAGCAGTGGTTTGATACGGAGATCAACCCCGATGACCAACGGCTTCTTGACCAAGCCAACCGGCAGGACGAGTTCACGCGGTAGCTTCAAGAGCAGCGCGATGCCGCACGCAAGGAGGCACGTAGGAAGGAAGCGGAGGAGAAGGAGACCGACAGAGAGAGGAAACGAGAGAGGGTGCGGCGTGCGAGAGATGCCCCACCGGAGGCATGGACGAATGGGAAGTGGCCTCGAAGCACTCAGTAGACGTCTAGGGTTAACATTTCAAATTCCTTGCTCGTGGTACTCCTTCCTGTTTTAAGCCGTAATAAAGAGTGTGGCTTACCTTATTTTCCGCAGTAACCTACGGTTAGACCTTCGTTACGATATTTCACATGCTGCCGAAAAGGCTTAAGCATTTCATTGTTGTCTCGACGTTCCATTGTTGCCTCGACCATAATACTTTGGGTTATTGAACTGACAGGATTAATTTGCAAAGCAAGGTGTAAATAAAATATTTTCCCGCCATATGGTACTGCATATATCGAAGAGCAAACCTGGGTTGTTCTCCCTACAAATTACATTTTAACATGATATTTCACGGGCTACCGAAAAGGCTTCAGCGTTCCATTGTTGCCTTGACTATAATACTTTGGGTTATTGCACTTGCAGGATTAATATGCAAAGAAAGGTGTAAATAAAATATTTTCCCACCATAGGGTACTGCATATATCAAAGAGCAACTCCAGCCTGTTCTCCCAACAAATTACATTTAGAAATGATATTTCACAGGTTGCCGTAAAAGCTTAAATATGTCATGCAAATGAGGCTACTTACAATCATTTGGTTTATTCAACTGAGTTTATTCGTAATTTTCCCCCCTAAAATGGACACCTAACACCCTACAAACAAGACATATTTATTTCAGGATTTTTCGAGGCATGGTTTGTATAATTTGTTCATAATGCACTAAAAAGTGTTTACGTAAAATTGATTTACCTTGTTCTAGTTGGACCTTACTAGTAATGCGACTGCCCCTAGTCGCCTGTTGGTCCGAAACAGACGATTTTGGCCAATACATAAAAAATAATACAATATATCAATACTAAAAGGTACCACGTACTTAAAGATCATTGTTTGTAACTTATGACCATTTTCGTTACAAATTATTTATAATCAATACTAATAGGTATCAATTCTTTAAAGATTTAAAATATTAAAGCACATCATTTTCGTTATTTCTGTCCTATTGATTACTCTCGGAAAATTAATTACGAATTAAAATTTTTCTGTCCAATTGATTATTTTCGGAAAATTAATTAAGACCGGAGCCTAGTTTTGCAATTTTCAAAACCGAACGGCTAGTTTTGAAAAAAAGATTAAAGAAATATTAAAGAAAAAAAAATCCTCCTTTCTCTTTTTTTTCTTCTTGCTTTTATCTTTTTTTCTGTCTCGTTGGCTGGTCGGTATACCCCTGTCGCCCTTGTCTCGGGCGACAGGGGGGCCCACCACCATCTGCCATCACATCACTGTTATAGCACCGTGACCCAGGGCACCTAACGCCCGTGTATAGGGCGATCGCCCCATATACGGGTTATGGGCGTCTACTTCTGCAATTTTGAAAAAAACATTAAAATGAAATATTAAATAAAAAAAATTCGCGGCGCGCAGCAGGCAGTGGACGCGTGTCGGCAACCAAACGGGCCGAGCGAAGCGTGCGTGGGCGCGCAGGTGACGGCGGCGGGCAGGCCGGTGTCAGTACACAGTTAAGCCCAAAAAACCCTCTCAACTTAGTGATATCATCCGGTTTCGGCCAGTTAATCACATCTGATATTTTCTTTGGGTCGGTAGCAACACTAGCTGGACTGATTACATGCCCCAAGTACTCAATAGTGTCCACTGCGAAGATACACTTGCTTCTCTTGGCCACTAATTGGTTTTCCTTCAACACTTTCAAAGCAATGTTCAGATGTTCTACATGATCTACCAAGTTCTTGCTGTAAGCTAGAATGTCGTCGAAGAAAACCAACATAAATTTTCTCAAACAATTTGCAAAGACTTTCTCAAACAATTTGCAAAGACTTGGTTCATAAGTGCTGGGAAGGTAGGTGGTGCATTACATAACTCAAATGGCATGACAATGTATTCATAAAGCTATCTTGGGTATGTCTTCCTCTCTCATACGTATTTGGTAATAGCCGGACCTTAAGTCCAGTTTAGAAAAAATGGTGGCTCCATGCAATTCATCGAGTAGATCTTCAATTACTGCCATTGGGAATTTATTCTTGATGGTTGCAGCATTTAATTGTCTGAAATCGACACACATTAGCCATGCCCTGTCTTTCTTTCTGACCATGACCACGGGTGACGAATATGGACTGGTGCTGGGATGAATATCTCCATTAGCTAGCAAACCCTTGATGATTTCTTCCAAAGAGTTCCTCTGATAGTGGGGTATTCGGTAGGGCCTTAAGTTAGGAGGGTTGGACCCTACTTTCAGATGGATTGTATGATCACAGTCCCTTTTGGGAGGTAACCCTTTCCTCTCGGCAAATACACCAGAATATCGCTCCAGAACTTCTTCAATTTCCGCGTTGTTCTGATGGTCTGCATCTTCATGTTCAGTTTGAAATAGATTCACTTGGATGAAATACCCTTTGGCCCCTTTCTGTAACATCTTCTGAAATCTTTCAACATTAATACTGAAGTCTGTTGCAGGTTTGGTGTAATCAGGTATTCGAATCCGCTGTCCTTCTTTATTGATTGTTAGCAGTTTCTTTTTAAGATCTAAGATGATAGGACTATGCTCATAAATCTAATCCGCACCCAGGCTAATATCATAATTGACTAGCTTTAACAGTTTAAAAGTAGTGATAAAGGACTTGCTCTGAGTTGCATACTAGAGATGTTCTACTTTAGAATCTGAAACCAGACTTCCTCCACCGGCTACTGTTACCAACTTCCTTGGCATAACACTGAGATTACAACCATTTCTTACTGCACAAATTCACTATCCATGAAAGAATGAGTATTTCCACTGTCCACTAAGGCTACAGCTTGCTTATTCCCAATGTTAACCATCAGTGCAAAAGTAGCAGGTCCTGCAATGCCCTGTAAAGCATGTAAAGATAACTGCATAACTTGCTCTCCCTTCTCTGTTACTTCAGCTTTGCTTGGACTCCCTGGAGCAATCACATATCCAGTATCAGCTAATCCTTCCTTCTCCTCTTCCTCAATCTCATCCTCACCTTCATGCACACTAGCCTCTGAAAACCGGTCGCTCAAGATTGCACTGAATTGTGGCCAGCTCAATACTTGCCAGGGAACTCCTATCCCCTTAAACCAAGTTTGTGCTCTCCCAGAAAGATGGCCTGTTGCTAGATTCACCCATTGTTCCACTGGTGTCCCTGCCATTTCAAAAAAATTCTCACACTGCTCTAGCCAACACACTGGATTTTCCCCTGTAAACAGTGTGAATTCTAGTTTGGGACTTTTAATTACAGCTTCAGCATAGTGATGAGAGTTGTTATTATCTCCCATGTATATGTTTCTTTGAGCATCCAGAAACTGAATACTAGGATAGTGATTAACTGGCACAGGCATTCCTCCCTGATAAACCCCTTCAGACCCTACATTTTATGTCAAAACTAGGTGCTGATAAATAGGTACTTGTGCATTATACCCTCCGGTTCCTAACCTCATTTGCTGATAAAGATTAGGACCACCACCAAGCACAGGATTACTTTGTGTTGGAGAAATCTGAGGTGGTAACTGAGCAAAATTTCCATTAGTACCAATTCCACCATATGCTCTGAAATTTGGCTGAGAATAAGTCCTAACAGCTGAAGTATATATCGGTATGCGGCTGCCAGACAAAATCTGTGGATCTAGAGGTATTTGTGAGAAAACATGAGGTATCACCTGAGAGTTAGGAACAGACTGTCCCACAGATACCATCTCTTCCAACGTAGCAGTAGGGGTTGTGTTCTCCCTCAAATCGCCTCGCTGTTGTGGTGAGCTTAGCAAGAAAGCTTTGATTTCAGCCACATCAGATCGGAGTATCTCCAGATCAGTCAGTCGCTCTTTGATCTTCTCAATCTTGGCCCGATTGCTCATCTCCAGAGAGTCTCCGACCAGTTCTGCCGGAACAGGAACTCCAGATGACATGATTTACTCCGTTGATATGACTTGATTCCACAGATCGAGGGATTTTACGGCTGGACCAACCTCAGATCTTCTTCTTCAAATCTCCACAGGAATGACTCGCACTGATACCAATTTGTCAGGACCCCAATGGAATCCGACTAGAAGCTGACGATTTCTCACAGCTGATTTCGTGCATTCAGAATGGACTCGGGAAAGAAACCCTAGAGTTAGGGTTCTACGCTACTTTAACTAATAGAGACTCTAGAATATGCGTGAATTCATCCTTTCATTCCTTTCCCCAACTGGGTTATACCCGGTGCTTACATGCTTCTCTTTTTTACATTTTTACAGTTGCATAAATATTAAAGCATAAATAAAAGGTAGATGGTGATTACTTACCTTTTCGCTTGTTTCAAGATTTGTGCAATTTATATTAGGAGGGAAAGCATTGAAACACTGGTCGCAATGTTTTTACATAGCCAACATAACAGTAGTTTTTCTAGTTACAGACTAAACGGATAAAAGTAAAACTGAAGTAAGTAAATGAAAGCAACTGTATTTCCGGTAGAACTGGAGATGGTCATCTTGCCGTTGGATCACCATTATCGTTTCCACGATTTAATCACCGCCCTTGACCTCCACTTCAGGAATCCGGCTATCTAAGCATTTTTCCTGCCGACTCCCTTGTGTTTCTTCCTCAGGCACAGTTCTGCATTCTTCAGGTCTGACAGAAGCGCACACGGGGCACGCGGCAAGTGGGTCGGAACTAGAGGTGGGCGTCGTGCCGTGCCGTGCCGGGTCGGCCCTGCACGGGTTCATCGTGCCGATGTCGAACCGCGTGCGGCCGCGACGGCCGTCGTGCTCGCCGTGTCGTCGTGCGTCTTGCCGCCGGCTCACCGCCGGCGAGCCGAGCACGCCCATTTGCGCTTCGTGCTCGCCGTCGTGCGTGTCGCCTAGGCCCGACCCATTTACACTATTTCAACGAGAAAAAGCGGAGATACATAGAATTAAGGCGGTGAATGCAAATATTATGTGAAAAGAACTAAACTTTATTTATTATCGAACGATTACATAGAGCGAGAAGGATGTGCTCAATACGGACGAGAGAGGGAGAATGGGCGAAAGAGAGTGAGCGAGACAGACGAGAGAGATTGAGAGGATCTGGTGAGAGAAAGAGTGAGAGAGATTGAGAGGACGAGCGAGAGAAGCAGCCTTCTTGCACCGTCTCTCAATCTCTCTTAGCTCTCTCTCTGCTTTGTCCGTCTCTTTCGGTGTTGGCGATAGGGTGACGCTCATGCTCTTGGGTGCATCTATGACGGTCATGCTCGTGAGTCGGTGACCTTCATGCTAGGCTTCTTCCTCATGCCCGGATCATCGTGCCCCAGATAGTCCATTCTACGTTGTCGTGCGCGTCGGGCCGCCCATCGTGCTCGATTCTCGAGCGCGCACGACGCAGGTACTCTGATGTCGTCGCGGTCGGGCTTCTTCTTGCCGGGCCGTGAAGTCGTGCCTCGGGCCGGCCCAAAAGAGCCCAGCCCGAGTGCCCATCTCTAGTCAGAACTGAGCGAGGGAACCGCGGAGCACACGTCGCGCGAGGAGGGAGGTCGTGGCTCGTGTGGGCTGCTCGCCATGAGGTCAGGAGTCGGGACGATGCATCTGCGAGGGTTCGGTACTCCTGGAGGTCGTGGTTGGCAGGAAGGACGCGAAATGCGTGACGCGCGAGGACGGCGGAAGCTTCGCGAGAAGCCTAGAAGACCACGCGGGATGACGCGCGTCGGGCCGACAGAGCAAACCGAGCTCAGCCGTGGGGCACGGCACGGACGGCCGGATCCGCGACGGAATGAAGAATGGACGGCTCTCGGCAGTCGGGGGCTCCACGCAAATAGGGAAAACAGGAGGGTTTTTTTTTTTGCAAAAAGCATGACGTGGCAACGTTGCACAGAAAGCATAACGAGTTAGCAGTGTGAATTTAATTGAGTATTAGGGGATTAATGAAAGTTCGGGAATTACTGAAGGGGATTTAGTTATTTTTGTAGCATTGCATTGACAGGCCGGCCGTGCTTGACCTTTTGTTTGGAAATTAATTAGTGTAACACTAGAAGTGTTTTGACATTTTCATGGTACGAAAAATAAGGACCATTCGAGTTTAAACTGATGTTTTTGGAAACGACATCGTAAGTCCCAAGAAAATTCTTGGTGATCATGGTATGATTCGACTCCGCTGAGTCGTCGGCCATCTATCGGCGTGCGCGGAGGGCTACACCGCGCTGATGTACACAGACGCCGTGGCGACGGTGTCCGCCATCTGTGTGACGATACCCACAACTCGAAGCCGGAGGAATGGTGCGTCGCAGGAGCTAGCACATCATGTCCTGTCCAACGACACCCAAAATATCATTTGAATCGTGGATATTTCAGACAATATAAGCCATAAATCAAAATACAAAAAAAACCATGTTACCAAACACCTTGTCTTGGTTTAAAAGTCAGTGTTTATCTCTACTACTTCTAATTTGGAGTTGGCGGCGGTCCGTTCTCCACCCCAACCCACCTCTATAAAAACAACCATCGCAGAAAAAACGGACCGACCAAAAAACAAACAAACAATGCTTCTTTTTTGCTCCGCCCGACCACCTCTTCCTCCTCACGCCACCCGCGACAAAGAGATTTGACGGAGATGGGCGAAGCCGCCGTGGCATTGCTCGCCGCCGCTCTACGCCGCATGCCTCCTTGATCTCTCGTGCTGCTCGCGAGCTCCTCGAGGTTACCGCCACGGCGAAGGAGGAGAAAGCGGGGACACGGAGGAAGAGGACTAGTAGCAGCCCGACTTCTTGGACCGGACTTTCCGACATCTGGGACCCGTCCCTGTGCTCCGTTGTGCGGCCGCCTCCTCTGCGAGGCACCGGAGGTAAGCAGGGCTTACGGGCTTGCTAATCTTTGGTTAACTTTTGTGTTTTTGTAATCAAGAGAAATAGATGTTTGATCTTGTAGCAAAATTTTCGTTATTGCTTAACCTTTATGTTTCGTTAACAATTTATTTTTCTTAGCAATGCATGAGCACTGAACTAGTAAGCTAAAAAGCTGATTTTAAGCCAGAAGTAAGAAAAAAACTAAGATCAAACAAATGGGAGCTAAATCTCCCTGTGTTTTTCCTGGGCTTATGTCATTTTAGCCTAATTATTCACCTACTTCCAACATTAACTAAGTCGCGAGTAGTACCCAGTAGCCTGCAATACGCAAATTGATCAAACTAGTTAAAGACTGGTTAATTAACAATGCTTTTACATTACAGGTTTGGCCGCAATGCCCGCCCACTGGCCACTCTAGGAGTCTAGAGTAGTAGTACTTACTACAATCATTTATTTTCCGCGGCAATTTGCAATGGCTCGCCAATAAGGGACGGCCGGCGACCTGGAAATGCTTCGTGTAGTCCAGCACCAAATACGGGGGGTGTCACCTAGCGTCTGTCTTTATACGTCTCATCTGCCTAAACATTTGCAGTTCCTAAAAATGCAGATAAGCAGGATGCATTACGAAGGCCCAGCTAAAAATTCCAACCTCATATACAATGCTACAATATACTCGGTCATTTGTAACAGGGCTGCCCAGCTCACCTCCTATCTAGGCCCATCACGACCCATGGCAACGAACTGAACAGATATGGAGTACAAAAGTACAAAACACTGCTTCTAAAGTGAATGTATCATGCAATGGAAGAGCTGAGACATGATCCCTTACTACTGCAAAACATATTCAGCAAGCATAAGAGTATGACAGAGAAGCCTGGCACAGCAGTTTCTGATTCTTCCTTCCAGAAAACAGTGTCCGGTTCACTTCTCTGCAGCCAGATGGAAAAGATGGGGAAGTCGGCAAGGGT
The DNA here is from genome assembly GCA_036346275.1 of Otatea glauca. NCBI lineage: Eukaryota > Viridiplantae > Streptophyta > Magnoliopsida > Poales > Poaceae > Otatea > Otatea glauca. The sequence continues at coordinate 14,983,120 of CM070728.1, forward strand.
GCCCCACATCATCCTTCAGAAGGCCTGCCTTTTCATAGTACTAAACGCTATCTGAGAGCGTCTCCTCCAGTTTCCTGGGTTTCCAGCCCTAACTCATCAACTTCTGCAGACGTAATTGGAGCTTTAGGATCCGCATCAGCGATGCTACAAAAGCAAGGGAATTGTTCTGATGATGCAAAGAAGCACTATCCCATTGCAAGTTTCAGCATGACTGGAATGATAGAAGAGCCTGCCTGTTTACATAATTGTAACCAGGGAACATCTTCTTCAACAAGTCCACCAAATCCCTTGTGCTGACGTGATGCGGCGCGCAGATGTATCTCCCAGATGATTCAGCCTTCTCGTACCCCAGAAGCAAAGCATCAGCCACATCGCGGACATCTACAATGTGCCGAAGTCTGTTGTTCATTTTATCAGGACCTCCTGTGGAGTCAAGGTATTGTCAGGAAAAAAAAATAATGTACCCAGTAGCATTCTTTAAACACAGGAAACTATCAGTGTTTTTCAGTACTAAACATGTTCTGAAATCTCTAGCAACACATTAAAAAAAATGAACTAGTCACTCTCGAGAAACAAACACTGTAAGCATGCAACATCAAAAATAAATCAAGCATTAAACTTGGTGTGCATGGCATTGTCATTTCTGATTCATTTCTAAGCATGCAACATCAAAAATAAATGAGTCGCGTATGGAAGCACATGTAATGACTACATAATCTGCTTGTCGACGAAAATTCTCATCTCATAGCTGTAGAGCATCATAAAAGGGCATAGCAGCTATTTTGAAAAAAAAAACGTATAAAGGACAAATGTGCGATGGGAAAGGAAACTGGTGATCATTTGCAGACAACAGGTTCTATTTAATGATCGCTGCCTCATTATTAGGACCTCCCCTTAATTGGAATTATAAGAAAAATAAACCTAACAACCAGAACTATTAATGTGATCCTGTCCAAAGGCCTTGGACCACAACCACGTAAATATATGCATTCCACAGCTCATCTATAAGACTTGAATCAGAACACAACTTGACTAGTGGTTAGGTAACCCAACCAACTAGCCTAGTTAGACACAGGAAGTTCATCAGAAAAGTGACAATCCTGGTAACATGGGAGAATTGGAAGATCAGGCACTTGAGACTTGAGAGTTGAGAGGGAACCTTTTATCACATAGATGAGGAATTTGGTGCTAGTATTGACCACAGTCTGCAAGAGTGGACCTAAGACCAAACAAGGACAAACTGTAACTACATTCAATCCATTTTTATCGGAATATTCCAAGGCCATCTCTTCAGACAAAATCTTGGCAACTGCATACCAGTCCTGGCAGCACAGGAGTAAAGGTCACACTATCTTTAATAAAGGCTAGCCATACTTCTATACTAGTAACTATACAAAGGACTGAATCAATTCCTATAGTCTATAGATTGCCTGTTAAAAAAAGATATTCATCTGCCAGCTTGTGCTACTTGATGATATAACTAGCATTTCTACATTATTCTCCTTACATTGCTCTTTGTCTGACCAGCAACTCTCGTCTTTGAGTGTATCTTGAGGCCAGTTTGGGTTGAAATTAACAGCAGAAGTAGACGATACCACAACAACTTTCTTAACCTTTATAACTGAGCAGGCCTGGAGTACAATCACGGTACCTTTCACAGCAGGAGTCATTACTTCTGACTGCACCATCGTATTTAGTATAAGATGAATAAAGAATCCAAATTATACTTGGGACATTAAACAAGGTTTTTTACAGCTCTCGTGACAAATGCTGAAATGCATCTCAAAACAGTGACTTCTAGCACTGTAATGATCTAAAGGAAGTGATCAGCTCATACGAAACATCTTAATCACTCTTTGAACCATTTCCTTCCAATGTGTGTCAGTATTCTTTGGAGCTAATACTATTGCTGAAATTCTAAATTTCAAAGCCCAGCTAACCGACAGGCATAAAGCTGAAATCCACTTGTAAATTAAGGGAGTTTGCAAATGAATGTACTTAGATAGCATGTCTAAAGGGGGCACATGTTAGTCGGCAAAAGTTATTGAAATACCGAGTTCGCAAATCGCGATCAACGCAGGTCAGATTTTTGTGGCAAACAGAAAGACTGGATATGGCAATTAAGTTTCATACCACAGAGTGCAGCTGCAGGAGCGAGCTCCACACCAGTGCAACACAGTGAAGCATTAGCATCAACAAGTGAATAAATACATACTTGCCTCAGGATCGGCAATCTTATCTCCGGGCACCGGAGTGGTGACATGGAAGGCCCCCTCGTACCCCGCAGTTGCGGCTGTTAGTGTGTCGTAGTCGAGCACGTCGGCCTTGAACAGGCGCAGATTCTCCGGGCCCTTATCCAGCTGCTGCTGCTGCTTCAAATGGGCGTTCTTGGGATCACCTGAAAGAGCATCACCCGCCATTAATTACTAGCACAGTGCAGTGGAACCTCTACGCTTCATATGCAATTTCCTTTTCATTATTGCCTTTTGGCAGCAAGAAGCATTTGATTTTATTTGCACAGCTGTTCTTTTCACAGGGGCATTATCACTATGATTCCAAAGCACATCACGAAGAAGCTGTTTGATCCACAAGAATTCAACCAGAGCATAAGCAGAATGAGAGCAGCTTTGTAAGGAACGGGTAAGTAACATGGGGGAGGAGGAGATTGACGAGACACGAGGCGATGTACCCGCCGCCTCCGCTCACGCACAAGCGAGGCGTCCGTCGTCGTCGCCATCCTGCTCGCCTCCGTTGTTATCCCGGCGTCGTCTTCCCACCTCCAAATCCAATTCCACCACTGTCCTTACCGCTTTCTATCCCAAAATTGTGAGGTCATCGTCTCACTGCACTATCCGATTGTGAGACAGCTAAATTAAGTTCACTAATTAATCCTACTTAGCAGCAACCCAACCCATTTCTGATGTGAACAACAACACATTAGGCCCAAGTAAATATCCTATAGAACCTGTATACAGGACTACTCAAACATGAATAACACTGGCCGCCTGTCGCAAGAACAATAGCCTCATCACAAACAACCCATAAAAGAAAACTGGAGTATACAAGCACAGCCTTTATGGCATCAACAAGTTCATGATCATGATCAACCGCACGAAAACCACAGGTTCAGCTGAAAGACATGCAAGCTGCTGCCTCTGAAGAGATGAGAGTTGGAGCATGATCTGTTATTGTTGCGAGACGGCTCGGTAGCATTTTACAATCGTGAGACCATAACAAAGAAGCACTGTAACCACAGTTGATTCACTAATCAGCTGCCAGACGGAAGAGGATGGGTAAGCCGGCAAGGATGCCCAGCAACATCCAGCAGGAGGCAAGCCTTTTCATAAACGCTGTCTGCGAGCGTTTCCTCCAGTTTCCTCGGTTTCCAGCCCAGATCCCTTAGCTTTTGTGATGTTAACGATGTTTTATTGAAAGACCATGTGAATGTCTATTCATACTTGTGATGAGTTATTAACAGTGATTAAGTATGTGGTGCTCAAGTTTGACTTTGATTTGAATTCAATTTTGAATTTGGAGCAATTTGAGCTGTTGTCAGGTTTGGCGGTGCTACCGGTCTTATGAGAGCAGTAGTACCGGCCGAGCGGTACTACCGGCCTGGGACATCGGTAGTATCGGCCTTGCGGTGCTACCGGCCAAGGATGCGGTAGCTTTTTCATAGAGAGGTGCTTTTTCTCTGGGGTAAGGCAAGTGCGGTACTACCGGCTATCTAGGAGCAGTAGTATCAGGGGTGCGGCACTACCGACCTATAGTGGCGGTAGCTATTTTTAGAGAGTGTCTCTCAGGGTTTCTGAGGGCAAGCGGTACTACTGGCCAACCAGGAGCGGTAGTACCGGACTTGCGGTACTATCGGCCTCTGGTTGGTGGTAGTACCGATTTTTTAGCGATTTTGTGCTTAGTATTTGCATTATTGATGATTAATGCATATTATTGTGAACAATGCTATGTGATGTGTTTTCTGTCTATATTGGTTGCAGGACTCTGAGGCTAGGTCATGGTGAGGTGAAGACGAAAACGGGACTAGGCTAGGAGAGCTAAAGTCCAGAACGGTCAAGGGATGCCGGAAAATGATTGAGACCAGGAAGTGGTTGCAAGCTGGGAAGACAAGGAACCAGAGCATGAAGCACTGGTGATGAACATAGTGGGCAACGGTATAGACCGGGACTAGGCTCAGGGAGGAGTTTAGGTCTAGAACGGTAAAGGAAGCCAGTGATGTCATGGTGAAGCTAACAAGGACACGTAGTGCGTCAAGTGACTTGGGCCTGCTTGCAAGCGAGGACGATTCAGGGGAGTTTGGATGCATGAGAGGCTTGGCGGCAAGTCATTGGGGCCATGTGGAAAGCGCGAAGCATGGTGATGCTTTGAGAAGAAGGAAGACCAGTCATTAGGGCAAATTGGTAATTTGTTCAATACCGGCGATCGATGTGGTTTGGAAAACCGCGGTGGTATCCTAAGTGGTTTAGGTCACATCAAATTGGAGTTGGACGTAAATTCAAGCTTGCGGAGCTGGTTTGGCGTCAGTGTAATGGCTGTTTTGAGAAGCGTGCTTGTGTAAGTGTAAAACCCGTTAAGAGTGTTGGGTTTCGGGTTAGCCAATGTAAATGTGAATGGTATCCACTTGTAGTGTCTAGGTTTATAGTTAGGGTTGCCTCCACTACATAAGGAGATGTAGTGGGAAGTGAGGACTTGAGATATTAGACTTAGTCACTAGGAGTTTTAGGTTTTTCACAAGATTTTGATTTTCTTGTGCGTGTGAGTGGTCCTCGGGAGTTTTGCCCTCAGGAGGAGAGGCTTTGTAATCATCCATCTTACTGTGAAATGAAATCAAAATTCGTGCTCAAGATTTGTCTCGTGTTTTGATCTTCCTCTTTCTTGGTTCTTTATCCCTCTATTTGGTTTCTTTCTTTCTTGATCTTGTACTGCTAAGGATGAATGATTGATGGATGTATCCTCTGTATATCATCACCCAGTCATCTAGGCAAGCTTCTTCTTGATCATCAAAGTTTCTTAAAGAAACCGGTTTTTGGGTTGAGAATGATGATTTTGAGGTAGATCTTGATCTTGCACGTTTGAGATAAATTTCTTTGGTGTTCTTGCTTGTTGTGACATGTGGGAGCCCATCTAATATTATATTGATCATTAAAACCCTACGAGCAAGCTTAGGGCAAAGTTTTGGATTTTTGACCCGGTTTTGGTGCAACCTTTGGTAAATTTAAAAAAGGTCAGAACTTTGATGTCATCCTTGCGATTGAAGATTGGAATAGGTTCCTAACATCCTTAGGAAGGTGCATACAAAGTTTCACAGGGTTCGAATCAGCCGATCAAAAGTTACACGAATTTTTGATCTTAAACTCGTGCTGATTTTTCTGTTCATACCATGTTTGCTGTTCGCCGGTACTACCGCTCTACAGTAACCCTGGTACTACCGGGGTTACTGTTTCATCCCAGTACTACTGGCGGTATATGAGCGGTAGTACTGCCCCTGTGCTAATTTTCAGAAGATTTTTCCTCTTCCACTCTTCTGAGGTCTTGGTTGGATTCTTTGAGAGAAAAATTGGATTGCGATCATTCACCCCCCCTCCCCCTCTAATCGCCATTTCTGGTCCTTTATTTATGATCCACATCAAGGATGTTGCAAAAGCAAAAGGGTTGTTCAAATCATGTCAAGACTAAAGGAGCAATATGCACTCCAAGCTGTAACAGAGCAGACAAGATGAAACCTACTTATTCACATAGTTGTACTTCGTGTACATCTTCATCAAGTCCACCAAGTCCTTTGTGCAAATGTGGTTTGGTGAGCAAATGTATCTCCCAGATGATTCTGCCTTCTCGTACAGCAGAAGTAAGGCATCGACCACATCACGGGCATCTACTATGTGCCACTGTTTGTTGTTCATCACATCAGGGCCTCCTGTAATCAAACTAATGGATTTATATTACAGTCAGGCAAACAAATTAGACCCAGTAGTAGCATGTTGTAGTGCGCAACAGCAAGAACAACACAGGATAACAATCATTTCTCTCAGGGCTACTCATTTTCCAAAAGCTTCAGTAACATACCAAATGTGTTGCTTCTAAGACCCAACGATTCTAGCACGAATTTGGTGTACATGGTTTTGTCGTTTGCTATTCATATTCAAGCGTGTAATATCAACAGTCAATGAGTCCAGTGTGGAATCACATGCAATAGATTGTAAAGAATCTGCTTCTGGATGAATGTTCTCATCTCAGAGCTGTAGAGCATCAGAAAAAGGCATAGCAGCTATTTTTGAAAAGGAACATAAAGGACAAACATGGGACAGGAAAGGAAACTAGTGAACATTTACCGACAATAGATCCTAGATAATGATCAGTACCACAATATCTGGACTTTTCCGTCAATTGAATTTGAAGCAAATACATCTAACAGCAGAAACTATCAATACGATCCTGTCTAAAAGTCTTGGGTAGGACCACATAAATGCATTCCACAACTGATAGATAGGGCTTGGATTAAAACATAACTTGACTAGTTGTTAGAGAGCACAACCAACTTGCCTAGTCAGAAACAGGATATTCATAAGAAAAGTGACGATTCTTATAATAAAGGAGAATAAACGGATAGAATAGGCACAAATTAAGATACCTTTTATAACATAGATGAGGAATTTGCTGCCGGTATTCACCATAGGCTGCAATAGTAGGCCAAAAACCAAAGGAGGGCAAAGAGTAACAACATTTAGTCCAATTTTATCTGCATATTCAAAGGCTGCCTGTTCAGCCACAATCTTGGCAACAGAGTACCAGTCCTGCCAGCACAAAGTAGTAAAGGTCGCAATTTAGTCCCCCCTCGTAGAAATTATCTCTTAAAAGGACTCGCTTGTGTTAATGATATTACTAGACGCCTTTCAAAAGAGATATCACTACAAAGAACCAGAAAAGGGATCATACATCTCTATGTATAAAAAGATAGCCATGTTATCGAATATCTAAACATGAGGTCTGTGTCCGTAAATGATACGTGAAGGATATGTTCTAACGACATATAGAAATTCTGTATATCACGGGTCCAGTTCTATGGGATAAGATATACGCGGAAAGGATAATTCCATATTAGGAAGGATTCGATCATTTTCTCGTTACGAGGAAACAACCTCGAGTACGCCTGATATTCCGGAAAGTTTGGATATGCTGCGAGGATCACGCGATGATGGACTCCACATCGGCTACGATCTGTTACTCCAAACCGACTACAACTCAACTTGAGGCCGGGCTACCCTGAATATATAACACCAAGGGTAGGGGTCTTCAAAAGAGAGAGCCTTCCAGATCAGACAAAGAAAATACTTTGAGTGAGAGTTTTTTGCGCAGAGCAACCAGGAGTCGACGATCCGACACTTCGTCAACCTCCATCCTTAGCTTAGCCTCAGCTTAAATTCAATCATCCTTGTAACTAATGCTAGACACATTGCTCTGTACTTTGTTCATCGACTCCGCATATCATCATCCATACAGGAAGTAGGGTGTTACTCCGCCAGGGGCCCGAACCTGTCTACATCGTGTGCCTCCGATTTTTGTGCTTGACTTTGCTAACCCGAAGGTATTGAAAGTATAAGTTTATTGTCGATTTCTAACCTTCGACACATGTGCCCGCGTGTGCATTGTGATGTATACTTATTGCTCTAGCAATTTTCTGTACTAAAAAGCATTTCTAACCTCATTCTCCTTGCAAAACTCTTTGTCTGACCAGCAATTCTCATCTTTGAGTCTATCCTGAGGCCAATTCGGGTTAAAATCAACAGCAGCATTGAAGGACATCACAACAACTTTCTGAACCTTCAAAGCTGAGCAAACCCTTAGCACATTTTAAGTGCCTTTCACAGCAGGAGCCATTACTTCTGACTGCATGGATGAATTTAGAACGTGGTGAGTAAAGCACTAGTGATTCTACACTTTTCAAGACTTTCGATAAGATTCACAATGCCAACAAGAACTGCATCCTAACAGCGAGCACTTCTAGCACTCAAATAATCTAAACCATGTAATCTCACACAGGCCAAAGCACATAATAGTCTACTTTACACTTAATATTTACCCAATGCTATAATAAGCTGTGCCAATATTCTCAAGGTGCTAATATTGCAAACATACATCTACGATAAGCCTAGTTTTGCAAGCACAAATAACTGCAGATCCAAAGTCAAAATTAACTCATGCGAGTCCTTTGATTCTAGTAGACACGGACCAAATTATAGGAGTTTGCAAAAGCATTAACTGATGTAATTTTAGAACAATGCAAACCAATCGGAGTGCTTCATAATCCCAGTTCACTGTCAATACAAGCCTAGTTTTGTACCGAATTAGTATTTAGCTACAGAAGCATATGAGCTAATTGAAGACATAGAAGAATTAGCATCAAGTGGGCAAACACTTGCCTCAGGATCAACAATCTTATCTTCAGGCACCGGGGCGGCGAGATGGAAGACCCCCCTCACATCCCTCAACCGCTTGTGCTAGCGTGTTTTCGTGCAGCACGTCTGCCTTGAACTGATGTAGATTCTCCGGGGCCTTGTACAGCTGCCTAAGATGGGCATTCCTGGGATCACCTGAAAGAGCATTCAGCCATTAGTCAGAACACTATACAATGCCCACATTTGTCTATGGCACCATGAATGCAGCACTTCGTTTTCTTGCACAGCTCGGTGATTCGCCCTGTACCGGATTCAACCTTTCCTTTTCTTTTTCAAGTGGACATCATCAGATATTCAGATTACAAGTACGATTGCAAAGCACATCGCAACACAGAACGTCGAATCGATAGAAAGGGCGCAGCTGTGCCAGTGTGAGGAACAGGTAGGTACATCCGTACATGGGTCGCGGAGGGTGGCGTGGACGGCGTAGCCGCGGGAGAGGAGCAGCTTGACGAGCCACGAGGCGATGAACCCGCCGCCTCCGGTCACGCACACGCGCGGCCGCGGCGGCGATGCCATCTCCCTCCTCCTCGCCTCTAGCACCGCCTACCGCTCTTACCCCGCAATGTGAGATCACCAAGATGCAGCTAACGGATTACGTAATCGCAACTAGGAAGTTGTAGCATCCAAGGAGCAAATCGATAAAGAAATCCACACCGAACAAAAGAATCTGACTCTTCTTGGACCAATGAAGAAAGGAACAAAAACACGTGGAGTAGAGACGCACACAGTCAGCCACCGATGCCCTCCGCCGCCGCTTCGCCAGCGCTGTTCTTGTGGGATCAAGAATGCCATCTCCATCGGAAAAATCCGCAGTGTCGCCGCTGCGCTTCAGCGCGGCAACGAGAAGCCAGGGAGGAGACGGCTAATGCTGGGGCCGGTGAAGTGTGGACTCTGCCACTAGGTGCTCAATCTTATCCGTTCATTTTAGATCTAACGTTCATTATAAGATAGTGTGATTTTTATTTTTCTCTTTGTAAAGATGGGTTTTTTTGAGAAAGCACAGGTGGTTAATACAGCAGGACAGCATTAAGTCGAATTCATCCTTTTTATAGCCTCCTCTCTTCATGTTTTGCAAATCTAACTCCCTCGTCTTATTATTTACAGATTTAGCCCTCTCCTCATCATGGCAGTCGCTCCTGTGCCTGGGGAACGCGACAGTCGGCAACTCCCACGCCTGGGTAACGCGGTAGCCCCGGCTGCCGCGGTGGCGGAGCGCGGGAGGTGGTTGCCGCTGACGGGGAGCGCGGGAGGCAGGCTTCCGTGAAAGGGGAGCGTGGTAGCGGCTGTCGCGGTGAGGAGAAAGCTAAATCTGTAAAAAAGAAAAGATAAGGAGACTAGATTTATAAACCATAAAGAATTAGGCTATAAAATAGATGATGAGTACATACGAATATAATTATCTCGGTCTCATCTGATAACGAACGTCGGATACAGTGAACGCGCACAAAAATTTTAAATGCTCGAATTAATATGCGCATAACGAATATCATGATAGTGCTAGTATCGTTGTGATCGATGCTTCAGTGCGCTAATCTAGATGGAGTAGCTAGCTAGCTACTGTTAGACAACAACGTCGACTTGTCTTGATCGCTCACCGTCATCGAACGCATGCAGCATAGGCAGCCCTGGGCCCTGAGGCAGCAGGCAAGCAATAACGAGGTCGCCAGCTTGCCATGATCGAGATCCCGATCGTTTTTCATCGTGTAGAACAACGGTCCCTCCGCTCCCAAATACATACTGTCATTTTAGATATTAATTCGTTTTTTTTCAAAACATAACTTTAATCACTAATTTTTATTGTAATATACTTATAAAACCTAATAAAATTATAATATTATGAATGTATTTTTGAAACAAATCTGTCTGTATAATTTTCATATATCAAATTTAAATATTTAAAAAATATTGGGGATTAAAAATTTGATACTTGTGTTCAAAACGATACATATTTATGAACAGAGGAGTACTAGGACGTTGTTATTGCGTGCCGTTATTATTCTACCATTATAACCAATATCGAAATGATCCAACAGAATGCACATACGAACCACACAAGGTCCACCTGCGTGTGCCGGTGCACGGGCAGGAGTAGTCCTGGGCACATGGGCCGGGCCCCGTTGGGCCGGCCCGGAGCACGCAGGCAACAAGACGGCCAAAGCCCGCCAAGACGTTAGCGGCCGGCTTGCGTCTTACCACATCAGACATCGGCCGCGTCCGCCCAAAACCCGAAAGCACGCCCCAAGACGCCCGTTGGGCGTGCGTCTGCTAGCCCGGCCGGAGCAGACGCAGCACGCGCCGCCATGCAGCCACCCTCGCCGCGCCCGCGCCGCGCGCGCCGTCTGCCAGCGATGCGCGCGCCAGCCCGCGCCGCCGAGAGAGGAGGAGGAAGGCCTGACCCATGGCCGGCGAGGCCCATGGCCGGCGCAGGCTCAGCAGACGCCCGCTCGCCCGCGCCGCCGCCGAAAGCCGCGCCACGCGCCGCCGCCGTCGCCCGCCGAAGCCGCGCGCCGTAGCCTCGCCGCGCCGTCGCCCTCGCCGCGCCGCGCGCCGCGCGTCATCGCCGCGCGCTACCGCGCCGTGTTGGCGGAGTGTCTTCTTAACCGCCGCGCCATGGCCGAGCCGAGGAGAGAAGCAGCGAGCGAGGAGAGAAGAGAGGCCACGGCGAGCGAGCAAGAAAGCGAAGCGAGCCGCGAGAAGAGAGAGCGAGGCGGGGCGGTGGGGCGAGCGAGGCGGGGGAAGCGAGCGCGAGCGAGCGAGGCGAGCAAGGCGGGCGAGGCGGAGGCGTGGGCAGCAGGCAGCGGGCGAGGCGATGGCCGGGCGGGGAGAGGCGAGGGCGAGAGGTGGCAAAGTAGGCGAGGATGACGACGGGAGCCGGGCGAGACAGGCGGGCGGAAGAGGCGGGGGAAGCGAGCGAGCGGGGCCCGAGGAGAGAGAAAGCGCGCGGGAAAAAGAAGGCAGGGCAGGGCAGCGCTGGGAAAAAGAAGGGGTGGGCGCTGCGCGGGGGAAAAAGTGAGAGAGAGAGGAGGAGAGAGAGAGGTCCGGTGGGTGAAAAAGACAGCAAGAGCAGAACGCGTGATTGAAAATTTGAAACAGAGCACGTTCGGCTGCGTAGTCGCGTGAAAAAGTGACTGAAAGACAGGGAATAAAGGTGATTGAAATAAAGGTACTTTTAATTTTTGAATGCATGGAGTCCGCGTGAGAAAATTTGAAACGGAGGAAGGGAGCGTTCGGGCGCGTAGCTACGTACTGTGAAAAAGTGACTGAAAGAAGTGACTGAAAGACGGGGAATAAAGGTGATTGAAATAAAGGTACTTTTAATTTTTGAATGCATGCAGTCCGCGCGAGAAAATTTGAAACGGAGGAAGGGAGCGTTCGCGCGCGTAGCTACGTACTGTGAAAAAGTGACTGAAAGAAGTGAGTGAAAGACGGGGAATAAAGGTGATTGAAATAAAGGTACTTTTAATTTTTCAATGCATGCGATCCATGCGATTGAAAATTTGAAATGAACCAGCGCGCAACAGGCGTTGGCTATAAAAATCTATCTAGCGGTCAGCTATTCTGCATTTAAGCACCCAAAACATTCTTTCTCTCCTGAGTTAACCACACACGTTCTCTCTTTTGTTCGCTCTCTATTTACTTTCTAGTTTTTGCTCTCTCGTTGTGAAATAAAATGTTTCGCAAAAGCAAAAGCAGGAGAGCACGCCCGCGCTCTCCTAGTCCCCCTCGTCAGGATCAAGAGATCGATCCACGCCAACTCTCCCCCAGCATGGGAGACTACGGCATGGATGACCGTCATCTGGACGGCACGCACGGTATCGAGGATGCCTCATACACTCCGGATGCACCGAGCTCGGATGCCGCTACCTCGGTGCATGCGGGACGGGCGTCGGATATCACACCGAACACGCAGACTCGACATATCTATGCAACAAGACGGGCGTCCATAGCCGGCAATCGGCGAGCGTGGGCGGCAACATATGGACGAACCGTCAAACTGTTGACGGACATGAGGTAGTGTATGCTTTGTTTGCAAATCATCAATCTAAACTATCTCGCACGTGCATGTGGTGGTACAGGTCATCTAAAGAGACACGCGAGAATTGCTTGAGGAAGATATCACGGACGGAGGCGGCGAGGCGCGCTGACACTACTCAACTTCAACACCGACGGTTCGGTAAGCACATGGGTATACAACGCCGACGTAGCTAGAGAAGAAATTGCACGTTACATAGTTACAGAGGATCTTCCGCTTAGAACGGGTGAGAGCTCTAATTTTGAGAGAATGGTGCAACGTGGTTTTTGCCCGTAATACCAACATGTTAGTAGAAGAACAACTACACGTGATGTTAATAAAATGTTTACAACTAAACTAGAAATGTTAAAACAGACCTTTATGACGCTTAGTTTTTCATTCGCATTAACATCTGATATATGGACTTCCTCTCACCAAAGAGCAGCATATATTAGTATTGTTGCGCACTATCTAGATGACGAGTACGTACTAAATAAAAGAGTTATAGGGTTTAGGCCAATCTCGGAGTCACACACCGGACATGCTATCGCTACCCGTATACTCGAGGTTGTTAATGAATTTAAAATAGAAAGTAGAATTGTTTCCATTACTCTTGACAATGCATCAGCTAACACAACGGCTATGGAGCATCTCTCACCGCGCCTAGAGTCTTATATTGGAGGTTTTGTACTCCACCAGAGATGCGTATGCCATATTATTAATCTCATTGTACAGGCAGGTATGCATGTAGTGAAACCTACTTTGGAGGGCATACGTAATGCTATCGATTTTATTACTAATTCACCTGTGAAGTTTGCCCGATTTTGATCTTTGCAAGGCCAATAATATGGTACCAAGAAGATTCAACCTAGATATGAAGGTTAGATGGAACTCAACTTATACTATGCCGCAGCGGTGCGAAGGCTACGAGCACATTATCATCTTCGTCAATCGCAATAATGGTGAGGTATTGGTTACTGACGCGGATTGGATAATTGCTAGTCATTTTCGTAATTTTTTAAAAAAAATTTACGACGCAACTAAAAAATTATTCGGTGTTTATTACCCAACTTCTTGCTTAGTTATCGAGTGGCTTTGGTTTATTGCTAATGCTTTTAAAGAAAATAGAGATAATTATGTTTTACGTTCCATTATAGAACCAATGGAGCAAAAATTTTTAAAATATTTTCAAGCTATTCCACATTTGTACTGTTTTGCTGTCATTTTGGATCATCGGAGAAAGTTTTCTGACTTGCAGGGCGCCTACGCGGGAATAGGTGAGACATTCGATCTTGATTTCTCCGAGGCCTATACTCATGTTTATAACGAGTTTTTCAGAGTTTTCGACAAATACTACGAGAAGTTTGGCACCAGAAGTGAAGCACGAAGATCTACCTCAACAACGCAACAAGCACGAGGCGGTTCGATGGCTTCAAACATGTGGAAGAAGCTGAAAGGCAAATCTTCCGTTCATCTTCCAAACGCCGAAAGCGCATCACAATGGAATCCACGGTAGAGATCAACCACTACCTCGACACGCCTTTAATGGAGTCCGAGTTTGACATGGATGAGGAAAATCAACCTAACTTGCTTTTGTGGTGGAAGAATAACCAACGATTTACCGTGCTATCCCATTTCGCACGGGATGTACTTCTGATTCCGGTGTCCTTGTCTCGTCGGAATCCACTTTCATCCGGTGGGAGGATACTTGAGCCAAGGAGGTCGTCTCTCACACTGAGATGGTTGAGGCAATTACATGCCTCAAAGACTGGAGCGTGCGATCGAGAGGACACAACATCGGCCAGAGGATCGGGAGATCACTGACGCAGATGGCGGACTTTGACAATCTCGGCCTCGGGTAGTCTATGTATATAAATGTAGTTCTTGTACTCTTTTTCCTTACGGGTACCTACATCGGGTGTAAGGTTTTTAACGAGGCAAGAACTTTGTACATGTTCAAGATTTAATAAAATTTACTTCTTTTCCCCAATATTTGTGTCCATTGCTAGCAATACCGATATCTACAGGATGTTTCTTTCGCATGCTTTCATTTAGTCATTGCTTTTGCGTGTACATTTCTTCTTGTCATTTATTTACTTACTTTGCTAATTTCTCCGAGATACACAAGAGAACGAATGCGTGTTCGCTAATAACGATCTAATTAATCGGCAATCATCTGTAGCAAAATCGAGCAATTTATCGTAGCAAACAATAGCAATTTAATGTAGCAAATCGCAGCAATTTCTTCAGAGCAAAGAATATCGCACCTATTTATCGTAGCAAGACCGTTTTATTAATCCGGACCGCCGATTCGCTCGATCCGACGGTTGGATGCCTATCAATCGCAAACTTGATACCACCGTGATCGCCAAGGATCTCGTCCATGCGTGTTGCTCGATTGTAGATTTACATATTTATTTAATCAAGGTGGCTATACATTCGTTGCATCAGTAGCATCGCGACGACGCTACTACAAGCAAATTTGGGTCATTTCTCTCGTCGCAATAGTGTAAATGGACCGGGCCCGAGCCAGACGCACGGCGCAGGCACGAAGCGTAAATGGGCGTGCTTGGGCTCGCGCGAAGCGGCCGGCACGGCCCGCACGGCGGCACGCCGCCGGGCGCGCCCGCACCGTTCCGCCCGAAGACGATGGACCCGTGCGGGCCGGCCGCCCGCACGCACGACGCCCACCTCTAGGCAGGAGGAACATTCGTCACCGATGGCGCTAATTAATGCTCGTCGGCACGCGTAGTACTAAACAAACGTACTCCTATATGAAATCGTTCGTAATGCCAGTGAGACAGGTGACTCATGCAGAGAACGGCACGCGTGGTTCTTCCTACGCATTCCGCGCGCGTCTGTTTGTGCACGTACCATTCGGGGACGAGAGGCGCCTCCACACGACGACGCGCGGTGGAGCTGAAAAGCACGTAAAGCAGGGGGTGTTTCTGTAGCAGAACGCGCTGCCGTGCCGAGCGCATGCGTGACAGCCGAAAACCGCAGCCAGCGCGGGACGAAGCACAAAGAAGCGGCCGGTAGTGGTAGTAGGTTTGCGTTGCGTCGCGGTGGTGTCCACGTCCGCGCGCGCGTTTAATTTGCGCGTCGCGGGACGGCTCGCTCGACCGACCGTCGCCCCAACCGCCGCCGCCGTCGCGTTGCGTTTAGTGGCGGCCACATGCGTGTGTGCGCCGGTCGCGCTCGGCGTGCGTGCCATCGCCTATCCGCCACTGTTCGCTCGACGATCTGAACCCGCTTCCGAAGGCGACACGGCCATGGCATTTGTGGTTTGTTGCTACTGATATGATAGTGGTAGTGTTCTTGTAGGAAATCCTACAATGCCGATCCGACCTGTATATGCTACGGTACTGCAGTACAGCTGGTATGGGCGATGGAGACCATGTCACACCATATGACCACACCACACACCCTTTGTTCAGTTCAATTCAATGCAGCACCATTGGTCATGCCAAAGAGGTTGCGTGAAATGGATATTGCAATTAAATTTTAGAGCGTCTGATACGTTTAGTCCATGGTACTACTAATAGCATTTCTTTTAGACGCTTAAGGATAGTGCTCAGCTCTGTAAATTTGTACAATCTGATCGGCAAATTTAGGATGAAGTCCCGTTTTGAAGCATTGGAATGTAATTATAAATTAAGTTATCCTTTTTAAAGGCATGCAAACTTATACAGTGCCAAACCTACCAAATTAAACTTAGAAATCAATTCTGTACTTACAACGACGTGGCAAAACCGACAAGGGCAAGCGAGCGTCGTCTATCGTCCGACATTTCGGCGTGATACATGTACATCGCCATACTGATCGACACCGCCATGCATGTTCATTGTATGTAACACATCATAAGCATATCCATCCATCCCGAGTTGTATTGGTTTCCCGTATAAGTTGGCGATGAGAGCTACGAGCAAAATGAATGCTGGAGACGACGGTCATATCTCATACTGTACTAGTATAACACGCGTGTCCGGCCGCCGTGATGATAGCTTAGTATATATAGGGCAATTAACTAGCGATGGCGATGGTCAAATATTAGCGGCAATTAAGCTAGCCCGTCGTCATGCGCTACTACTACCACAGTAAAACTAGTGTGTAGTCGTGTAATGGTACCTACCTGCTATTAATTTGTCAGTCCATTGTAGCAACAAGCAGCTCAGGGTGAAAACGGATAGGATATTTCTCTTTTGATTTGAAGTTGGATTCGGTCGGAACGGGATTTAGGAATACATTTTAGTATCCTATCGGATCTGAGATCAGATCCGGATGGGTTAATCCGAATTCAGGATCAGATTCGGAGGACGTGATATCTACCAGATTCAGATCAGGACCCGTATATCAGGCCAAATTTTATCTGGATATCCGTTTTAGGTTAGACTGAGAAATACCATTTTGGGCTAGCCTACAATCTAAAGGTAGTATGCAATATATACGCGTACATAATATGTAGGAAACTACGAATTCAAGATAGTATAGAGCATATGCACTAAATTTGAATTGACTACTTTTCATTATTATATTATGGAAATGATTATTAATTGAAAATAATTAAGAAAACTATTATCATTCCTTCACACCTTAAACTTTTTAGATTATATATATATATATATATATATATTGTCCTTGTCTCAACTCATGAAAATTTATTTCTTGTAGGACTTATACCATGTTGAAGTGATGATAGTATGTGTTTAAGTGAAAATGATTATTAGATTTTATATATATTGTTCATGTTGAAGTGACGATTATATGTATTTACATATTTTTTTTCTATATGCATGTACTATTCGTATATTTTATATGTTTTTAATCTGAAATAGTCATGTATCCATCCTGTATTCGTAACTCAAATACTCTAAATTTGTATCCATATTCAACTTGTTCGTATCTAACTCTGAAACATGAATTAAATATAGGATAAGTACCCGTTTTGAGGTCTAGTTTCGAGTACGGAGAATCGTATACTACCACCAGCCGCCGATCGATGCAAGCAACGATTGCCTCGACCGGGTCAATTGACGCAAAACTGGAGAAGTGCGATGAAGACAGGTGATGGAAATGCTCTGGCGCTGCCAGGTTTTATCGATCTAGAGAAAGATTCGGTAGTTCGTCGGCAAGCTTGGAATATATATACTTGAACGGCTAATCTAGTCGTGGAGTGCCGCAGTGAGTACTACAATACTGACAGGTGAAAATTGACTGGAGTAAGACAGGGATATTGATGCTGTAAATGTAGCTAGTCATTCCAATTGCCTGCGGGCTGCTACTCGTCTTACCACGTGTGTCGACGTCCAACGTATGGATGCATGTATAATACCAATATTAAACCTGGAAGATTTCGCCGACGCTCACGCGCTCCACGTCGCCGTCTAGGCCTTGTGTTCGCTCGCTGGCTCGCCGCGTCATGCGCATCAACAGAGAAACGCTCGTCCGTGCGTACGGCTGCCTCCGCGTTTGCCCACGTCGCCCGCGTGGCTCACGGGCTCGCCAACTCAAGTATTTTGTTGCGCTCGCCTCACGTGTGTCGGGCTGTGGCGCAGCGGCAAGGGCTCTTGCTTGCGGCCAGCCGTCTCGGGTTTGATTCCGTCTCTCGCGCAAGTTACTGTGCCGAATTTTTTCTGGGCGACGCGTGGGCGTGGGCGCGACCGTGGGCGTGTGAGCTTCTCTCGCTTTCCCGCGCTCGTTTTTTGGCCGCGCCTTTCGTTTTTTTGGTTGTTGATGAACGTGACGTGTGACACTGAGCACCAATGACTACGCCTCATGTTGCCGTTTCCTCGCTTCCTCACGGTCACGTTTGTAACAAAAAAATCAGCTCGTGAGAAATTTTCAATACGAAATTTTCAACAAAATTTCGACTTGCAAAACTTCCAGCTAGGAAAATTTTATCTCGGGAAAATTCAAATCGAGAACTTTCACTTCGGAAAATTTCAAATCAGAAAAAATTCGGGTGAGGAAATTTTAGAACGGGAATTTACACCTGGCATGCAAGCAGAGAGGGCACACAGATCTCACACTAGGAGCGACCGTAAAATAGTCTTTTCGGTTGTTTGGACGAGTGATTGCTTGTCCCAGTTAGTATCCTAACGTTTTTATCTTTCTTCTAATCTTAGTTTTGAGTAAGCGCACAGATCTCACACTAGGAGCGACCGTAAAATAGTCTTTTCGGTTGTTTGGACGAGTGATTGCTTGTCTCAGTTAGTATCCTAACGTTTTTATCTTTCTTCTAATCTTAGTTTTGAGTAAATCTTTCCCGTATATTAAAAATGTCGTGCAGCCCGAAAAATCCGGATTTTTTCTCCTTTTTAGCGTAGCTTTTTTCAGCTAGCTACGGTTTTAGACGCTAAGACCTGAAAATTACATTTTTAGTTTGTTTCTGATTACGTATGGGTACATTTTCCCCCATAAGACCCCAATAACTTACAGGTTTTTTTCTCTTTTAGCGCCTATTGGTTTTTTACGTTTGCGTGCGTTTTTTTGCGATGGCATCTAGAAAGCTTCTAAAATATGTTCCCTTTTTCCGCAAATGATTCCCCAGGAATCCTCGAGGGTTCTAAAACCATGCGCATGGGTCCTCATAAATTAAATTTCTGTGCGTTTTTTTAGGCCAGAAGACCCCAAAAAAATCCACCGCTTTTGCCGTCTTAGCGCAATTTTTTGTTAAAACATCTAAGTACGATTTTTAACCACCAAAACCCCAAAATTTTTTTTAAAGTTTCTCTATTTTAGCACATATTGTTTTTTTGTTTGCGTGCATTTGTTTAGTACTAGAACAAAGAAACTTCCAAAGTTTATTCCCTTTTCTCACTGATTGTTTTTTTTCCTGTAGGCTCCTTGGGAGTTCTAGAACTAACTTATTTTATTTTAGCAACGTGCCTCACGAGATTCATCTAGGCATAGTTCTTTACGAAGAGTCTCTCCAAACTTCTTTGATTTTTTCCTTATAGTTCTTTTCTTCTATTAGAAAATCGTCTTTGTGCAGCGTCACACGTCTGCCGCCGCGCAGACGCATCTAGTAATATATATGCACCGTACGTGTATGCAACTACGAACTATAGAGTTGAGAGTGCTTGGGACTGGAAGATGGATATTGTACAAACTTATAAGACTAGTATAGTTCCTGTGCTAACGCTACGACGGCAGTACACCCACTTATCAATTAAATGAGAAGATAAGTATGAATACAACACTTAATAATAGAAGAGAAATTTAGAATTTTAAATGAATTTAGAAAGAAGAACGGAACTAAATGGAGGTCGAATGGGCGAAAACGGGCTTCCAAAAGATTTTAAATCAAGAAAGAGGAAGAATTTTTTTTTTTCTAATTTTAGATTATTTTTTTTGCAGCTTCCACAGAGAGCACAGCGTGCTCTCTGGTCTTGGCCAGCTCAAGGGGGAGGGAAGGCCAGGGGTGGCCGGCCGGTCGCGATGGGTCAAGATCAGTGCGGCGAGATCGCCGACACCGGCGCATGAGGAGGAGTCACGATTCATGTGAATTTCGTCGGGAAAGATGACGGTGATGGCTTGGGTTACCTCCAAAATCCGCGATCTTTACAAGAGGAGCATTTGGGGATTTACGCAATGCGATGGGGTGGAGGAGAGCTCATGGCTTTTATAGCCCCAAACAAGCATATTTATGGAAACCATAATTTGGGATCAAATCAGATTGGGAGGAAATTTTGGCAATAGAGCATGAAATTTGGGAATTAACACCATAGATGGAAAGAGGAGATTTGGTGCGGGATTGATGGAGCTTTGGAGCTTCTTTCTTACTTTAATGGAGGAGGAAGAGAAGAAGCTTCTCAGTGCCTGGCTGCACTAGAAGAAGCTATATGAGTTGCCTTCATTTTTAAAATATAGAAGAATTTTTGAAAAGATAGCACATTAGGTTAAAAATTCTAGAAAAATTCTCAAAAAACTTTCGATTATTTTGTACTTAATAAAATTATTTAAAAAAATAAATTATAAATTTGCCGAGGAGGCACGGCAGTGAGGTCGTTGACCAAAGAACCTCGCCAGGCGTCAGCAAAACCACCGATGGCGACCGTGGAGCCATTGCGGACTGCGTTCTCCCTACTGCTGTTGTCCCATCTCCGGTTTCCTTTTCCCAAAGACGTAATGTATGGTCCTTTCCTTTTCCAAGATGTTTGTTTCCTTTTCCTTGATTCCAAGACGTTTGTTTCCTTTTCCTTGTTGATCTTTGGAGGTGAGGGAAAGTCATTTGTGGGCCACGAGGATGATTTGGAAAAATATGAAAAAATAAGCTGCGCTCACGACCACTGGATCCGCTAGGAAAAAGATAAAATTAAGCAGTGCTTTCGCCACTATTTGGTTCGCGAGAAAAAATTGAAAAAATTAAGCGACACTCTGCAGATCGTTGGTTCCTTAGATAAAAATAAAAACAAAAATTCAACGCTCTCCGTGTCTTTGAAATTAGGCTCTATGGGGCTAGATCCGTAAAAAAATCTCGAGAATGGTCATATTCGGAAAAAAATACGATCACAATGCCGGGACAATAAAAAAATCAAGTCTTGTTTCTTTGCATGTGGATCCTCCTGTTTATTTCCTTGTTTGATTCACCTCCTTCCAAATATGTAGTACGCATAATTTTGGCGATAAAAAATTCAAGTCTAGTTTCCTTGCATGCGGATCCTCCTTATTTATTTCCTTATTTGATTCGCTCTCCTTCCAAATATGTAGGTGGGGAGGTCTTTGTGGGCCACGAGGATGATTAGACACACTAAATAATGGCCATCGGATGTGGGTGAGTAAAGCGAGGAAAGATCTCGAGACGTTCATTTTGATGAATGCAAGTTTCTGGGGACGTTTTGCTGGGTGCACGAACATTGGGCCATCTCTAATGAGGTGCATTATTTAGGGTGGACGTAGGAAAAATTGCTTAGGTGCATTATAAGGGGTATAGATGAGATCAATTAATTAGCATCGTCTATCTAATTTATGGAGGTCAAATTTAGACCCGCTACATAAATGCATGTGATTGATAGCCATCGAAGAAAAAAAAGCGGAACAGTGAACGGATAGACAGTATTGATTAGTTTGATGTTCGGTATATGTACGTTGATGATCACTTGATCTCCCTAGCTAGCTACCTGCCCCAGCATAATATATACGTACCGTAGTTGTATGCAACTGCGAACTATAGAGTTGGGAGTGCTTGGGACCGGAAGATGAAGGTTGTACAAACTTGTAAGATGAGATCAATCAATCAATTAATTAGCATCATGGGCTATCCAATTTAAGGAGGTCAAATTTAGACCTGCTACGTACATGCATGATATTCAATATGTCAGAAATACGAAACTTCTTCTCAGTGCTTTTGAACAACCACTAGGTCCACTGCTACAAAAAAAAACCTTTTTTACCGACCTATCACTGTCGGTTCGGGTAGAACCAGTAGTGATAACACTATCACTATCAATTCATAAGCTAGACCAGTATAAATGCTCGAACGAAGAAAAACCAACAGTGATAATAACTTATCACTGTCGGTTTAAAAAAAATCGGCAGTGATACTATTACTGTCGGTTCTTCTTAAGAACCGGCAGTGATAAGTTATTATCACTGCCGATTTTTAAGAAGAACCGATAGTGATAACGGAGGAAGTATCACTGCCGGTACGGCTGACGAACCGGCAGTGATAATATTTTTGAAAAATCATAACTTTTTCATACGGAGTCGGATGAAGACAAAATTTATATGAAAATTGTAGCTCTCGATGAGATCTACAACTTTGTAGTTGATAAATTTTTATTTGAAGTCATTTATATGTCCAAATAATCATTGAAACTTTCGGATACGAAGGGATACAAGGAAAATATACCTTATAGTAGTTGAGAAATGTATGTTAGGTGAGATGGTAAGTGGTATTCGTGCGGAGCAGCAGGTCACAGGTTCGACTCCTAACAACCGCACACGCGTGTATTTCGCATGAAAATCGCGTGACTTGTAAATACAGGGTGGTCCAGGTGCAAATATTTTTTTAACGAGTGATGACTATCACTGCCGGTTCACATACAAACCGGCAGTGATACAGGGTGATCCAGGTGCAAATATTTTTTTTAACGAGTGATGACTATCACTGCCGGTTCACATACAAACCGGCGGTGATAGTTCGACTATCGGACTATCACTGCCGGTTCCAATATTCGGCAGTGATGCCAGTTTGGAACCAACAATAATCTGATGTTTTGTAGTAGTGAACTTTCAGAACTTAAAATAAACTTCCATAAAGTGAATTTTTTTGCTTTGGTGCTGCTAAGGAATTTGAATTACAGTATACTCATCTTTTTGGATGTGAGGTAGGTAGTTTACCCTTCAAATACCTTGGCATACCAATTCATAACCGCAAATTGAGGAATAATGAGCGGAAAGGGGTAGCACCACAGCTATTTGATTGGCCCAATTGGTTGTATTGGCCGATGGTGGGTTTGGGGCTTGCCAATTACGATCATAATTGGCATGCTGCCGCTTGAGCGTAGGCTCGGGTTGATATGGCACCTAAGCCAATGGAGGTTGATAAGGTTGTTCATAGTCGTTGTTCAGCCTTCTAGCCATTGGCTCTGGCAACAGGACAAAGGGTTCTGAGTATGTCACAATCTTATATGGGGCCGGATTCCTCTACGTAATCGGCTCAATGTATTGTGGACATGTGAGATGTTCAATCGACTATTTGACCGATTATGGATAGATGTAAAATGGAGCCGATGGTGGTAGGCTGGCCTTTAGGTCCAACTTAGCGCCATCGGTATGAACCTGATAGTGAGCAACCCCACTTGCATGAGGATCTCATGGCAAAATTATGGTCGGCTAAGTAAGCATCACGGTAGGATTTGGAGCTAATGGTTTAGGATCAGCTGCTTATCCAGAACTTTGCGTATTTGGTGCTACTGAGTAGACCGGGTAGTTTGGCAGAGCTTGCATTGGATCTAGCAAATTCCCAAACGACGCTAACTCATGAGCCACGGCTTTAACGCTGTTTGCAATCATTAGCTTAAGAGTTGTTACTAAAACTGATGATTAGTTAATCAAAGCATGGTGCACAGATTGATTAATCATATCAGATAGCTCAGCTTGTACAGGCATGTATCGACTTACTGGCTTGTTGTCTGACCCAATTGTGTCCTCGATGTTGTAGAAGAAATTGATTGTTGGCAACGCGGTTTTTTGAGTAACGCCACCTTGAGTTTTCTGATAGCAGTTTAACATCATCTCCTCGAGCGCGGCCTTCCGATCTTCAATGTCCTTGCACTGTTCAGGCATCATATCGTCCATTGTTGGGACGATTATAGCATCGAAGAAGATATCAGCAGGTGGAATCGACTTGCCTAAAGAAGACATCGTGTCCCATCGGGCGTGTCAAAAGTGTGTTGGCGTCGAAAAATATGACTAGGGATTGTGATCGGCTCAAACACACGCAAGCAACGGGTTTAATTTGGTTCGTGGCGTGCCAACTAATGATCAAAATAAATATACTCAAAGTCGATTTGATGTAACAATCGGCAAGATAGATCTAAACAACTTTTCAATCGATTAGATGATGAGTAAAGATCTGTTTTTCTCGAAAAAGGCTATGCGCACCAAGATCAATATAAAAACAAACCTAGATAACTTAGCGTAAATTGAAGATGATCAAAATCGATGATGCGCAACTTTATCAATCAAAAACGAAGTACAAAGGGATTCTAAATTATAAAAGCTACTCCTAGTTGATTGAAGGTAAATAAAAAGTAAACGCAAGTTAATTGATTGATTGTTGTTTTCTCGGTTTGCCTCAGGTGCCCTTTTATAGCGTGTAGGCCGATCATATCCTCTCTGATCCGTAAAAAAATATAATTCGTATCGGCCTTTATCTCTTGTAGATAAAAATCTTAGTTGAACCGATATCGGCTAGATATCCAATTTTGACTTAGCCTTACAATCGGTCATATATCCTGCCAAATTTTGGTGTTAACAAGGGTTTAAGCCGAAATACATCATTTAAGGCCAAAATCCAAGTTAGAGTTTAAGGTTAGGATTACATAATTTGTGTATGTATTTTTCCCAAACTTTTTCATATGTATTCCTCGTAAAAAGCATTACAATTTGCCACAAAAAAATCAGTGCGAAATCCGGTTCAAAAAACATGAAAACCGGTCCAAAAAGTCAAAACTTCGACGAAACTGACAAAAATTTACCGAAATCACTGTAGCAAACACTAATTTTCAAAAAAAAAAGAATATCCCACCGACTCTATAGTCTTGTACAATGATTTCATATCATCATAAATATAACACATATATTTCAAATTTGCTAAAAGTACATTACAGATAGTTCTGAGGTCTTAAAAATCCCAAACCATTAAAATCGAAATCAATTCAATAAACAAAATTGGTCCATTAAAGAAGTGATTTTATAGCTTTCTAAAAAAATTGGTGTCTGATATCTCTAGATCCGCCTCTGCTCACGGTTTAAAATAGCATATCTCAAGATCAAGCTAGCTTACGACCAGGGTTTGAAAAATCGTTTTGGGACCGGTTTTCGCAACCCCGATGGTACCAAAAACAGCGAAAAAACGAACGGTATGAAAATTCAAACTATTTTGAAAACTGGTCAAATCGACGAGCGAAAACTGCGATTTTTAAGCGAAAACCGCTCGGTTTTGGCCGAAAATCGCCAAAAACCGAAGCCGGTTGAATAAATAGGGAAAAATTGAGAAAAATTGGAAAAAATATTATAAATTTGTAAAAAACCAGTGAAGGCTAGAAAATAGGGAAAATATAATAAATATATAAAAATAGTATGTAAAAACATGAAAAAATTCCGATATGATCTCTCCTAAATATGAAAAAAATTGATATGATCTTTACTATATTTTAGACAATTAAAAGTTATAAATTATGCATTTATCAATAATATGTCAGTAAATAATCTTTTATTTCAATACTACTTACATATCAATCAAACAAGTGCAAAAATAAGTGTTTACATAATCACATAGCAATACCATTCAGAATTTCACTACCATTCACATGTCAAGTTGTTAACACTATTTACATTCTAATACCTTTCAGTTAAAGTTGTGAAGTAGGCATAGCTTCATCGTTCTTTTGTTGTCAATGTTAGTACAAAATTGAGTTGCAATAAAATAAAACATACAAATGAAACAAAATTTTGGTATGACCTTTGCTATATTTTAGACAATCTGAAGTTGTAAAGTAGGCATTTAGCAATAATATATGAACAAATAACATTTCATGTCAATACCATTCACATGTCAATCCAATAAGTGCAAAAAATAGGTATTCACATATCAATACCATTCACATTTAGATATCGTTCATTTAAAGTTGTAAAGTATGCATATTTTCGTCGTCTTTTCACACAAATATCATGTTGGACCTACATGGACGCTATGCTAGTATAATATCAAGTTGCAATGAAATGAAACATGCAAATGAAATATTTCCTTCGGGGGCTTCGAGTGGGGAAAGTAAGTGTGCAATGATTGCTCTGGTTTGCATTGCGTCAGGCGATTGGCAAGAGATGGAGCTTGGGTGGGCTGGTCGGTCGGGGTGGGCCACGATGGGCTGGCTGGCCCACGAGCCTTTCTTTTTTTTTATATATATTTTTTAGAATTTGAAACAGCTAAAAAATATCTCCAAAAATTCTTTTTTCGAAAAAAAATTTCACACCAAAGGCCCTAAAGAAATCAATACTAATTTTTGAAATTTTTTAGATAAATTTTTCAAAAAATTTCGTTCGATATTTGATCTAGAACTGTCACGCGAAAACCGCAGTATATAAAACCCTGCTTACGACCACCGAGTACAAGCAGTGTTTAGGACAAGTATCGGTGCGAGCGTTGGAGTCAGTGGCACCAACCTCAGGAGGACGTGTGCACAGAAGACGACCCCTGCGAAATCACGTCACGTGCATACGCGACCGTAAGTCGCGCAACCGAAGCACTAGAAAAACAAACACAGAAACCATCAAACCAACGAAGCCACCCGACCAGGCGGGACGGTGGGCCCAGAAGCGACGCGTGGTGGGGCCAGGCTGTCATAGAGGCGGTAGGGGAGCAGCGTCAGCACGGGGAAGCTATTAAAACGCCCGGCCCGATCGATCCCTCCTCCCAATCCCCAAGCCGAACGCCGACGAGCCCAGCGCCGCCCCGATGGCTGTGGAGGTTCGCCGCAGGATGCCGCCGACGCGCGGGGAGAGGGAGAGGGTGCGGGTGCTGGCCGGGGACGCGCTGCCGCTGCCGATCCGGCACACGAACCTCATCTTCTCGGCGCTGTTCGCGGCGTCGCTGGCGTACCTGATGCGGCAGTGGCGGGAGAAGATCCGCTCGTCCACGCCCCTCCACGTGGTCGGGCTCGCCGAGATTCTCGCCATCTGCGGCCTCGTCGCGTCCCTCATCTACCTCCTCAGCTTCTTCGGCATCGCCTTCGTACAGTCCGTCGTATCCAACAGCGATGATGAGGAGGACTTCCTGATCGGCTCCGGCGGGGGAGCCCAGGCGCCCCCGCTGGCGCCATGCGCGCTGCTGGGGAGCGCGGGCGCCGCGCCGGAGAAAATGCCGGAGGAGGACGAGGAGATCGTGGCCGCAGTGGTGGCTGGGAAGATCCCGTCCTACGTGCTGGAGACCAGACTGGACGACTGCTGCCGGGCCGCAGGGATCCGCCGCGAGGCGCTGCGGCGGATCACGGGGAGGGAGATCGACGGGCTCCCGCTGGACGGGTTCGACTACGCGTCTATCCTTGGGCAATGCTGCGAGATGCCTGTGGGGTACGTGCAGCTGCCTGTGGGCGTCGCCGGGCCGCTCCTGCTCGACGGCCGCCGGCTCTACGTTCCGATGGCGACCACCGAGGGTTGCCTCGTCGCCAGCACGAACCGCGGATGCAAGGCCATTGCCGAGTCCGGCGGCGCCATCAGCGTCGTATTCCGGGACGGGATGACCCGCGCCCCCGCCGTCCGGTTCCCGTCCGCCCGCCGCGCCGCCGAGCTTAAGGGCTTCTTGGAGGACCCGGAAAACTTCGACACCCTGGCCATGGTCTTTAACAGGTACAAGACTAAATTCCAAATCAATGTCCCTATCGTCCCTTTCAGCTCATGCTCCATGCGCAGGCACAACAAATGGCAGTACTAGACCTAGTGCGGCTCTTGTGTTTGACGATACGTCTCTGTGCCATCAGTCCCCATCAAAGCAGCAAAAAAATTTCGACACAAAATTGCTTGTACAGTCGCATGGATTCTGACCTTAACACTTCAAGGTAGGATAATGTGATGACCGATCTTTTTGGGAAACATTTGTGCAGATCGAGCAGATTTGCAAGGCTGCAGGGGGTACAGTGCGGGATGGCAGGGAGGAATTTGTACGTGAGGTTCACCTGCAGCACGGGGGATGCCATGGGGATGAACATGGTCTCCAAGGGCGTCCAGAACGTGCTGGACTACCTACAGGATGACTTCCCTGACATGGATGTCATCAGCATCTCAGGTTTATCCCGCGTCAATTCGTACACTTGAAGTTTAATCTGCTGTTGTACGTTACGTTGGCTGGTTGTTGTCCTGTCGGCTACTGTCTTTCTCCTTCCAATTGTGGATAACCTTGTACCTTTGATAGATGGGTGGATGATAACTATTGAGAGTCTTCAAAGAACTTTTGATAGTAGTTGATGGCTAACCACTAAGAGCCTTTAAAATACTTTAGACAGATGATATCTAGCTTTGAGAACCTTCAAAGAATAATTGATATAGCTGATTGTCTCGTCATAAACCATGGAAAAGTTTCCTTAAAGTTCAATCCAGTTATGCATTTTTTTCAGTCCAGGTAGCCAGTGAACCAACTAGGCATGAATGCATGATACATGTTTAAGTTGCATACATGTTTAAGTTGCAAATTCAGATTCACCTTCTCATTACGCTCTAGAAAAATGACAGGTGAACCATGAAAATGTTTTTAAATTGAAAAATCTCTTGGATGTCTCTCACTCGATCTGAACTGATGTTGACTTCAGTTGTTCTCATTTGTAGTAGTTGGGGCTACCTTTTTTATCCAATTCCTCCACCTGTCTGCTGCTGATAGTTCAAGTCCTAGTACTTGAAATAACGAAAATTCACACAAAAGATGATTCGAAGAAGGCCATTGCAACCGTCTATTCCTATTATATTTACTCAACAGTTTGGCATGACACGAGCAATACAAATGTCCTGATTTCTAACAGTACAGGCATGACCTACCAACCTTTAAAATTTAAATTGATTGATATTATGAGAGAATTAAAAAGGATGCTTACTACAGTGGTAGATTTTGTCTTTGTTCTTTTAATTTACCATCTGTCATAATTTTCGTTGAGTAGTGCTTCTGTGCTCTTCCAAAACTAAATTGTGCACATCCGAAAGCAGTATTGTTAGTTGTAGATTGGTGGGTGTTTCAAATCAGGCCCTTAATGGAGGGTGGGAGATTACCATAAAGACTATCTTACAGTTTGCTTTTGTAATTTTGATGTGGATTATTAATACCTGAACTGGGTTAGCAATGTGCTGGTGATTAGAGTTAGATATGACCCCTGACTTTAGCAATACTGTTATGCCTTGTATGCATCAAATAACATGTTAAATTTATAAAAAATCATTTTTTTGTCACATATCTTTCATGCTTTATATTTTGCCGACTAATCTTGTGTTAAAAAAACAGGTAACTTTTGTTCTGACAAGAAGTCAGCTGCTGTAAATTGGATTGAGGGACGTGGAAAGTCTGTGGTTTGTGAGGCGGTAATCAAAGAGGAAGTTGTGAAAAAAGTTCTCAAGACCAACGTTCAGGCACTTATAGAATTGAACGTGATCAAGAACCTTGCTGGCTCAGCTGTTGCTGGAGCTCTTGGGGGTTTCAATGCCCATGCAAGCAACGTTGTAACAGCTATCTTTATTGCCACTGGTCAGGATCCTGCACAGAACGTGGAGAGCTCTCAGTGCATCACAATGTTGGAGGCTGTAAATGATGGCAAAGACCTTCACATCTCTGTTACAATGCCATCTATTGAGGTATGAAACATTGTTATCTTTTGCGATGGAATCACGCTCTTCATATTGCTCTTAGCATGACAGTCTTTTGGAGTTTTTGTTGATTGCTTAATGTCCTTACCCAGTATTTGTTTGTAAACGTTAATGTTTTTTTTTTGGTTCTTTACCTAGCTTGTGGTTCCTGTTCAGTTGACATGTGTCTTTTGTCGAGAACTATTGATTATTCTAAATAATTAGATGGCGTGCCCTTCGTAAAATCAGTAAATATTATGAATATTTTTACCGAAATGCAGGTGGGTACAGTTGGTGGAGGCACTCAGCTGGCCTCACAGTCAGCTTGCTTGGACCTACTTGGAGTGAAAGGCGCAAACAGGGAATCCCCAGGATCAAATGCGAGGCTCCTGGCCACGGTGGTTGCTGGTGCGGTCCTTGCTGGGGAGCTATCTCTAATCTCAGCTCAAGCTGCCGGCCATCTGGTCCAGAGCCACATGAAATACAACAGATCCAGCAAGGATATGTCCAAGGCCGCCTCTTGAGCTCAGTTTGGACCCTTGCAGAGGAAATAGACAAACCCGAAATGTTAACTACTGTATAATTATCTTTGTACCCCTGGGAGAGTGGAGATGGAAGGGTTTTAGAGGTTTGATTCCTTGTGGCATGCTGAGGCGGTAAAAAAAAAAGGAAGGGAAACCCCCAGGTGAACATTTGTCCGTTGAGTGGTCATGGATACCAGGAGGTAGGAAGCCCTGTATTTACCACCTTGTGCGTCCTTGAGTAGTACCTATTTATTTGTTGGTGTTGTAGCTCATCCACTGCCACATGACTGCTGCTTTCTCTGCGTCTTGTTTTGCCCGTCTCCTGGGGTTTGAAGAATCTGACCCTGGGTTTTGTCCAAAGCTTACATTACATTTACATCCGTCCACTGGATGCCTCCTCTGCTTTGCCGTGATTCCATCGCACAAAACTGCGTCGGCAGCAGCTGGATCTTTCTGTCTGTTTACTGCTTCAGGATGCTTGTACCGTTTTAACTTTGTTGTAGTAACCAATTCACCTTGTCTAACCGATCTTTTAATCGTGCCCTGGTGAAGTCGGTGATGTGGATGTGAAAAAGATGTGGTCCATGATAGTTTTTATACTTCTGTTGCCCCTCTCAATACTAGATCGGGCTGGTAGCACAGACCAGAGTGTTCTTTATAGTTTACTTTAATAAAGCTGATCTTTTAGGAACGGTTGTTCCTCTTTTTACCAGTCTTCAAGGCTTCAGATCCAAGTCTGGTATATACTATATAGTGATGCGATCGCATGTATATTTTTAGCCATATGTTTGGTCCCATCCGATCCGAAAATCCCAACAGTTTGCCGTCGTTTGTATGCATCGCGCTATGTACTGTAGTCTGGAATGGTGATGCACATGTGGTTACAGGGCAAGCAAGTGCAGTGCATGAGCTGCTTGTCATGTGGATCCAGCATAGCACATGACCCCCCGGGACTCTGAATTTAAGAGCGTAACTGCTGTTCCGCCTCCTTTCCCCAACCTTCACGCTAATTACAGGGCGCATATGGAAAGTACACCCATTGGAGATTTGGGAAAGTACCCATTGGAGAGATTGGCCGAACCTAGACGACAAGCGCGAGCGCGAATTAAGGCCTCGCTTGCTGTTGGGTGAGACACCGCTCGTGAAGCCTGAGACGAGCTTCCCGGGCCCGGAACGGCTGCTAGCATGCGACCAAAACAACTCATAATAGCATGTCTACGGGTAGGGGAGTAGAAGAAGCTCAAGGCTCATGAGCTGTTCAAGTTTGCTTAAGTGAAGGCTCCTAAGCATAGCAAACTTGAGTTCGAATAGCTCGGTATAACTTGAGTAAATACATAATAGGATTTCTATGTTCCTTTTTACCAACACACCAAGCTCCTTACACCTTCTCTCCGTTGAATTTTTATTTTTCGTAAGACCCAAAGCACCCTTAACCCAACCTACCCTTGAGTCAAGCTCTAGTTTGCTCGACCTTTGTGAAAGTTGCATATGAAAAGATGCATGTCACTTCTTAACGAGCTTTGGATTGAGCTGAGCTCGAGCCTAGGTAGGCATGCTTGCTTGTGCTCGGCTCCTTTACAACCCTATTTACGAGTTGTGACTCACATAGCATGCCATGACAGGGCAAATCCACCGTGGGGGCTTTTTTAAGCTCTAGTCTATCCTCCGCCAACCGTAACCCCACCTTTCCTCCCCCGATCAGCGGCCATGAAATTCAAGCTTACCTTGGCTAGCGGGTGCCAAGGGAAGAAGAAGAGATTAAAAGAAACCACCAATCCATAAGGCTCAACAAGCAACTAACCCTCACATTTGATCCAATCCACCCACCCTACCGGCCATCGAACGAAAAAGAGGAGTGGAGCAGGGTGCACCTGACTGAGCAGTGCCAAATGGTCCGAGATGAGAAACCCTAACACAACAGAATAGTGACGATCGGCAGCTGCGCAGGGAAGCCGAGGCGGTGGACGGCGGCGAAGAAGCTTGACCACGGGCGGGCCACGTACAGATTTGTGACGGCAGCGATCGGGAAGCTCGACCACTGGCAACTGTGGGTCGAGGACAAATCTACGGTGGCAGCGGAGAAGGTTGACCACAGGCGGCTATGAGGCATGCGCTTGCTGGTGACTGTGGATTGCGCCGCTAAGGCCAGGAGCCCAGTAGGCTGGTTGGGCGGTCGAGGCAGTCAAGCAGAGAGTGGGGAGGGAACTAACTGTGAGGCTGTTAGGGCTGTGTAGGGTGAGACCGAACCGAAAAAACCATCCCGAAAAACCGAACCGAATCGGTCAACTTGGTTTGATTGGTTTTCGGTTTTAGGTTCGGTAGGGTAAAAAACAGACATCTGGGATCTGGTTTTTTCGGTAAAAACCGTGAACAAACCGATAAAAACCGAACTACCAAAATAAAAACCAAACCCTAACTTGTTCGCCTCTTCGGCCCTTACACGGCAGCCCAACCCATCACCTCTCGATCCTTATTCATTCCTCAATCCTCATTCATGGATTCACCTCACACCTGCTCGACTGGCGGTTGCTCTGTTGCCTCACGGGCATGTCGCCAAGGCCGGCGCCAAGCCCTAGCCCCAACCCCATTCGGCCATTCCCTAGCGGGTGCCGGCGTGCCGCCTCCAGGCTCCACTCCAGGCGACGCAGCCTCCTTCCTTCCTCCTGGCTCAGGCTCGGTGGCTCAGGCACCAAACCCTAGCCCCAGCTCCCCACATCCCCATTCCCCAGCGGGCGTCGGCGCGCGGCGCGCCGCCTCTAGGCTCTAAGGGTGGGGGTAGCGGCTGTCGAGGAGCACGCGCCGTCGAGGAGCTACCAGTACGGCGACTGAGACCTCGCGCACGTAGAGGCAAACAAAATTTCTAACCTCTAATAGCGGCTTGTACTTTATAGTGTACTAGTGTCTGTTCGATAGTTATGTGTAGTAACATTCGATTTGATCCGGTGCTGTCTTAGACTATGCAACTACCGCATCACAGAGAGTGCATGTTGTAGTAGTATGTCCCATTTTTTAAATTGAGAATTTTGTTTGGAATCGGTGATACATCTGTATTGTAGGATAGCTCATAGCTGCATAGGGCTCAAGAGTGTAGATTGTAGATGAACAATTGGGGAAAAAATAGTAGCATGCTGGCCAATCAGTTAAAGTGTTCCTCCGTATATCTTAATTACCTGTTTGCAGTTCTACTTGATGGTTTATCCTGCTTTAGCTATTTCCATGTGTTGAAATTTGAGTAATCATTTTCTATAGCTACTGGAATAACCGAGATTACTTGTTGATGTGTTTATAGGCCAAACTGAATCCTCTCCTCTCAAGAACCAACCTCCTTATTGACAGGGACATAGAGTGGGCAAATAGTCCTCCATCACCACTTCGCCGACGCGGTAGCCGCCCACATCGGTGAGGTGACCAGCTCCACTTGCAACTCTGATTTATCAAATATGATGATGCATTGCTACCTTGTTAGATACTAATTGTAAGTTCTTATTGTTCTTCTTGTATATTAGATGTCCCATTCTCAAGTTGATAATATACCACCACTTTCTGGTGGGTCTATGGGAATAGGCAGTGAGGAATCCATTGGACCCATGGACGATGAAACTTCGAACAATGAAAGGAAATCAATGGCTCGCCGATCAGAGATATGGCAGCACTACACAGCAATGGGCCCAAAGAAGGCAGCATGCAAGTATTGCTTTTGGGTTCTTTAATCACAAAAGAATGGTATCTCCTCACTGGTCTCTCATACAAAAACCTGTAAAAAACATCCTAGTAGAAATAATGATAGTAATCAAACTCAACTGGGCTTCCAACTTAGTATAGATGGTCTATCTAGTTCTGTGGTTACTTGGCAATACAATGATGAAGAGGTTAGGAAAGCATTTACTCGCATGATAATTGTAGATAAGCTACCTTTCATGTTTTCAGAACACGAAGGCTTTAAGGACTTTATGTGCAAAACTTGTCCACAGTTCCGTGCTCCCTCTAGGACAACAATGTATAGAGATGTTATCCGCCTTTATGAAGATGAGAAAGCAAAGCTAAAAAAGTTTTTTAAGGATTATCATCAACGAGTTAGCCTCACCACCGACACATGGACATCTTCAAGGCTTCAAAATTATGTCTCACAACACATTACATTGATAGCTAGTGGAGGCTTAACAAAAGAATAATTAACTTATGTTTGGTTGATAGTCACAAAGGGGTGGACATAGGAAAATCAATCGATAAATGCTTGCAAGAGTAGGGAATTGAGAATGTGTTCACTATTACCGTAGATAATGCAAGCTCAAATGATCTTGCTGTAAACTACATGAGGAGTGCTTTGAACAATCGGGTGGTAGCATTGCAGAAGTCATTTATCTTCACATGAGATGTGTAGCTCATATTGTTAATCTTGTGGTTCAAGATGGGTTGAAAATGAAAGACCGAGATGGCCACCAGAGGGGGGGGGGGGGTGGGGGGTGAATGGTCCCAAAATAAATTTTCCCACCTCTTGGACAAATACTAGCCAAAGACTCAGTACTGCTTGTAAAGAACAGAGACTAGAAAAACACAAGCGGTGTCGTAAAACAAAGACGACTCCAAAAGCCAATCTGTGATCTTGGTTTGCTTGTGAGATTCTAATGATCAAGATAGACTTGAATACCTTCTCACACGTTACAGCAAGCAAGATATCACAGGAGTAAACACTAAAACTCGATCAATTAAGAATTCATCATGAAGGGACAAAAGATCGGTTTCTTTGCAGAACTTGAACCAGGGTTGCCTAGAGGATTTGGATATGTTCTGAGTGAAGATTCATCCAATCAATATCTCATCCTTGGCAACAAGAACCAGAAGCAAATCAAAACTAAAGAACTGCAAGTCACACGTTTACGCATTTCAAGAACACACAGATTTACAACTTGCAACAAGAATGCAAGGATTGACTAAATGATTGAAAGCATCGAATCAAGAGAATAGTTCATCAACCATGAATTTCAACAAAGATTCAATAGCATGTAGAAGGAGATGAGGCAAATCCAAATTACGTAAAGTAAATTGCAAGTAAGTAAATGCAGAATTTAGATAGCAGAATTTAAGTGCGTAATGTAAATACGTAAAGGAAATGAAACAAGAATATAAATGAAGAACATTTTATTTCTGAAAGGGAGGTTTACAAAGCCTCACAATAAAGTGGGCAAAACTCAAATGAGCAGCAAAAACCTCAGAACCTTCAGAGAGGGGAGGCTTCCCCTACCCCTCTATTTATAGTGACCTAGGATCAATTCCCACCCTTGGATGTCTTGCTTCAATCCTAAGATAACTTCCAAGAGCCAGGATTTGATCCTTACACTGTCACTCTCAACAACTCTCAACTACACTCAGGTACTTTCTAGTACACCTGAAAGCAAGCTACACTTATCCACTACTTTATTTTCCAGAACTGCAACCCTACAGCTCTCCTTGATCTAAGTAGTGATAAGCTAGCTTCTCCACTGATCTCTTGTCTCTTGGAACTGCACCGACTTCATCTCCAGCCATCTTCCGGCGAACTTCCGATCAACTTAAACCTCCAGCCATCCCATGCCTAGTTCCAACCTCCCTTCGCCTCACTATGACCACCAAATGAAGTCCTACATTCACAAAGATAAGAAATCCCTTCTTGGTTTCACCATGAACCCATCACAACAATTTGATCACGAGTTGGGGTTAGAAAGGACCAAAAACGGACCAAAGCATTTCAACCAAATGCAGACAAGCTGTTCTCAATACAGTAGGATCTTCTCAATTTTTTATGATTTTATATGTTGTTCTAATGAAAACCTTTTCAACATGAAAAAGTTGCGTTTATTAATTCTCTACAACTTTCATGTAGAACACATAATTTTTAGAGCACGGGAAGACCCTTAAAAAGGCAAATTACTGCCAGCTGCAAAACCGGTCCGGCGTAAACGTGAAATTCTCTGTTAACCTTCCCGATTTTCTATGATTTTTTATGTTGCTCAAATGAAACACTTGTCAACATGAAAAAGATACTTATTGAAATTATATACAACTTTTATGTAGACAAAATAATTTTTTGAGCACGGGAAGACCCTTAAAAAGTGATAACAAGAATAGGTCCGGCGCAAACGTGAAACTCACTGTTAACCTTCCCGATTTTCTATGATTTTTTATGTTGCTCAAATGAAAAACTTGTCAACATAAAAAAGATGCGTCTTGGAATTCTCTACAACTTTCATGTAGACCAAATAATTTTTTGAGCACAGGAATACTTTCAAAAATGATAATTTCTAACAGCTGCAAAACCAGTCCGGCGCGAAAGAAAAGCAGTCCGGCGTAAACTTGAAACTCACTGGACTTGGTCCGGCGCAAATGGGAAAACCTATGTTTCCCTCTTCCCTTGGTCCGGCGCAAATGGGAAACTCTCTGTTTCTCATTTCCCTTAGTCCAGCGCAAACGACCTTCCAACTTGAAATCCATTTTGAATCCAAAACTCAAACATAAGCTATCCTAGATCACATAAAGTCAAATATTCATCACAAATTTGGGTAGACCTCCACATGATCCTTCAAAAAACAATGGCTCCTTCTATTTCTCGTATTCGTAATGTTGTCAAATATGTGAGAAGTTTCACTTCAAGAATGAATACCTTTAAGAGATGTGTGCAAATTAGCAAGGTAGACAGTCAAGAATTGTTGTGTCTTGACGTATGCACTAGATGGAATTCAACATATCTCATGTTAGACACATCTGGAAAATTTGAGAAGGCATTTAGAGAGTTTGCACTTCAAGGCCCTTCCTACAAGACAGAGTTGGCTCAGGATGGGATTCCAGAACATGTAGACTGGGAGTATGCTTGTAAATTTGCAAAGTTTTTGAAATACTTCTATAATCTTACAAATAAAGTTTCTGGCACTTAGTATGTTACTTTCAACATGTTCTTCGCAGAGATTGCTGGCATAAGTTATTTATTGAATGACTTGATTGAAAACTTTGATGACAACTTTAAAGAAATGGCTGCTAAGATGAAAGATAAGTTCAATAAATATTCGGGGGATCCTGAGAAGATGAACATGTTGATATTTGTTGGTACTATTCTTGATCCAAGGTAAAGCTAATATGCATTCTATGTTTTCTTCATTTATCAGCATCGACTAAACTAATGTTTCTTTGAATAGGTCTATATGACTTGTGTACTAATGTTTCTTTGTTTTTCTTAATGCAAGTACAAAGCAATATGATTTTTTTAAGTTCTCAATTTTATCAACATATGGCCAAACTAAAGGTGAAAGTGTATGGGTCAAGGCAGACAAAGCATTTCGCTCTCTTTTTGATGAATACAAGAAGATCATGTCCACCCAAGTTGGAAGCCAAGTTGATAGGCCAGCACCATCACAAACAGAATCTAGTGGTAATGAGCCCGACAGTACACATAATCTAATGAGGACTTTGTGCAATAAGAGGATGAAAGTTTCTGGTGAAGCATATGTCAGAATTGAATTAGATAAGTACATTGCTGAAGATATAGAAGATTATGTTGGTGACATTCTCTCTTGGTGGAAATGCAACTCACCATGTTTCCTATACTTTCATGCATGGCTCGTGATACATTAGCAATCCCCATATCAACAGTTTCTTCCAAATCTGCTTTTAGTACTGGTGGTCGTATTCTTTATGATTTTGGAAGCTCATTGACTCCTTCAACAATGCAAAGATTGATACGTGCACAAGATTGACTCCGCCATTCAAAATGTAAGAATGTTGAAGCCAGTCTAGCAGACTTAACTAAATTTGAAGAAGGTAATATATTCTACATCATGTGTCATATTGCTGTAATGATATGCTTATAATCTCATAATGCTCACTTCATATTTTTTTCTGCACTCTAGGCTTAGCAAGTAATGAAGGTGATTATTTTCCAACATCAAGTGTTTACTCCTCGGATCAACCTTGATGCTGGAAGAATTAACGAATGAAGATAGTATGAACCTTTTTGTAATATATGCCGTTAGTTACCTACTTTGGACCATGTCCAATCACTATTATTGGTTTATTGTCACTTGTGTTGAAACTTGCCTAGTTTTACATGTATTTTGGATAGATGGGTGCTGAATTTGACTTAAGGTTATTGTTCTTTATGTATGAGAGTTGATGTATTGCATGACTTTGACTGACAAATCACATTTCCTCTTGCTTGATCTTTTTCCTATCTTGAATAGAGTAGTTGTTATGGATGATGATTTGATCATTTGATTAAGTTCTGAGTTAGATTGGTGCTATTCAGTTCTGTTGGTTGTTTGTTCTAAATGTCATTGAATTGGGAAAACAACTGCTAGCTATGTGTAATAATATAGCCATAGAATGTTCATAATTTTTTTTCTGGGTATGTAATGTGTACTATGAAATTTTCGATTTTGCTTTCTGTGCATGATGTCGAAGTTCCAAAATTTCAAAACCAAAAGAACATTGCTCTATGCTCTGTAGTATCACATTGTACTTTGTTTTCTTTTGCCTTTTGAGCCTTTGAGGGGAGAATGTATCTGCTATTCTGATTGCACTTGATTGGTACAGATTAGCGACTGAGAAAAACTACCAGCTAATTAGGATTCTCCCTAAGGTATAGTTCTTCATTGGAAAAATAAATAAGAATAAGCACCTGTTCTTCCAGATCAAGATCGGCAATGAACTAATGGCAATCCAGTCGGCTATTTTTTTTTTGTAAATATGGTATTTACCGATACCGAATCGAAGTTCGATTTGGTATATTTGGTATCTCAATTCAATTATCGTATCTAAAAAAACGTATTTACGGAACATACCGTAGGCACAACCCTAGAGGCTATGACCTAAAGCGGAGTTGGGACTTGGGAGCCAATCGATTGATGTGCGGCTGTACCTAGGCCTGACCAGTGGTTCTTGAGGTATATAATTTTTTGGGTTTTTTTTATAATCTTTACTGTATTGCATAGCTATTTCAATGTGTGTATGAATTGGTCAATTATTGCATAGACAACTGACAATTTATTTTGAATGTTCGTGATCATTTACAATTTATTATTGTAGCTCTACTTTTTCTAATTTTGATATACGTATAATAGATTGATACTCACTGGAAGCATATTATGTCATGGGGATGCATTTTCCATTAACGAAGTGCCTTCGTGACATTTTGCTTATTTACTTTGCTTCGTTTCTATTCATGTATAATTTTAGATTACAAAAGAGTATAAAACTATATTTATACCAATTTAGTTTAGTCTTTTAATCGCATTTTTATTCCGGCTGCACGACTGACTGGCCCTCGAGTCTTGAAGACTCCGCAGCTACGAGATTTTGTGTGCGTGATACTCCTGGGCAAAGGCCGCGGCTATCGTTGGGCGCGCAAGTTTGGACTCCCCGTGTCGCCGTGGTCGTCGACTCGTCGGTGGAAAGCGTCGGCTATGCGAAAAGGAGCCCGAGGATCGCGAGCATGCTCGTACCATCTGTACAACGATTTGATCTCAATGCGTAGCCGTGATTCGGCACGGGAGCACCAAGGACGGTCCAAACCGTCTTGTTGTCGCACCGTTAACGTTCATGCTCGTCGCGAAAAAGAAAAACTGTTCACGGTGAAAAGCAACCGAACGACCTTAGGTTACTCTACTATGCAGTACTCCAATCTACTGACTCCTAGGCAGAAACATGAACATGCTTGATACATCAGAGACTCGGGCCAGTTACCTACTCGGGCTCTTATGGATTGGGCCTTGGGTGCTAAACTGCGGCCCAGTTAGATCAGGCTGTGTCATATCATATGCGACATCATGATAGTACGGATTATGGACCAGCCCACTTAACAAAAAAAGGGCTAGCCCACCCAACAGAGGAAAGGCACAACTCGGTGTAATCCTCTCAAAGAAGGTGGGGGCTTTGCCTACTTTACATTTAGTTTCTGATGTTGAACATTTAGTTTGTACGATACGTTATGTACATAATTCTTCTCTCGAAGGACTTGATGTCAAACTATGGGTTTTATGTCTACTGCAACCTTAGCATTGATGTTAGTTTTTTTTTTACATTGCAATTCCGTGATGAGAGATATTAGTGAGAAATCAGTTTAGCCAAGTTGAGCCCGGTGATTAAAAAAAATTCTTGTCATGTGTTTATTTTACATTAGCTGCGCGCATTCGTATGGTCAACTGCCACCACAAGATATTCACTCTGTATCAACCAGTTTAGGTGCGAAGTATGCGAGGCATAAATTAGCTCTTCGACCTTTTTTTTAGGGATTACCTCTGACTTTGCGGGAGAGAGAAACAACACCTGAATTGTTGACATAGGATCGGGACAGACTTTCTTTTAGTTCTGACTTCTGAGGTGGATATGCAGTGCTCTATTGTCCAGCACAAGAGTTCATGTTAGAGATCTGCCTGACAAAAAAGGAGTTGGAACAGTTCTAAACTTCAACCATAGGTTGGGGGGTCGTCTTGCTACCCTGTCGTAAACTCGGTCCAAAAGGATAGGGATCATTTTTGCTCTACGAGACAATGTTGAAGTGTTAGTTTGAACCTGATTTTGGTTTAGTTTCTCGTCCTTTCAATGGTAGGCAGGCTTGCAAAGCTTGGTCTTTCTTTCTTCATTTTTTTAGTAAATCAAAGTCAACTCTATTTTTCCTACCTTTTCTTAAGAAGCAACTCTTTAAACGATTCTTCGGGACTCAGTGGGTTCATGAGGTAATTGCAAGTCTATAGATACCAAATGCTGTTATGTGCGCTTTTCTGTTGATAGATACCAAGTCTATAGACACTGATCTGAGATATCCCACTTTACTGCAAGCAACGAGCCAAATGACAGCAAGTCTTGTTGTTCAACGTAGAAATTTTGTAAGCACAAAAATTGACTGACATCACTGCCGAGTTAACGAGCTATGCAAGCATGACAGTAAGTCAGTAATGCATCGGAGCTAAGCTCTTCTTCAGTGCTTTTCATGGTTTCTTGCTTTGCTCGGTGCAGTTGTACTTCAAGTTGATTTTGACATGAACATTTCAAGAATAATTTGTCCGAGTTAGCATGCATCATCACTCAGAAAACTGGCCTACATCCTTAGATGCTTCATGCTTAGCAATTGCCGACCATTTCAGCATTTGTATTGTGGTGTTGACATTGTAGGCAGTTCAGCTGTCACCAAGAATCGGAAGGATATGTCACGAGTTCTTGTGGCGATTGTTGAAATTTTGCATTATGTGCCAATATGCTGTACTTTTCTTGTTATATACTCCATTGAGGCTGATTCCAACCCAAGTTATTTTGCTGTTCCTCCTAGTTACCTTTTCTCTCTAGCCACTGTCCAGTCGATCATCCATCCGCCCTCATATAAATGCACTCTCGGTCTCAGATCCCCATGCTTTCTCAGAGATGATTCAGCCATGGATAAAAGGATGGTGATTTTTTGCCCCATTATAGCATAATGCTGAAGGGTAGACACTGCCAATCGGAGATGGCAGTTTTAGGGGCTTAAATGGTCCTTGTCCATCCGGACATTCGATTAGGATAACAAATGGTCTCAATCGTCTATTACAATATCAAAATCAGTATAATATTTTTTTAAACAATATTTTAAAGGATCTAAACCATTATTTATTTTTTTATCCGACGATCCAAATACAACCAATAAAAGTTGCAAGGGTTACTTATGCGTTGGATTTCTTTCCGCAGTTTCAACGTTAAAGGA
Source organism: Otatea glauca (assembly GCA_036346275.1). Taxonomy (NCBI): domain Eukaryota; kingdom Viridiplantae; phylum Streptophyta; class Magnoliopsida; order Poales; family Poaceae; genus Otatea; species Otatea glauca. The sequence goes on from CM070728.1 coordinate 15,024,874, forward strand.
TTAGATTAGATCTGCGTGCCGTACGTCAGATCTAGTTGAAGTCCTACCGCGATTGTTTCCTAGAACGGCCCATGAAAGGGTACAGGTGTAGATGCAGACATGCAGTACGCACCCTGTGACGCCCCAGGTCAGCGCCCGATTGCATCTTTATATCCGAGAGACGGATGGAGATGCCGCAAGGAAACCGTGGGCCCCTACCCATATGCATGGCGTTTCCTTGGAAATCTGCCGCTGCTTTGGTGAACTGATGATGCAAGTATGCAACTGCAAGAAGACGGAATTTTTTTGCTTTTTTAGCTGAACATTTTTTAAAATGTAGTTTCTTTCGAAATTATTTATAGAGTTGATCCTCTATGAGTCACTTCTCACGCTTGGAAAGCTCAGTGGGTCATTTACCGTGTCAGGATTCCTATTGAGCTCCCATTCCTCGACAGTAATCAAATATACTAATTTAATCATACTGGTTGATTTCTACTAAGCTCCCCTTCCTAGGTAGGCAGGAATCAAATCTACTAATTTAATCATACTACTTAATTAAATCGCTAATTAATCAATTTCACTAGTTAATCTCCGTCCTTCCGAGCTAACAGAAGCTCTCCCCGCCGAGCTCTCCTAGCACGACAGGTGACTCGTGTCGTTTAATGTATCTTTCGAGTTCACCTAAAATGTTGATTTCATAAATTTGAAAAAAAACCCTAAATTTATTAAAAAATAAATTTTAGAAGACTAAAAAAAGCCACGGCTTCCAAGACGATGCTAACGTGAATGCGTAAGGCATGCGACAGGAGCCTTTGTTTCATGGCTCGTTCCGTGCTTGCGACGCAAAACTCACGCGAGATGGGATCATGGGGGCCGGTGGCGCTCGTTTTGTCCAAAAGAAGCTGGTATTGCACGCCACAGCGGTCAGCACATGCCAGCCTAATAGTGGTCACTGATCCTCTGTATACATCGCGGGAATGTGCTTGTGAATTGCCTTTATCAGGAACTACCTGATTGAAAATGGGCTCTCTTGCATGAAGAAATCGGCAGTTTTTTTTTTCGTTCGGTTTATAGTGCTCACGCTTCAACGTATAAGGGGATGCTTGGTCAATGCCACAACTTGCCGCAACGAGGTTAAGCAAGCCTTAAGTGTGGTTGGTGCTTGGTTTATGTCTAGCACGCCACATTTTTTAGACATATGGTCTGCTCATCGTACACACATTTTTCTAATCAAATGTTGCCACAATTATGACTAATTTGTCAGGCACAGATTGTGTGGTATGCCACACTTTGTCACAGTTTTTGTGGCAATATATGGATGCCATCTAATCTATTATATATTAAAAGCTCATAAGAGTCACTAAGAAAAAAGAGAAATATATTAGAAATTCTCACAAAAAAAAATATCTAGCCCTTAATCTTATGGGCTTTATTTACAATTGTCATTGGATCTTTGAGAAATAGGCTAGAAATGAAGCTCATGAGAGTTAGACTAGAAATTCCCACAAAAAAGCAAAATATCTAGCCCTTAATCTGGTGGACTTTATTTACAATTGCCATTGGATCTTTGAGAAATAGACTAGAAATTCTCACAAAAAAGCAAAATATCTAGCCTTTAATCTGGTGGAACCTAATTAAAAATGCATCATATTGACCATTAGATGCTATTGAGTAGATGTATATATTACCTTGTAGTATAAAATCAAAATAAAAGTCAAAACCTACATGGTAGGGGCAGATCGATACATCTGGATCTCATGCGTGATTAAGCCTAATTATAATTTTGATTAGTAAATCATAACCAACAAATCAGCACATGAACTCTGACATTACATTGGACGCACCTTGGCCTTATACAGACAATACACACCGATGTGACTCAATGCATGCAATTAAATAAAATACAAATGACCTCACGTTGGTTCAACCATAACATAAAAGTCACGCAACCCCAAAACTAATTTGTATTTGATTTGGTTTTTCTAAGAATTCCCTAAAAGTAGATCGGTTTTGTCGATAAACAAATAAATCAAGACATTTACTGTATATAGACTTATCCCCTAGACGTCATGGTGGCTGTTGGTGCTCCCCGTCCAAGTGCTCCCGAGAAAAGAAAAGAACGGGAAAATAATAACATTGCACGAGCTCGATCGCCCTTCGAATCCTTTTACTTGCGTAGCCAGAAAAAAAACCAGAAATCGCTGCTTCTTTCTTGACGTGGAAGAGTGCGCCTCCTGATCTCCCAATCTAACTCCCACAAAATTAGGATTCCTTAGATTTGTTCTTTTTTATCTCTTGGTTCGTCTATGATAGATTCAACACCAAGTATGATACCGACTTGATCAAAGGAAACAAATTGATGTGACAATAGTGTTCTGAGCTTCATTAGAAGGCATTACGCTCATCCTATACTGGGTCACAGGGTCAAGACCGGTCCTACGACGCTTCAATAGCATATCATGTAGAGTTGTTAAGAAAATAAAATGCTATAAATTATCATAAAAAAGCAAAACATATAACCCTTAATTTAGTGAACCTTAACTAAGTTGAACTATAATATCCATTAGATTTGATGTTACTATTTCAAAAAATATCTAACCGTCTATCTAGCGGATCCAAATTATAACGGCTTAGATTAAAAGAAAGAGTTTATGTGAAGTACAACAAAAAATTAACAAAAATTTGAAATAAAAAATAAAAATAAATTAGACATTTGATTTTCATATGAACTCTAAATTAAAACACGTACATTACTAAAATTCAGAATAAAAATTAGCAATTGGATTTGTATTATCAATTGTAATCCAAAACTTCAAAACTAAATAAAAATAAAATCAATGGCTTAGATTAAAAGAAAGAGCCCATACTAAGAACAATAAAAATAACAGAAATTCAGAATAATAAATAAATAAAAATCAACCATTTAATTTTCATATGAAGTCCAAATTAAACATGTACATTGCTAAAATATAGAATATAAATTATATAAAAAATAGTAGTTGGATTTGTATACGATTTCTACAGTACAACCGATATGCAAAATTAAATAAAAATTAACATAAATTCGGAATAAAAACAAAATGAAATTAGTTATTTGATTTTCATACAAATTCTAAATCAAAACTTGAAATTCGAAATTAAATATAAATAACATAAGAATAAAAATAAAAGGAAATTAGGGATTATTTTTAATTCCATACTAAGTGAAAAATATAATTTTTCATTTTATTCAGAATTAAAATTTTAGAAATATGCTAAATTTTAGGTGGGAAATAAAATAAGGTAAGTAATTTGATTTATATATATATATATATATATATATATATAGGAAAATGGTTCCATACTCCTGGGTGTACGTACTCCCACTCTAAGTATACCACTTAAATGATGTTGTTATACCTCTTTATCCTTTTGAACATACTCTAATACTGATTATAAGATACTCCTAAGTGAGTTCTATGAAAAATTTCATCAAGCTTCACCTTTTATAGTATAATTTGTGTATGCACTCCTTTTACATATGGAATAGTGTATATAGCAAAAATAAAGGGCTTCGATGAAATTTTTCCAACTATATCGCATTGGAGTATCTTATAATTATGATTGAAGTATAATGAAAATGATAAAGAAGTATAACATATTCGCTTAAATGATATATTAGAGGTGGGAGTATGTACACTGAGTACTGAAAATGCTTCCTATATATATATATATATATATATATATATATATATATATATATATATATATATATATATATATATATATATTATTAACTATTATGTAATAAAAGTCGATTACACGTTTTTTATAGTCGCTAAAATAATATAGAATATACTAAAAATTCTAACTCTTTATTTGGTGGATCTCCACAGAATGAAGAGATTAAGAGGGTGATATATGACAGTTGTTTACTCAGTTATACCGGTATGAGCAATATGATGTGCAATAAAAGAAGTACCGAAAGAAAGAGACAAATATTGTAATAATGAAATTAAGAGATGATGATATAAATAGAAAATATTATGTTATGCTATGTTTACTATTTTTCTATGCAAGTATTCGTAGAAGAAAGTTTCGGTCACATGCGATAAGTACTGAGAAACGGAGTAAATATATTCTCTCCTATAATATACAATATCAAAATATCACAAATTGTGTTTTGTATTGATCTATTTTTTAAAAAAAATCGCATATATATTATTAAGTCATTTAAATATACTTTAAAAATAATGCACGCGCAAATACGCGGGCCATCTCGCTAGTTAGACCCTAAAGCCCAGTTGTTTGTTACGTGTTCAATCTGGACAACTTCCAGATTGATGTGATGTATAACACTTTTTTTTTCATTTTCTTCAGTGATGCGAGGGATCCTTGTGCTCGAAAACGCGCTTTGAACGGAAATTTTTTAGTGCAAGATGATGCTAGTATGTGTTGCGGTGGTGCAGACGACGTCTAGGATACAATTACGCTGGGAGCTGTATTGCTGGGGTCAACAATTTCTGCTAGTATCGCCATGTCCTTTCAGTAAGTTAATTTTGCATGGGTAAACGGTCGTTGAGGTGAACGGAACGGGCTCAGTACTACCGTACTGGCAACGGATTCAACAAATCCTTGAGATCGGAGAAGCTGGATTTCTAGCCACTTCAATGCATGCACTGCGACGATTCAGGTACAGAGCTGAATCATGAACCATCCACCAGCTGTGTCATCTTTCCTTGGTAGGATACCTCCGCAGAGTAAGTAGATTCAGTAAATGGTAATTCCTAGGTATGGCAAACGACCTTATGATCACTCGGTTCAAGTTGATGATGGCAGACTTGGAAGACAAACTGAGCTGCAGCTGAGGTGATACGCTTCGGTCAGTGCGTCCCAGAATCCTACTCCAGTTCCTATAGCCCCAGCAGCAGAAGCAAGCAAGCTACCAGCCTCCTCGGTCAAACCGTCAAACGCATCATTTGGCCGGATGCGAAGCTTCTATCCCGTTTCGCTGTCAGTGGCGTGCGAGCGGCCCGGAGATCGGCGCCTTCCCCACATGCACGCCTGCCTGCCTGCGTGCTCGCTTGCTTGCACCACTCGCAGTCGCAGCTGAAAGCAACGGCAAAGCGCGCGGGAGAGCCCTTTCACCGCAGACGTTACAACTGCAAACCAACTAATCAAATTCTAACTAGTTCTATAATTACTTAATCTCGCTGTAAGCCTGCAACACGGCGTGATTGGTGAAACGGAGGGGAATATGCCCATGCTTTTGCGTGCACCGATCTCGATGCGCGGTACACGTCGTCGTCGACAAATTCCCGGATCAATTAAAGAACAGTATCCTCTCCAACTAACGCGACGCAGTAATTAAGTACACTTGTTTACCTCCTGGATCGCCGTGGGAGGCGTGGTTCACCGTTTATCTACTTTTTTTTAATTAAATCACCGTATATATGTATTTATAAATTTAGTCTCCTCTCCTACCGTAAAATACGTGACAGGTGATTATTAAGTTGCATGCACCAACCAGTTCACTAAAAAGCTTAACCTGATGAGGAAAAGTGGGCAATTCACTTATACTTCAACACTCCCCCTCACGTATAGGCTCCTTCAGACTTAGGACGTAGAATAGAATGGGCTGCAATTATCTATACTCCTTTATAATGCACCTAAGCATTCTTTTCTACGTCCACCCCAAATAATGCACCCCACTAGAGATGGCTCAACCTTCATGCACCCAATAAACGTCCCGTAAACTTGTCTCCATCAAAATTAACCTCTCAGATCTTTCTTCAGCTTTACTCACCCACATCCGATGGCCATTGTTTAATGTGTCTAACTCATCCCTGTGGCCCACAACAGATCTCCCGCCACCTTCAGCATCATCTCAAGGAAAAGGAAACAAATATCCTGGAATTAAGGAAATGGAAACAAACGTTCTAGAAAAGGAAAAGACCATATATTACGTACTGGGAAAAGGAAACCGGAAAACAGGGCACTATACTAGTTTTTCTTTAATTGCGTCAACCGGGTCTTGAACTCGAGACCTCTTGGCTCTGATACCATATTGAGTTGCATGCACCAGTCAGTTCACCCAAAAGCTTGATACCATATTAAGTTGCATGCACCAACCAGTTCACCAAAAGCTTAAGCTGATGAGGAAAAATGAGCAATTCACTTATACTTCAACAGTGATACGTACCTTTCTACCGTACCAGAGGAGCACGAAAGGTCGTCGGCATCACGGGAGCTCGACCAACCATAGGAGCAACTTATAGCCCACCATGATAGACTTCCTTTCGTGCTTTCTTCCACGCTGATCGAACGCGGTAGGGAATAGATATCACGTGCCACGCCTTCTATAGTGAAAGAGGAGACCAAGCTTACATGCGGTGGATGGGTTGGTGCGTGCGCCCTCTCGGTCTCGGCTGATCGGGTTGGAGTTTGACCGCGCGGAACGGCTGCTCAATTCGTTAGGATTTGGCAGTCGGCGTCGCGCGCCCGCGCCGGGCGGGCATACGTGCCGTTTGAGCTGGAAACCAGCGGAAAACGCAAGGAAAACTCGTGGGCGTGGTGGCGCGGCCCACGGGACCGAGGCGCCGAGTGAGCGGTTCAAATCTGGGACGCCTAATTCTTGTCTCCATTGCTGGCCACTGCGCACGCTAGTATTATTTTCCATAGTCGATGGGAATTTTGGAGGTGGAGTTACTTCCCCGGCGTTTTGTCCGGTCAAATGAGGCTCCTATATTCTTTTCGGAGCTATACCAACGATCCCTTTCTCACTTTCAATTATGGATGTTAACCTTTGTTTACGTTACGTTGAGAGGAGATCTACCGAAATGTGAATTGTGGTAGATACCATGGGTCAGTATCATCTGCGTAAGCCCCGTGCAACAGCAAGTGTTTGTTGACGTAACGAAGTACCCGATTCGTGTACGATATACAGATTGTAAGCAATACAGTTTTGTTCCAGAGACGATTGGATTTTAGTCCCAACATTTCAAGTTTGTGGTTTTTTTTTTCCAATGTCCATGTGCGCCAAATACTCTTCAGTTTTAGGTGTTGGAAAAAAAGGAAATAGTGGTCCCGATTTTAACTGGAACTTGACCATGAAATTTCTCTCTGTAAACTGGAAACTCGAGCCCAACTAGAAAATAGGTTAGTATCAGTGTGGTGCAATTCTCTCAGAAAGAAGCCAAAATATGCTGCAAAAGTGTCATCAATGAGTTGTAATATTCAACAAAGAAAACCATCAATCAATCAATCAAAATTTGTTTCATACAGCCCATAGTGGTCTAAAAATAGCAGCACAACAAATGCCTTGTGTCAGTCATCTTTCACCTTCTTTTTTACAACAAATTAATCACACATTTCAGTTTTAGGAAAGAGATAAATAATCTTAACAAAGTACCAAAGCCCATCCTTTCCCCGGATGGTATAAGTGCCAACTCCTTAAAAGCCTTATCTCAGCTTTGGTAAATCATTTTGTTCCATCCAATTACGCAAAAGAGCCCTGCTTCTAGAAGCACTCTAACACGATTGTTGGACTCCAAAATGCAAATACTACCTCTCGCACACACTCACGGCCTCGGCCCTGACATCGGGGGCCACTTCACCCTGTTTTCCGTCCCCGTCGGGGTATCGGGTCCTCGTGGGGAGCCATACCCGATAAGCAATTGATATAAAGCACGCCTCACCTCGGAGAGCCACCGGTCGTCCTCGGCGTCGGCGAGCACGAAACTGGTCCACTCGTCGACGCCGTCCTCAAGCTAGTGCAAGATGCCCTGCGGCGACGCGGAGAGGTGGCACCGCTGCAAGTAGAACTCCAACATCGTCGCCGCCCTCCCACTTGACAGTGCCGCCGCCAGCGCCCGTTGCTCCATGTCCCTGTGGTCCACCTCTGTCGAGTTTCACTACCGCCTCCGTCCTACCGCTCGACAACGTCATCGCCAGCGCCCGCTACTTCGCGTCCCCGCGGTCCGTCTCCATTGCCACGCTCGTAGACGCCAAGGGCATTGCGACCATGGCAAAGGGAAGGGGGCAAGGCAGAGGGGGAGAGGGCGAGCGAAGGCGAGGACGGAGAGACGGAGGGGAATCAAGGGAATGCGGCCATGCGGAGGAGTCGAGGGAAGGGATAGGGTTAGGTAATGGGGCAGGTAGGGATGAAAACGGAACGAAAACGGTCGGTAAATGGTTGTTCCGTTTCCGTTTCCACATCTTTTACCGGTAACGGATACGAAAATGAATAATGATCGAAACGGAACGGAGCGGATACGAAAACGAAAGTGGAAAATTTCACAAGAACGTAATAGATGATCACAATATATATGATCACAAAAACAATGTAACTCATTCCATCACAAAGGTGGATACAAGAATAATGTTATGTTCACCGGTATCACTAGAAAGTTTTTTCTCAGGTTTATCAGTTGAAGGCTCGCTATTTGTCCCCCAGATCAAACCATCATATCCTTCTCCATATCATTATCATCGACATCCTCTTGCTCCTCCAACTATAAAAATGTAATGCTCTAAAATTTGCATATTATTGTTCAATGTTCATTTATGATTTTCTGAGATTTATCCTGGATTTTCTGGAGTTTATAAATGCCATTTTACTATTTTTAAGATTTATATAATTAATTTATTCATAAAAAATGAAGCCGAAAATATGCTAGAAATAATTTTCATAGGTTCAAAATATTCCAAAGTATTTTTGAGAATTCTTTTGGAATTTTTGAACTCTATTTGGTTTTTTTTATAAAGCCATTTGTATTTATGAAATTATTTTAATTCGAAAATAAATGTAAATTCCCCCTTCTCCTTTTTGGGCCAAATGGGCCAAGTTTATGATGGAATTTTCGGTTTTGCTTATACGGAATTTCCGATTCCGTTTCCGACGGAAATGGCTCTCCGCTTCGCTTCCGACAAAAAATTCATTTCCATTTCGCATCGATATTTTCCGTTTCGCTTCCAAAAAGACTTCCGCTGCTTTTCTCCGGAACGGTCGGAAATTCCGTTTTTATTTTCACCCCTAGGGGCAGGTAACGGGGACGGGGATAGGGACGATTTTTTCTCGCTATCAGCCCTGCGGAGGGAAAAACTCCTCCATCCTCGCCCTCTAATAGGTAAATTCCTTAATGGGGAACGGGGAACATTGCCACCCCTGGTACTCTTTGACAAATCTACAGATATCTCACACAAGCTAGGCAACAATAACATATGTGATGCACATGGCTTAATTTATGGACACATAGGCAAATTTAATCCCCACCATCCTATCCGAAATTTGTGGTTGACACCATCCGCTTACACACTTCTTCGCTCAACCCCACGCCGCGCGCCATAACCCCTTAGCTAGGATCAGGGCAAGCAACCACCCCTGCGGCCCTGCCCGACTACCGTTGCGGGCTAATTCACCCCCGTCCTCCATCCGACGTCTCCTCCTCCTGACCCGGCGACACTGCCATCCACGGCTAATTCTGGAGAAAAGGAACGAAATAAGTTATGGAAGCTTGTGCGTGTTGCCAAGAAGGGCAATGTAGCTACAGTACCAGGGAATTGTTTTGAGCAGCTTCATGCAAACTGCAAAATGGCACCAGGCAGCAAGCATTCGACCCTATTGTCTATTCAACCTTCTGTCATTTATCCATGCATCGACAAGATGGTGCTAGCTGCTACTGAGTCACTGCTACCAAAAAAGAAAATTCAGGACAACCCATACAAATTTAGAATAGCATCAGGCTCATGGAATAACCGATACAAACAGTCAACACCTCAACAAGAGTCCGTCTTGGTTCACAAACACATAACATAGATCCAATAGCGACGATTGACGATTCACAAACAGAAAAATAGTTCACAGAATAAGACTACTTAATGCATTACAGTTTTCAGAAATATTTCTCAGAACATGACTCTTACGACACATACTTAGTTCGTTACATCAACACAAATTGTGAATGGAACACTGCAGCAGTTGTAGCACACTATTAGTAGAACTGAACTACGATATGCATATATCAAATTAGTACTTAACGGTTAAGGGTTATTTTTGTAATTGCAGTGACACGATGGCTAGATTTGAAAAAAAATGTTACGTGAAGGCTCGAAAAGCTCATGCTGCGTTTCGCCCTGCACCACTAAGACGCCCACCGGTTGGACCCGGGTAGGAGTACGATGCCATGCAAGCAGATCTGGACTCCCCAGACGTAACAAGTCTGGTAGTAGACGTACCACTCCGGAGGATTTCGGCGACTGGTATCCTAATCCGTGTATATCTACTGCGAACTGGTAGATCCGAGTAGGAATAAACCGCAACAAAAACCCCTTCGAGAAGAGCAAAACAGAACACGCAGACTGAGAAGCAGACGCAGGCAGAGGGAGACAGATCCGTCGTCCCTCCCCCTCGCCGATCGAGCTCGCGCTCGGATCGCTTCTTCTCTTCTCATCCTCCCTTCCGCGGAGGGGAGAGGAGGAGGAGGAGGAGGAGGAGGAGGAGGAGGAGAGCCTCCCGGATCCGCCTGAGCTGTAAGTAGTTCGTGCCGCCAGATCTTCCCTCTCCCGCGAGCAGCTACCGTTTTTGTGTTGGGTCCTTTTGGGGTGACTGGCTATGTTGATTTGTGATCTGGGGAGATGGTGGCTGACGGGCGAGGTGTTTGCTGGGTTGGTTGGTTTCGGCGTGCAGGATCGTGGCGTGATCCGCGGGTGAACAGCAATGACGGCCGAGGGGACCACGTGCAACGGCGCCAGCGAGGCGCCGAAGGCGGAATTGGCGGCGGCGAAGGAGGCCGTGGCGGCCGCCCCGCTGGGGGAGAGGCCGGCGGAGGAGCGCGAGGGTGAGGGGGTGGGCGGCCCCTTCGTGATCGTGAACGGCGACTCCGACGGTCTCTCCGACCGGGGCTCAGATCTGGAGCGGAGGCACAACGAGGATTCCCCTTCGGACGAGGATGATCAGCCGCCGTCCAATGCAGGTCCGGATGCGGCCGCGGGCGGATATCTCAGGACCGCCGGTGGGAAACTTGGCCCTTCGGATGCCACCCTCGGTGTTTCGTCGGCCGAAGGGCACGATGGTGCCGCTGCGGAGTCTGAGGATGGTGTGGGTGAGGGCAAAGGGGAGCACGGTGCCGATTTTGTTGCTGAATTGGTGGAGCAGGAGACTGCTGGTGGAGAGCAGGGTGGGGCAGAGGCTCCGGCAGCCAGCGGAATTGACCATGCTGACACTCCTGCTGATTCTGCTGCACCTGCTGTAGATTCTGAGGTTGACAGCAAGGAGAGCGCCAGGGAAGAAAGTGCTGCTGCTAATGTTACTGAATTGCTGGCGTTGCATGAGGCTGCTAGTGAAGTACAGGATGGGGTGGATGCTGCTGCGCAGTTGAGTGGGCGGGATGACACCCTCGCACATGCTGAGTCCGGTTCCACTGCCTTGGAGTCTGAGGTTTGTGGTGAGGAGAGCAAAGGAGAACAGGGTGCTGCTGAAGTCACGGAGCCAGTGGAGCTTTGTACAGATGGATCAGGTGCTCCAATGGTGAATGGGCGTCATGATACTGACATGAGTGCTGATTCATGTGTAACTGCTACTGAGCCTGTGAGTCCTGCTGATGAAGGCAAACAGGAACAGGGTGCAACTAATGTCACAGAATTGGTGGAGCAGGACGCTTCCTGTGGAGATGATGCTTTGCAGGCCAATGGGCATGATCATCTTGACAGGAGTGCTGATTCTTGTACATCCGCTTCTGAGTACAAGGCTCATGCCGATGAGAGCAAAGGGCAACAAAGTGGTCAACAAGAAGGAGCACCAACAATTGAGGCTGAAGTATCGCAAGGAATGCTGGATGCATCTAGCAGCGATTGCGGTGCTTATACTTGTGAGGAGCCCATAGAAGAGGAAGTTGTTGCAAACGGGCATGGCTATGCTGAGGACAATGCTGTTGCTTCTGGGGGGCTTGAACCTGGAGTTGAGGAGGGAGAGGGTGAAGCCACCCTTGGTGTTCTTCAACTGGAAGACAAAATAGACAAGGACAGTGAGGGGAATTTGTGCGATGGACATACAGCTGATGCTGTTTTCTCTTACAAGGAAGCAAAGCCTCCTATGGAGGAGGGAATAAATGAAGCTGTTCCTGCTTTAGCTGGTCTGGATGTGATAACTGAGAATAAAAGCGAAGAAATTGTGCAAGGTGATGAATTGGTCAAGAATGATGTTTCTGTTGGCATACTTCATTCTGTGAAACCAGAATCAGATCCATTTATTGAATCGAGCGGGGATCACAAAGTCCAGGTCGATGTTGCTGCGGGTGATGTAAACGCGATGGTTTCTGATCTGAAGGCTGACAGTATGGTGGAAATAAACACAGCAGATAGTGTTCAAACACAGGAGCTCAATACTGCAATTGAAGAGAGGAGTATACCACTGCATGTAAATTCCTCTGGCGAAGTTGTGGAAAAGGAGTTAAACAGACCAGCTTGCCCTGAGGAGGTAAATTTAGCTCAGAGTGATGACTCTTCTGTACAAACTGGAAAGCATGAGCGGTTAGAAGCACCTTGTGGTCTAGCTGATAAAAGTGACAATGGTGTAGTAGAGGCAGAGCCAAGGAAAGAAGCTGAGATGGAGGTTGTTGATGCTGCAGCTTCTACTTTTCATAATGAGCCAAGGTCCACTGATTTGGTTGATAATGATAGTATGAAGCATTCAAGCCTGGATACTGAGTTGGAAAGTCGTGACCATATACAAAAAGAAGAGTGTAGTTCTCGAGAAATATCTAGTGCCACTGTTTATCAAGTTGTATCTGGTGCTTCTATGGAACATGGAACTGTTGTGGCTGATGATTCTGAACTCAGTTCTGAAACAGGAGATGAATCTCAAGGAAAATCTAGTGAAACTGTTGTTAATCAAGGTGAACCTGTTGCCTTAAATGAAGATGAAGCTGTTCTCGTTGATGATACTCAACCCTCATCTGCTACAGAAGGTGAATTTGCTGTGGTTGGTGAAGCTGGTGATATTTCCCAAAAGGATGAATCGAGTAATTTAGGTGAAGATAGCAAAACTCATGAAGAACAATTAGAAATTTGTGACATGGCAACTACGCGTGATGAGGTTTCCTCCACAACTGGAGATAAAGTCTCCTCTCCAATAAATGAGCTGGCTTCTTCAATTGAGCCTTGCTTGTCAGATGTAACATTGGAACCTGAGGTTAAGGCTCCTTGTACAGACAAGGAGGCATGCTTGTCAGATGAGACAGGCAAAGATATTTGCTTTGGAAATGTAAATGCACACACTAAATCTTCTCATGAGATTGAAACCAAATGTTTGGAAGGTATGCACTCATTTTTCATTGGGTATCCTTTTTAATTGTTCCAATGCATTAGTTTCCTTCAAGTTAATGCTTATTATAGGTGTTTGTAAAAGTTGAATGCTTATTTTTATTCTTGTGAAACAGCACTGGAACCTTCATCCATTGACACAGTAGTCCTGGAGGAACACAAGAATAAATACGAACATGCACATTCAGATGAGGCAAAGGTTGTGGAGGACTCCAGTGAGTCACATGTGGATCTTGATAAGACTAATAAGGGAGATACACAGGTCATTAGGCAGCAGAGGATCTACCAAATAAAGGTCCCAAAATTTGCGGACGAAGATCTCTGGGCAAAAACACATGATGCGCAAGTTCATCTGGATAGACTGACCCAGGAAAGAGATGCAATTAATTTTCGTAAGCAAAAGCAAAAGGTAATGAGCCTCCTACTGTTCACTCTCCTTTTCCTTCCCTAGCATGTTTCTTAATTTTGGATTAATATATCGCAGGCTGTTTGTGATGAGTACCGGGAAAAACTAGAGGCAGCACGGCAAGAAGAGAGGGAAGCTAGAGCTGCCCATGGTGGTAAGAAGCATGATTTAAATAGTGTGCGATCAATGATCGGGAAGTTGAATAAAGCAAATTCAATTGAAGAAATTGATGAGATGGTAAGGATTCTGTGATGGTGTTGGTGCATCGACTTTATTCTCCTTGCTTTCATATTACTCTATTGTCGTTTTTAGATCTGATATCTTTTCTTGAAAACATTACGATGATTTAGATTGCAAGGAAAGAGAAGATTATGGAACATGAGACCATCTCTTTAAAGGAAGAGAAGCTTTTCATTAAAGAGATTAATGAACTAAAAGCCCAAAGGAAGCAATTGTGCTCCAATATGGGCTCAAAGGCTGAAATCAGTGAGACATTTCATCAAAAGGATCACATTCACGAGCAACATAAGGTATTAAAAGCAGCACCTTGTAATTGTCTTTTCAATTCAAATTTCATCAATTTTCAGATTGACCTTTGTTTTCTCTTTTCTAGACTTTGAAGAAGGATTCTGATGTTCTTTTCAACAACCTGAAGTCCCTTGAGGAAAACACAAGAAAGATTCAACAATCTTATGATGACGAAAAAACAGTTTTGAGAAAATTGAATGAAGAATTCCGAGCTGCTAATGAAATACGTCAAAAGGCCTACAGTGATTGGGTTGATCTGAGAATGGAACCAGTCAAGAAGGTAAGAAACTTGCTTCTATTCAAGGTATTTTTGTAGATCTTGTTGTGTAATATTTTTTTATGCTAAATAAACCATAGTTACCGGATTCGCTGTAAATTCCCGCGAATCGCGAACCGGTTTCGTCGAACCCAAACCGGTTTAGAGTACGAGGTTTGTGTTTGCAGTGAAAATTAAAAGAAAAAGTGGCGAACCGTGAACCCGAATTCCGTACCGTGACTCGGATAAACCGTATTTCTGGTAACTATGAAATAAACAAAGGTGTTATAGATTATGTTTTCCAAGTTTTACGCCATCCACATTTAAAGTGTATTGCATGGTTAGGTTAAATATTCAAAAAGCCCAAAGACCGAATAAACCTGTGTGAGAACCAATTTAGGATTAGTTCCAGAGCTTGCCTGATTACACGGGACTGATAGCTTGACATTCTCTTTGTAAAAAGATTAACCTTTGTTTAGGAATTTTTTAAAATAATACATTTTAAAAATAATTTTACAAAAAAAATATGCCGAAAAAATTACAAAAATACACCTCTGTAGCTATTTGAAATGGCGACAGAAGCTCAGTCGCCTTTTCATTTGGTGACAGGCTTCTGCCGTTTTATCGCAGATTGAATTGGCCGACGGATTATTTTGTCGTAGATTCATTTGGTCGATAAGGCTAAGGCTTCTATCACCATTTGAATTGGCGATAGAACCCTGTTGCCAATTCAAATGGCGACAGAGGTGTATTTTTGTAATTTTTTTATGTATTATTTTTGTAAAAATTTTAAAATGTATTATTTAAAAAAAATCCTTTATTTAGTGTCATCAGTGTACGTAGCGTGCCTCCTGCCCTCCTACCTATCATGCACTCCATGCTCATGTTATCAAAATTTAACTCCTGACTACAACTAATGTCCAGTTTCTTTGTATATGCTACTACTATGTTTCTGTCTCCATTAATGATGGAGGCAGGGCAAGTTTCCCTTGTTAGGGTACTGCACCAATGACTTCAAAATGCATGTAATTTACTGAGGGAACTGTACAATTTCTGGTTAGTTGTGCAAAAAGCTGAACAGGATTGTTCACCCTTTTTTTTTGCGTTGCAGAACAAGTACTTTTTCATGTACAAGAGGGACCGCAGTACTGCATCTGAATACTTATCAATGGGTGACATGGAGGGACTTCAGTTATATTGTAATAATCAGGTAAATCACACATCCACCTTCAATATGGTCATACTTATGTATTGGGTAGGATCAGTATTGCTTACGCTGGTCAACTTCCATGTGCTTTTGAGCTAATTAGCCAACAGTACCGATACATTCCATTAGCATTTGTATTTGAGTATTTCTGCACAAAATGTCTTCTGGTACTTATGCTATCACATAAGTGATTATCTACCATAATCGAGTCTACCTGGGAAGTTATGCCTTTGGATGAGATATTCCTACAGCTAAATATTAAAATGCTGATTTACTCATGTCTTGTGCTCTTTTAATTGTTGTTACATTACAACTGTTCTTGCACTTTTATGCTTCCAAAAGTGAGAAACGCACCACACGCGCACACACGTGTGTGCGTCCAACACACAAGAAATTTTTGTAGAGACCCTCCGGGCCTCTAACTAACTATCTTATTGAAGCACATGTGTGTATGTACTCTATTGAGGTGAGAAACGCTAGGTCCGATCCCAAGGATCGAACCCAGGTTGGAGGCTTGAGCACAACAAGCCCTCCCCTCCAAAAATCTGTTGTTCTTCTACTTTGATCGATAAATTTTGTAACGTTCTTTCGCTTATAGGTAGAGAGAGTTTTGGGAATGTGGAACAAAGATGATAACTTCCGCAATCTGTACGTTGAAGCAAGCAAGTTTAGCACCCTGAGGAGATTGGGGACCCATGATGGAAGAAGACTTGGCCCGGAAGAGGATCCTCCAGTCATTCCGAGCAATTTCAATAGAAGACCAAGCAATCCATCTCCATTGACTGTTTCAAGCCCAGTCGTGACCATTTCAACTTCAGAAGTAGCACCTGAAAGGCCTGTTCCAGTTGCAGTCCCTGTAGAAGAGGACTCCTTTCCTGTTTTGCCATCCCCCCAGATCAGTAAGCGTGCCAAATCAAAGGCATCTGGTAGTTCTTCCCAGAAAGAAACAACTACAGCTCCAATGTCAGAGAGGGAAGATATAAAACACATTGAAAAGGAAAAGGCTCGTCTGGAGGAAGAGTTGGAGTTAGCAAGAAGGGCAGAGGAGTTGGCACGAAGGGAGGAGGAGCTAAGAGAGGAGAGGGCTGCAGCTGAAAAGGAGCGGCTCCGATTGGAGCAAAAGGCCAAAGCTAAGGAGGCTGAGGAGAGGAAGAAGCGGAAAGCAGAGAAGTTCCAGGAAAGAGCTGAGTTCAAAGCACGGAAGGAAGCTGAGATGAAGGAAAAGGTATGTTTCTCTGCTTTGATGTTAGAGCTCATTCCTTCTTGATAATGTACTGTAGACTGTACATGCAACAACTTAACATTTTTACATCCAAATTGTCAAACATATGCAGAGGAGATTAAAAAAAGATAAACGGACTGGTCCAATACCAGCAGACTCAGCACGTCGTAGTGGTGAGGGCAACTCTACTGCCATAGCTACAACCGACACTGACAGTAGCACATCAGAAAGCACTAGGGACGCTGGGGTTTCTCAACAGACAGCCCCAAGGAGGACCTCTAGACCAGCAGCGGCAATGAGGCAGCTAAACAGGGTACAGCCCATGCCCTTACCCCTGCGTAACAGGGGCAGAAGGAAAATGCGGCAATACATTCTAGTAGCTGTGGCAGTGCTATCGATGATCGCATTGATCGTGGCAGGCAGCTACATACACCTCCCCAGTTTAAGGCCACTTCACTTCTAAATTAATTAGTAGTACACTCCCAAAGGATAACGAGACGATCTGCACACACATATTCAACCACAACCGTAGGGATATGGAGGTGGTTTGTGATACAAAACTTGGGGCGATTTTTTTGTGGGAAACTTGGTGGTTCTGCCTAGATTGGTCCTTTTTTTTATTTGAACTGTGGGTGCCGTTATTGTATTTATTTTCCCGTATAGATTGTGTTGGGAGAGCATTGTGTTACTTATGCAATGGTGGCGAAGTATTCGTTATTATAACATAATAATAATTGTAGATTTTTTTTTACATATGTCTGGTGAATTAGTGATAAACTTGTGTACTTCACTTTTGATTTGTGCAGTTTTGGCCTGTTGCCGGCCGAACACCCTGAACTACCCTGATCTCACTCACATTTTGCCTCTGTAACTTTTTCGTCATGAAAACATTCCCATGAGCGGGAGAATCACCCTCGTTGGTAGGTAGGCCTGTAAACGCGCTGAGTTCGAGCGACCCAGGCTCGAGTTTGGAGCTCGATAAGAGCTTAAATGAACTCGAGTTATGGTTCGAGTCTGTACCTAGGCTTGAGGTCGGCTCGAGCAAGCGTGGTAACAATAAACAATTCAATGTGCACTGTTTTTCATTAATAAAAAAATAATCAACTCTAACTTGGTTCAAGTAAACTTGATAAGAGTTAACATATACTAATATTTAACGAGTAATGTGTAAATTTACCAGACTCGTGAGTTATTCGAGCTCAGCTTTTTCCGGCCCTATTGGTAGCCGGTGAAACTTGCTCTCGTACTGTGCGTTCGGCTGTGCGCGTAGAGGAAATGCGTAGCGAACATGGCCAACATAAAAACTAAGGGGCATATACTAGCATATTGGACCATGGTCAGCTTAGAAGATTCCGAAAGCATGTGCCAATGACTGTTGGAAATGGACGTGTTTGGCCATGATATGATTCTTAATTTCTTACCACATGCTCCCGTTCCGTCCGATGAGTGTCCTTGACAACCTCGCAAGTTGACTGCACGTTAGCGCTCCTCCATATTGTAGCAACTGGACAGCAAATAAACCGCCAACTTGAGCGTGTGATTTGTTAGCATTGGCCCTGAGATGGGTGATCTATAAGCATCAACGTGGGATCAAAGTTTCGTCTTTGAATTGTATGACATGTATCAAAGATCCCTAATTTGTACTTGCATAAACATAACAGCAGGCATCCTCCTCAGCAACCAAACCAGCAAAACGCGACTACCGCTCCAATCAAAAGGTATCCCAAAATCAATTTCAAAAAGTCTGAAAATTCAGAACAGATCTGTCAGGGTCGGTACTACCGCTCTCACATGGTCGGTAGAACCGGGCTCCGGTGCTACCGCGGTTCAGAGCGGTGCAACCGGCTCTGACAGACTAAATAACTAAATTTTTGCAAATTTTTGCAAAAACAATTCAAATGAAGTCCAAATAATTTGAAACTTTCCAGAAATGAAATTTGGACTATTTAGATGGTTTCTCAAAAAGAGTTTTAAAAAAAAGAATTTTATTTTGAAAGATATGGCAATTGCGCTTTGAGGTATGAAAATGAGATTAAAAACATAAAAGGCCTCAAGGTGCAACTTTAATTTCGGATTTCATAGAAATTAAATCCTCATGGCTTGTAGGATTTGAAATACTTTTAGAAACCATGATACCACTTGAAAAGATAATGAAATCCAATTTGAAAGCCAAGATTGAGCAATATGCTTAAATAGGCTATTTTGGGTTAAAGCAAGAATTTTGGCCAATTTTGATTTCAATATAGAATTTTCATTTTGAAAGCTTGTAAAACATTTGAAATACATATTAGAATACTTTTACAAAGCTTTTTACAATTTTGGGCCTTTTAAACATAAGATTTGACTTTTGACCAAAATGGTCCTTTTGGAATAGCTATTTGTAAAATAAAGCCAAATATTTCAACATAAGATTCAAATGAAGAATAAAATGAGATATAGAGATTTGAATTTTGTGTATGAGTCTTAAATATCATTTTGAACTAAGATACTTCATAAGATCCAGTCCAAATGAAGAAACTCACAAAGTGCAATAGTATGACCATTTTAGGTCAAGTATAGTTTTAAGTAGTTTTAAAATCAAATAACTTTTGATTGGTTGGTCTTTTGAAAATCTTTTGAACACGAAAGTTGTTAAGAATGACCAACACTAGGTTTTTTGTTTGGGAATTATTTTCAAAATTATTTTACATTTAATTCTATGAAAATTATAAGTTTAAATCCAAAACAAGATACTAGAAACTTGATTTTGGGCATGAAACTCATGTTCTTTGTAAAATAGATTTTTGTGAAGCCAAAACTATTGGAAAATCCTTTGAAAGCATTTGTATACATTCTTAAACTAGTTTTTGAAAAGATTACTAATAGATACACAAATTTTTGAGTTTTGGCTAAAGGGCTTCATTTTGAAAATATATATTAGCACCTATATAAATATGGGCACACATAGGGATGTAATATACATAACTATGATTTAGCACTCTCCCTTAATGTGCTACTACCCAAACTTGCTCAAGATTACAATCAATAAAACTAATAAACATGAGTGAGCATATGAACAAGCAATTCAAATTGATTTTCAAGAATAATGTAGCTTAACCTACACAGGGCTAGAAGCTATAAGAATCA
This sequence comes from Otatea glauca, assembly GCA_036346275.1. Taxonomy (NCBI): domain Eukaryota; kingdom Viridiplantae; phylum Streptophyta; class Magnoliopsida; order Poales; family Poaceae; genus Otatea; species Otatea glauca. The sequence goes on from CM070728.1 coordinate 15,044,897, forward strand.
ATTTAAATACTTGTTACCCGAGATAGCATTGGTTCATGATTTGAAGTGAATATCTTCAAGCTTTGCTCCCTTATGCACCTGATGAAATCATCCTTTTGGTTGAGTCAAAGCTTCTAATGCATCTCCAAGCACCTAATAAACTTTTAGGCATTTGTTGGTACCCAATTTTTGTTGGGTCCAAGAATGTTAGTCACAATAGATTTAGGAATCCAAATAGCCCTAACATTTATAGCCTTAGGTGAACTAACACTACTAGCAATGGGTTTGAGATTATTATTCTTCCTAAGCAAATTATTGGCATTGTAATGAAAAGGCTTAGGAGGTCTAGTAAAATTCACAAACCCATTTGTAGTTTGATCATTTCTAAGCATATGATGATCATTGTAATGAGAACGCTTAGAGGATCTAGCAAATCTAGCAAATGGTTTGCTATTGTTATTTTTCCTAAGCATATGATCAACATGATTTTTCTTGGTCTTAGGAAATCTAGCATTTTGAGCAAACACATTTCTAGATTTATTTCTCCCAAGCAATTGAATATCATAATTTTGCAAATACTTAGGAGAATCGACAAACTTGGCAAACACATTACCATTTTTGTCATTCCTAAGCAAGTAATGATCATTGACAATAATAGGCTTAGGAGTATTACCTAAGGGACAATCCTTACCGAAATGTCCTCTTTCCTGGCAATTGAAGCACGTCACGCTATTTGGCCCTCTCTTGACCTTGTTGTGCTCCTTGCCGGTTTGCCTCTCCAATAGTGGTGTGGACTTGACTTCCACTTGATGAGGGCGCACGGAGGCATAGTGGCCCTTCATTTTCTTCTCCCTCTTGGAGATGTAGCCGATCCCTCTCTTGTCAACCAACTTTCGTTGATTGCTTAGAATGTTGTCGAGGGTGACCTTTCCTTTGTAGCACTTCTCTAAGTCACTTCTCAATTGAGTGACTTGTTCCTTAAGCTATTTATTTTCCTCTACAAGATTAGTCTCACAAGACATAGAGGAAGTAGAAGCAATATTTGAACTAGAGCAACAAGGCATATCAATTGAATTATTGCAAGAGGTGGACATGTCAATTTTTGATGAAATAATAGGATTGACATTTAAGTAAGGCATTTTATCAATTAAATCACATGTAATTCCTATGTCCACCCTAGGCTTAGTGAGTTCTTTGAGAAGGAGAGATTCATGATTCTCTTTAAGCACATTATAATCATTTTGAAGAGAATCATGTTCAAGCTTTAAAATTTTATATTTTGCTTTCTCCTTCCCAAGATAACTATTGAGCTCCTGTAACATATTCATAAGTTCATCATAAGAGGGCTCATCATCATCATCGTCACTCACCTCAATTTTACCTTTAGCCATGAAGCAACGAGTTAATGATGAAAGAATTTGATGCTCATCATCGCTTGAGGCGGAGGTTGAGGTTTCTTTATCACTTGAGGTAGAAGTGGAGGTTTCTTCTACCGATGTCCAATCCTCAATGCAATCATTGTTTGTTGATGTGGATAATTCAAATAATTCTTGAAGCTTGATCCATATTTCATGGGCGCTCTTGAGATTGCAAATTGAATTAAACACATCTACGCTCACAAAACTAAATAAAGCATTAGTAGCTTGAGCGTCGAGATGTAAGCATTTCTCTTCTCCTTTAGTTGGAGCAAATTCATTCAACCGAAGAGAAAAGCCCACATCTACGATCCACCATATTTTGGGGCTCATGGATTTAAAATGAGAAATCATAAATAATTTCCATGACGCATAATTAGAGCCATCAAAAATATATGAATCGGTGTAGTGCACTAAACCCATAGTCGTCATCCTTACTATCTAGACGGTTAAGTCTAATAAAATGAGAGACCAAGCTCTGATACCACTTGTAAGGTCGAGGATGCCGACTAGAGGGGGGTGAATAGGCGGCTTTTTTAAAAATTTCCTCGTTAATTTCTACAAAGCAATTCACCCCTAATTATCCTAATACCAAAACCTTAACAAATATTAATGCGGAAGCGATAAACTAAGGTTTTGACAATTAAAGCCTAAATCAACTAGGCTCACTATGTGCACTAACTAATTATGTCTCTAACAATAATTGCAATTCTAAAGACAAGCAATCAATCAATCAATTTAATTCTATGAATATAAATTGCTTGAATATAAATAATGAAAACAATGCAAGCACAAGAGACACAATACTTTTTACCGTGGTGTTCGGAAACTTGCCGGTCTCCCCTAGTCCACGTTGAGGTTAGCCCAAACGAATTGGACCGGCTCCACGAATTGAGCACCCACCTCGAATCCACTAGTGGTAGCTCCTTTTCCCTCCCAGGTAGGCGAGCTCCAACCTTCACAAACTTCGTCGGGACTTCTCACAACCTCCGTTGAGAAGCTCACCGCGCACGACGCTCTACGTCGTCTAGGAGGCGGCAACCTCCAAGAGTAACAAGTCAAGCCCTTCCGCTTGAACTTCACCTAGTGCAACACATGCACTCCGGTGACCTCCTACGTGCAACACATGCACTAGGATCCTCCTCAAGTGCAACACATGCACAAGAGGCTCTCAATCCTCTCCTAATTGCAACACATGCAATTAGAGGCTCACACTAGCTCAAGAAGCAAATGAAAGAGGGCAACACATGCACACAACTCCTACAAACACCCAAATGCTCTAGCACACAGCCACCTTCTACCCTTGCTCCCCAAGGCGTCCTTTTATAGCCTCCAAGCCAAAACTAGCCGTTGGGGGTGAAATCTGAAAAAACTCAGCAAACCCGGTGCTACCGCCCTACTAAGACCGGTAGCACCGGCCTCCTAGCCAACGGCTACAAAACTAGCCGTTGCAGGATGCCCGGTAGCACCGGCCAACTGGGAGAGGTGTTACCGCTTGGGCGGTAGCACCGGCCTCCACCCCGGTGGCACCGGACCAGAACCGAACACAAAAACACCCCACTCTGGATTTTTCACACCGGCCAGAGGAGCAGTAGCACCGGACCGCCAAACCACCCAAAAACATCCCCTCTCTGGAATTTCCACACCGGCCAGAGGGGCGGTAGCACCGGACCTCCGTGCTACCGGGCTACCATGGGAGGTAGCATCGGACCGACCTGCATTACATGCTCCCATAAGCGGTACTACCGGCCAGGCGGTGCTATCGGCCCTACATGGGCGGTACGACCGGCCATAAGGAGAAAACACGGTTTTTCACAAAAACTTTTCTCCAAACCATTAAAGATTTATTCTTTGAGCTATGTGAGGATAAACACATGATCACAACATTATGCAAAACACATTTGCACATGTTAATCACATACTCCAAAGAATCTCATTAAGCACAACTTATTTGCAAAACACATTTGCCAATAAACCAATAACTTATGAGATCAATCCTCTTAGCCATGTAAGGATCAACACATGATCCCGACACTTTGCAAAACACATTTGCAAATGCCAACACATGCTCTAGGATCGAACCTCATAACTTCCAGCTTATTTGTAAAACACATTTGCGAATAACAAGTCAACACTTTGCAAAAACACATTTTGCAACTAAACCAAGCTTAGCCTTGTGATGATCAACACATGACCCAATCACAAGCTAAAATATCAAAGCATGAGCTCTCTATTTGCAACACATGCAAATCTCTAGCACCATGCAAACAACCACAACAAATTCAAGTGCATGAGCTCTCTATTTGCAACACATGCAAATCTCTAGCTCCATGCAACCACTTTAAACCAAATTGCTTGAGCTCTCTCCTTTTGCAATACATGCAAAACTTAGCTCCAAGCAATAACCACATAAACAATATTGCGTAAGCTATTTCCCATTTTGCAACACATGCAAATCCATAGCTTCATGCAAAAACCAAACCAAATAAGATTCAATTAAGATGCAAGTATGAGCACCCTTATTTGCAACACATGCAAATACTTAGCTCATACAAAATCCAATGCACAAGCTTCACCCATTTGCAACACATGCCAAATGGTTAGCTTCATGCAAACACCAAACAAGAGAGTGAGTTAGAGTGAATCGGATTGAGTTCATCAACACATGATGAAGCTCAAGCTAAAAGACTCAACCCCTCTTAATAGTACGACAACCTAACTAGCAACCCGGTCTCCCAACCAAACACCGAGACCGATAAAAGACTAGGAACATATCCTTAGCCCTAACTAGTTATACCTTTGCCTCTAGCGATCCATTTGGAGCTTTTATGATTTCCAATCATCTTCTCTCCAGGATCACATCTTCTTCTTCTTGGTCATCAACACATGATGAACCTTCTAGCTCTTCTCTTTACTTCGGGATCACCTCTTGAAGCTCATCAACACATGATGACTTCTTCTTCTTCCCGATTCTTCATTTTCTTGACTCAACCTACTTCACAACTCATGGAAGATGTTAGTCCAACAAACACGGTTGTCTCATCATCACCGCACTCCATTAACACATAATGGATGCCTCTAAGATCGATTGAGCACAACCCCAATTAAGTTGAATGATTAATTGTTGTCTTGAGTACTTTGATGCAACTAATGCTTCATTATACTCAAGAACTTTTCGCTTGTCTTTAATCAACAAGGAACACCATCAACACATGATGAAATGTCCTTTTATTGATTGAAAGACAATCGAACTCAATTTAAATTTCATTTAAATTGATATGAGTATATATATATAACTACACAAGTTTCATATACTCAAATGATTGTTTCAAAGTCTTGATCCTTTATATGTTATTTAGCAATAAGACATGGATCAATACTTTTGAAACAACAAGTTAAATTATAAACTCCCCCTAGATGTGTGCATTCATGTAATATATGAATTAGGAACATAATGCACATATTTGGACTAAAGCAACGGAAGAGTTCATACTTTAACTTGAATTCTAAGTATGCATATAGATAATTGAATTGAATACAAGTGCATACCTTAGGTTTTCCATTTTCTATCCAAATATGAGACTAATAAGAATAAGGCTCAATAGAACATGTTAGTCTCATAATGATTAGATTTGTCATTAAACAATGATTAAACATTAATATTAAACCAATCACCAAAACTAATGGAGCTTGAACTTACAACGTCGTCTATTCCAGCGCCCGTATGGTGGATCAGATGTTCCAAATCTCGCTGCCCCTTCTGCGATCTCTCCTCTTCCTTCCCCATCGTGCGCGAAATCTTCCCTCTTCGCGCCGATTTCTTCTCTTCCTGCCCCACCGCACGCGCAATCTTCTCCAACGTTAAAAACACCACCCCTTCCTCGCCTGGCGCAAACACAAATCCTAAATACATTTGATCTGATCGAGAGTTCGAAATCGTCTGCCCCAGGGGGCAAGCCGCTGCCGCCGCGTCCATTTGGTTTGGCACGGCCTCCGCAGCCCGCGCTCGGTGCGATGGCTGGGATCGCGCGCTCTCGAAGATGGGGCACAGCGCCAGGAAGAAGAAGAAGAAGAGGGGCGACGCCGGGCGCGACCAAGGACCACGCCGCCAGCTCGAGGGCGACCAGACCGTGCTCAGCGACGAGCTCACCACCCTGTAAACCCCCCCCCCCCCGCGCGCTTGGCAAATTTTGGCCATCGATTCAGTTGCTATACGGCTGCTCCACGTTTCGAATGCGGCAATCTGTGGACCCGATGCTGTTGGGAGGTTTGTTAATTGGTAGTGTGCGTCGATTTAATCCGTTGCAGTGTCTGGTTAGTTGTTCGAGCTTTTGATTTTCGCGAGACGTGTGACGGTGTGAGATACTGATATGTGTTCTCGGTGTTGTACGAGATTCCGGAGTGGTATTGGTTCATCGTATTATTTGCCATATTTTGGCCTTAGCGATAGACATAGGTGGTTCACACTCCTCACCGATGATCTCGTGCTATGTAATCCCCTGGTTAGTCACTATTCTGAGGTCTTCTCGCGTTGTCTTATGTGTCAATGTTAGCACTCTTCATTTTGGAGATCTCAAATCTGCAGTTCTGAGAGTATTCTCGATTGCATCGTTAACTCATCAAGTAGGTCATAATAGTATCGTTTAGTTGTTCAGTGCTGAGGAGTACATGGTGGCATGGCCCCGAACCTGCAGGCTCCCAACATTTTGTCACTTGCCAGCTCTGTTCGTGTTCGCTGTAGCTTACTTTTAACAATTGCTCCTAATGTAATTGTTTTTTCATTGCTAACCGCTAGATTTGAATTATGGAGTATGGAGTATTACTAAATACTTCTGTTCAATCTAGGGTTTTGTCTTTTGTTTGCATGGCCACTGATCAAAGGGAAACAGGTTGTCTTGGGTCTTAATTTAGAATTCAGTTGGGACTGCGTTACTTGAAAGATAGTTAACCTAGCATTGCTTGAAAGATAGCCTAGCATTGCATTACTTGAATTTACATAAAAGGAGTTAACCTAGCATTGCTTGAAAGATAGTCTAATTCAAGGAACGCTCTTATGGAAGAACCAAAATGTCGGCGTTTCGAGCGCCGGCAAGTAAATTTGTAAGTCTAAGGGGCTGCGCGTTCCGCCCCTGAATGGTTAGACCACGAGTCCAAGATGTATCTTGTTCGGGCGAAGGTCCCTACCCGATTCGTGCGTTGGTGTTGTATTCATCAAAAGTGCGGATAGTGCACCGAAGTTTTTACAAGCGAGAGGTGGAGCCTCAACACTAGAATGATCTAAACTTAGCTCTCGGAAGGAGAAGAAAAAAAGAAGAGGAAGAAGAGGAAAAGCTCTCTTGTAGCTCTTACTCACGCCTGTTAGGAGGTTCCGCCTCCTTTTTCAAGATCTGAAAGGCAGGTTACATCGAGAATTGGCGAAGTGCCGGCGAGCTACTTCTAGGGCTTGGTCTTGCCCGCCGTCGCCAATCGTTCGCCGATCGGTCGCTTGCTCGCTGACCGGTCGCGCGCTGCTGAGCCTATCTTTGGGTCGGTGGTCTAGCTGGTCGAGCGGTTAGGTAATCCTCCGGGAAGTGGCGAGGCGCTCTCGTGATCCATGTGGTCTTGGCGTAGTCGCGTGACGTTGGAGTTGCCTCGGGAGAGGCGTGTCCTTGCCTTGTGGGTGGTGGTGATGGGACAGAAAGCGTGGCTTCAGCAGCTATCAAACTGTCTTGGGAAGGACCACCGCCTCGCTCGATCCGCCGAATGACCGTTCGTGGGGCACGTGGCCTTAGGTTGACACGGGACTCCGGCGCGCGCACGCGCCCTCGGCGGGGATTATCATGGTTCGGTCGGGCCGGGATCCCGTCTGCTGCGCGGGTCGGGAACCTGCTGAGTCGAGTCGCGGGATCCGCCCCGCCGCGGGGTCGGGAACCTGTTGAGTCGGAGTCGGGGATCCGTCCGCCGCGGGGTCGGGAACCTCGCTGAGTCGGAGTCGGGGATCCCGCCCCGCTGGGGTCGGGAACCTCGCTGAGTCGAGTCGGGACCGGTCGGGAATGGTCTCCTGAATGGTCTCGTAGGCATTTGGGTAGCGGTGCGGGGACGGCTGTTTAAGCCGGGCCGTATTCGAGGCCGCCGCTTGCCGCTCGGGCTTTGCTTGTTGCAATTGGGCGTTGGTGCACCTGTTTTATGAGTATTCGTCAAGAGCCCCGAACCTCCAATCGAGTTGGCGGACTCGGTTGGGGTTGAGCTTGGTGGATCCGTTCAACTAGGTGGGCCAACGGGGCCTACCGATTTTTTGCGTGTGTTCTCAACGCATCCGACGCTGCGCCGGGATTACGTTCTGAGGTATGCGAACCGCCGGAGCCTCTTAATTGCCGTTGTGCGCGCGCGCGCACGGCTAGGTGTGTTTTTGCTCGTTCGTCTTCTTGACCGCTTGGTTCCGGTGGTGGGCGCCGTTTTCTGCTGGCATTTATTCTGAGTCGTTTGATCTTCCTTGAATGGGTATATAAGGGCGCCACGGGTTGCTCGGCGGCGGACTCTTAGACGAGAATCCTTTCCTTCTTGAAATGTGTTCAAGACACCCTTTAGTCTTGATTTGGTGATGACATCGTGGTGGAAGAGGAAGACCCTTTGAGCGAGCTTTGGGTTGAGTATGATCAGCGATAGCCGAACTCCCAAAGAGAGAAGAAGTAGCTCGCGACGTTCTTTGCCGTTGACGCGCTACTTGAGCGATCCGAGGCTTGAGTGGCAAGGGGCCCTCCTAGAGGCAATGGCGCGAGGGCGCCGATTGCGATAAGCGCGGCCGCGTCGATGTCGCCGAGCGGCGGCGGCATGCCATTCCGCTACCGTGGCTTCACCTTGACGGCCGGGCAAGGGCCTACCAAAGAGTCATCTCCAACGACCTCAGTCCACCGACCCCAAGGTGCATCTGTCGGCCGAGCAAGGGCCTACCGTCGGCGTTGACGTAGGGAGTTTTAGAGTGCAGGTGTAGATAGAGAGTCTTGCGTGTGCCTCATGTAAAGTGGTGTAAAGTTTTGAGCTCAGGCTTTTAATGAAATCCTTTTTTTCTCTCTATGAATGACTTCATGAAGGAGTTAGCTTTGCTTGTTACGCTTTGATCACTCGGCGCTAGAAAGTTCGTGATCGGTTTCGAGTGGTCGGACGTGCGAACTCGCGGTTTGTTCCTCAAGAAATCTTCCTTTGCGCTCGTTTGGTGCCAGTAGCTAGTTGGTGCCTTGGTCGGCAAGGATGGCGGATGCCTTGGAAGTTTTAGTGCCCGAGTGCCTTGGTCGGCAGGACGACCGGATGCCTCCGCGAGGTTCCGGTGTCCGAGTGCTCGTTAACGTCAGAGGTGGACGCCGCCTTAGTCGGCAAGGACGGCCGGATGCCTCCGCGAGGTTCCGATGTCCGAGTGCCTTGGTCGGCAGGACGACCGGATGCCTCCGCGAGGTTCCGATGTCCGAGTGCCTTGGTCGGCAGGGCGACCGGATGCTCCGCGAGGTTCCGGTGTCCGAGTGCCTTGGTCGGCAGGGCGACCGGATGCCTCCGCGAGGTTCCGGTGTCCGAGTGCCTTGGTCGGCAAGGACGACCGGATGCCTCCGCGAGGTTCCGATGTCCGAGTGCCTTGGTCGGCAAGGACGGCCGGATGCCTCCGCGAGGTTCCGGTGTCCGAGTGCCTTGGTCGGCAAGGACGGCCGGATGCCTCCGCGAGGTTCCGGTGTCCGAGTGCTCGTTAACGTCGTGGCCGGACGCCGCCTTAGTCGGCAGGGCGGCCGGATGCCTCCGCGAGGTTCCGATGTCCGAGTGCCTTGGTCGGCAAGGACGGCCGGATGCCTCCGCGAGGTTCCGATGTCCGAGTGCCTTGGTCGGCAGGGACGCACGGATGCCTCCGCGAGGTTCCGGTGTCCGAGTGCTCGTTAACGTCGTGGCCGGACGCCGCCTTAGTCGGCAGGGCGGCCGGATGCCTCCGCGAGGTTCCGATGTCCGAGTGCCTTGGTCGGCAGGACGGCCGGATGCCTCCGCGAGGTTCCGATGTCCGAGTGCCTTGGTCGGCAAGGACGACCGGATGCCTCTGCGAGGTTCCGATGTCCGAGTGCCTTGGTCGGCAGGACGGCCGGATGCCTCCGCGAGGTTCCGGTGTCCGAGTGCTCGTTAACGTCGTAGCTAGACGCCGCCTTAGTCGGCAGGGACGGCCGGATGCCTCCGCGAGGTTCCGATGTCCGAGTGCCTTGGTCGGCAAGGACGACCGGATGCCCCGCGAGGTTCCGGTGTCCGAGTGCTCGCTTAACGTCGTAGCTAGACGCCGCCTTAGTCGGCAAGGACGGCCGGATGCCTCCGCGAGGTTCCGGTGTCGAAAGTGCCTTGGTCGGCAGGGCGGCCGGATGCCCCGCGAGGTTCCGGTGTCCGAGTGCTCGTTTAACGTCGTGGTGGGACGCCGCCTTAGTCGGCAAGGGCGGCCGGATGCCTCCGCGAGTTCCGATGTCCGAGTGCCTTGGTCGGCAAGGACGACCGGATGCCTCCGCGAGGTTCCGGTGTCCGAGTGCTCGTTAACGTCGTAGGCTGGACGCGGGTATCCATCCCGAGTCCCCGTCCGTGAGGAAGCTGCGAGAGGAGTAGCTGCCGTCTATCCACAAGTTTACCCCATCCGCGGTGTGGGACTGGAGGGGTGGCGACGCGTTTACTGCGTTGGTTTGAACGCCGTGCTCTTGGAGCTAGTAACGGTAGTCCGAGTGGGTCTGGGAGGTCCGCCAAGGGGACCCTTCCGAGCGGACGGTCCCGAGTAGGGTGTCTGGCCTCGCGTGGGGCGACCCATAAGAAACCTTTCTTTACTCAATCCGTATGGACCACGGGTCGTCACCACCCAGAGCACACCGTTGGTGTCGCTCATCGATGAGCTCGGGAGAGTGTGAAGTATGGTCTCGACGCGAGTAGAGGTGGTGGTCGTCACCGACCCAACCGGGACCCACCGTGGGGCTCACCTCGTGACTTGCCCTCGCTCAAGTTTATTTGGGCGCCCTACGCCCATCCGGTGGGTTAGGCCTTTTGAACCTGACTTTGGTTTGGGCCCTGGCGCAAGCCACAAAGCTTTTTGCCATCTTGGGACCGCAGCGGCCCAATGGGCCTCTCGCGCGCGCCCCGGAACAACCGTCCCGGCCAAAAGGCGGAGACCAAGAGGTAACGGGACACGCTGTTCGGGGGCGGCGTCTTTATGACTCTGCAACCTGACGCGACAGGATTAAATGCGGAGTGGAATTGGAAATCGGGAGTTACCAGGCCGGCGTGACTGACGAGGGCGGACGCGACGATTCGTTCGAGGAGGCGTCCGTTCGGTCGGCGTCCGCTCGCCTCCTATAAGTACGTTGTTGGGGTGCCTCGGGTAGCCACGCCGCTCTTCTTCGCCGTCTCCGTCCCTAAAGCAAGAAAACGCCAGAGAGCAGAGAAGAAACCTCGGCCCTCTTCTTCTCACCTTTCCGTCGCTTCCCGCGAAGATGTCGTGGGCGGAGTGCTCATGACAGAGAGTCGCGCTTCGGCCTAGTGAAGAAGGGCTTCCTCCCGCCTTGAGGCACCTCTGGTGGAGAGTGCCGACCGGGCCGTTATCTCGGCCGCAGAGCGACGAGGTTGTGGTCCCCGCCTCGTTTTTGGCGCGGCCGACTGCCGCTCCACCCTTTCGTCCGGGGCTTCTTTTCCATTACAAGGTGGAGGTGCACCACCTCAACCCTAACGGGTCCTTCACATCGCCATTTTCATTACCCTATGCGAGGCCTTCTTAGGGATTGAGCCGCATTGGGCGCTGTGGCGGCACTTCTTCCAGGCGAGGCTTTGGAAAGGACAGCCGTCGACGCGACGGCGCCCATGGGCGGCTGGCCCTCCGCCTCGAGCAGGCCGGAGCTCGAGTACTGGACATCAAGTGCCGTCCTCTAACAAGGGATGGCGCTCGAATGGATCTATGTCCGAACGTTGAAAAGCAGCGCCCAGGCTTTTCTGGCGAGCTCCCTGTCGCAGTGGAGCAATGGACCTGGGGCGCCGAGAAGAGGGAGAAGAACAAGGTGGCGCTGATCGTGGAGGAGATCAGGGCTCTGAGGAAACGGGGGCTGACCGGGGATGTTGTCGTGCGCCTTCATGAGGATCGCGTCGACCCCTCGCGCTCGAGCCGCACCCCATGTTCGATATGAGGGCCATCCGACCGGGCAAGGATGGAGGTGGCCGAGTTGGCGCGTCCGAGGTGGAGGCCCGGTGGCGGCGATTATCGGAGGAAGCGCCACGGTGGCGCAGCGCCACCCGGCCTTCTCGTCGGCTCATCCCCAAATCTGGTGAGTTTGTGGGATTTTCTTTCGCTTCTTTCTTCTTCGCTCTTAGCGTCGACTGATCGGTCGTTTTTGTATCCTCTAGGGGCTCGCAGGCATGTCCTCCGGGCACCGCTCCGGGAGAAAAGGGCGAGGCGGCCTCTCGGCGAAGACCGCCGAGGCCGATTCCGCAAAGCGCGTAAGGAGGAGAGGAGGAAGAAGAAGCGAAAGGAGCGCTTGTGGCAAGGTATGCGCGGCGAGGACGTCGGAGTCCACCGCGGTGGGGCGACTTCTGCGATAGTGGGGAGCTTCCCGACTACGGCGCATTCCTTCCCGACCCTCCGGTGAGGGGTGGCTCGAGAGTTGGCCCGACAGCGAGCCCGCGGCGCGGTCCCTCGAGCGAAGAAGCGTCTGCGGCGCGATTGTCGACGCTACCGTGGTGGTAGCCGGGAAGCGGCCACCGACCGCCCCTTGGTGGGGGCCGGCGAAGAAGCGCGTCAGCTGCGCGACCGCTCCGCTTCGATAAGTATTTCTTCCCTTCTGCTGGAACATTTTTGTAGCAAAGCCGCTCGGCGACTTTTAAATATCGTGGCGTCACGGCGCCTACAGGCGTGGCGGTGGGGCGCCGTGACCACTTCTCAAGTGGCGGTCACGGCGGCTCCGGTGGTACCGTCGGTCGGCGCCTATGGAGCACGCGATCAGGACGCGCCTCCTTTGAGGAGGAGAGATCGAGGCGGCGAGGAGCTCCCGCCGCCCGCGCCGGGGCGCCGCCGCGACGCGAGGGTCTTCCGGAGGAGGGACGGTGGACGCCTTGGCCATTGCGCCCGATCGAACCGGCGCTGGCGGAAGAGGTGGAGCGACCGCCGACTCCACCGGGCGGTGCCGGTCGAGATAATCTTCGGAGGGGTCGATAGCAGCGGCGGCGGCCCGGATCGGCGGCGCCGATGCGAGGCGTCAGACCCCGCCCCAAGGGGCTCCCGAGGCCGACTTCATCGCCTCGCCATGGCGCTCTGGTGGGCGCGCTCCTCCGGCGAGCGGTGAAGGTCTGCTGCCGGATGTGGCCCAGGCGGGATCCATGGACCCGTAGGAGGCGAGAGTGGCGCCCCGGCGGCGCCACGGTTGCGGAGGAGGAGATAGGGTCGATCCATAAGGGTCGACCCTAGCCTTAGAGTCTTCAACAGGCGCTGGAGGTGATGGTCGGGATTCAACCCGTAAGTTTGGTAAGTGGCGAAGGAGTCGTACTTTGTAACTCTCGATATGCTTCGCCGCGGTTGTGAAATGTCGTGTTGTGCAAAGCATTTGCGGGCCGTGAAGGCCAGTCGGGCTCCTTCGTCGCTCGGATGCTCGTGAGCGCGCGCGATGGAAGAAAGTGGTCATTGCGGCTTGAGTTTCGTCTTGCCCAAGAGGCTTTGAACATTGGGCGGACGGAGGCGAAAGAACTCCGCCTAGGGCTGGAGGAGGCCTCAAAGGCCCTTTACGACGAGCGCCTTGGGGCCGAGGCCTTGAGGGCAAGGTGGTGGAGCTTGAATCCTCCTGGCGGAGGTCACCGAGGCCAAGGACGCCGCCGTCACGGCCGAGGGTGGCATGCGAAGCGACCCATCTGCGGTCGGGCGGGATCGGCAGGGAGGACGCCGAACAAGCTCGGTCCGGAGGGAGACTGTTCGAAGGAGCGGCTTCTTTGAGGACGTCCTACGAGAGTCTCAGAGGGGAAGTCGGCAGCCTGATCGACTCTGCGACTGGTAAGTATCTCAACTCCTCCATTGATTTCTTTGGTTGGGGTAACCCGTAGAGGAGACTCATCTGGAGACGCCGAAAACTCGCAGAGGTGCAGAAAAACCTGAGCGTCGCCATGGAGGCTCGGAATGCGGCGGCGGAGACCCGCGACGTGGCGATCGCGGCCAGGGACAAGGCTCTGGCGGCGCTGAGGGTCTCCGAGGATGGTAGGGCGAGATGGGCGCCGAATGGAAGCCTTCGAGGGCGGCCAGAGGTCTGCGCCCAAGTCTTGGGCAGCAGGGCAGGCCGAGCGCACTTGCCTCTCGTTGGCCGAGTGCTGGGGCTTGTGGAGGCGGTGTGATTGCGGGCGCGAGATCGAGCTTCGTCGACTTGGTCAACACCGTCTCGCACTATGCCAGTATCGACCTCGCGATGGTGAGTAAGCGGCATCGCCGGAACCGGACCGACGACGAGGTCGGCGAGTTCGAGCTCGTGTCGAGCCGCATGCTCGGGAGATCGCCCCACGCCCCGTCCCCGAGGTCGCCTTCCAAGATGCAGTCCTCCTCCTCCGTGCTTGGTCGGCCACCGTGAAGAAGAGGAAGAAAGAAGTTAGCCCCCTTTTTTTTTCTTTTCTTGCAAAGGCTGTTGTGTAAGCGATCGTAAGTAATTGTAAGCTCGGTTTGCCTCTTTGCTCTCCTTTGCGTTTGGGTTTGACCGACCATAGCCTCAAGGACCACGGGTCGCTTATGCGTGGGTCGGGTCAATTTGAGAGGCGAAGAGGATAGGAGTCTTGTTTATCTGGTGATTCGCGCACTCATGGGGTTCGGAGTGTTCCCGATCGGCCAAGGGTTTTTCCACTCGGGCACTTCCTTCTTCCGCAAAGTGCTACTTAGCAACCATAGCTGGGCGTAGGCCGTGGCGCTTCGGGTCGAGAGGGTTACCGCTCGGGATAGACTCTGTGACTAGTCGGTCACCGACCCACATGAGTACGTGAGTTAGCCGAGTTCGTGTGGGGAAGATTGTTCCCAATCGACCGTAAGGTCATCCCACTCGGTGCTTCCTTCTTCCGCGAGTGCTCTTTGGGCAACCATAGCCTACCGGGCGTGGCCGTAGCACTCGGGTCGAGAGGGTTACCGCTCGGGATAGACCTCGTGGTCGGCTGGGTCACCGACCCGCACAGACACCATCCGGAGCGGCCTGAACGGGGGCGCCCACGGGGCAGCCCGAGTCGTCACGTGGCGACCAGGTGCTCGGTTGGGAGGAAGGTAAAGACTTATACCAGGAAAAAAGAAAAGAGCTTAGGGATAGAATCGCCTTAACTTTTCAATGTTCCGGGCATTAGGAGGATCGACCATCGGCGTCCTTGAGTCGAAGGTGCCAGGTCGGAGAACTTCCACGACGGTGAAAGGACCCTCCCAGGGGGGCGTCAGCTTGTGCTTATCTTTGGTTGTCTGGACCCGACGCAGAACCAAGTCGCCAGCGCTGAAGGATCGTCCTCGAACTTGGCGGCTGTGGTAGCGGCGCAGGGCTTGTTGATATCTGGCCGACCGCAGGACGGCCACGTCGCGCGCCTCGTCGAGCTGGTCGATGGCGTCTTGTTGCGAGGCGAGCCCCCGAGCCTCATCGAAGGCTTGCAATCTCGGGGAGCCGTATTCCAGGTCAGTGGGCAAAATGGCTTCAGCGCCGAACACCATAAAGAAGGGTGTGAACCCGGTCGCCCGGGTCGGCGTGGTCCGCAGACTCCAGAGGACGGAGGGCAGCTCGGCTACCCAGCGCCCTGCGAAATGCTTGAGCCGACTGAAGATCCGCGGCTTGAGTCCTTGAAGGATCATGCCGTTAGTGCGCTCGACCTGGCCGTTAGTCCGCGGATGGGCTACTGCTGCCCAATCGACACGGATGTTGAAGTCGCCGAGAACTCGAGAAATTCCTTCCCGTGAACGTGTTCGTTGTCGGTGATGATGGAGTTTGGGACTCCAAACCTAAAAGCGATGTCGCGGAAGAAGATGGCGCTTGTACCGAAGCGTGGCGCTCACGACCGCTTGGCCTCTATCCACTTGGTGAACTTATCTACCGCGACGGCGGTGGGTGAAGCCCCGGCGCTTTCTGAAAGGTTCGACCAAATCGAGTCCCAGACGGCAAAGGCCACGTGATGGGGATCGTCACGTAAAGAAGCTTTGGCGAGATCGTCTCACGAGCAAAGAAGCGGCATCCTTCGCAGTCGTCACGATATGCTCGGCGTCGACACGGTGGTTGGCGAGAGAAACCTTGTCGAAAGGCCTTTCCACAAGAGATCGGGTGCTGCGTGGTGACCGCAGACTCCTGTGTATGTCGTCCAAAGAATTTGTTTTCCTTGGTCGGTCAAGATACATTTTGGAGGACCGGAGGGACTCCTTTGTAGAGTGCAGGCCGATCGGGACGAAAGATTTTGCCCGCCGGCGAGGCGCCGGGCCTCGGTCGGGTCGGGGAAGTGACCCGTCCGTCAAGCGGTCGATGTAGGGCCTCCTCGGTCGGACTCAAGTGCTAGCACACCGCTGGCGATCCGGCCAAGTCTCGCCCGACCGCGCGTCGGTCGGGCGGCCGTCTTTGGATTGGTCGGGTGGCGCCCACCGCCGAGTCGGTGGGACGATGGGCCGCAGGAGGTCGGAGACGAAGATCCCGGCGGGGCGGGCTCTCTTGGAGGCAAGATTGGCGGTGATCGGCCTCGCCATTGTAGCGTCGGTAGCTATGGTGAAGCTCGAAACCCTTGAACCGCTCCTCGGCCGGCGTACTTCTCGACGATGCTGCGGCCATGCGGCGTCTCGGGCTCCGCAACCTTCATGACTTGGTCGACGACAAGCTTGGAGTCCCGTGGACGTAGAGCCGGCGGGCACCGAGGTCGGCGGCGATCCGGAGACCGTTGGCGAGCCTCGTGCTCGGCAATGTTGTTGGTCGCGTCGAAGAGCAACCTAATGGCGATTGAAGCTGTTCCGGCGGGAGATGATGGCGACTCCGCGCCGCGCCATTCTTGGCGTAAGACCCGTCAAGTACATTGTCCGATGACGGGGTCTTGACCACTGGTGGTGCACAGGCTTGGTCCACTCGGCGGCGAAGTCGGCGAGCTCGCGACTTGATCGCCGTCAGGGGCGTATATTATGCCATGGCCGCTAAGCTCGGCGCCCATTTGGCTATCCTTCACGAGGCATCGCGATTGTGGATGATCTCGCCTAGTGGGGACGTGGTCACCACGGTGATGGCGTCTTGATCGAAGTAGTGAACGAGTTTCCTCTTTGCGATGAGCACCGCGTAGAGTAAACGCACTGTGGGTACCGAGTCTTGGACTCGGAAAGTACTCATCGATGAAGTAGACCGGCCGTTGTACCTTGAGCTCACGGCCTTCTTCCGCTCGCTCCACCACGAGGGCCGCACGGCGACTTGGGTAGTGGCAATGATGTAGAGGAGCGGCAGTTCACAGTCTCGGGCGACCAGATCGAGGCGAGGACAGGAAGGCCTTCAAGCGGGTGAGGGCCTCCGAGCCTCGGTGTCCAGCCCAAGCGGTCGGATTTCTTGAGCAGCCTGTAGAGAGGCATTCCGCGCTCGCCGAGGCGAGACACGAAACGGCTCAAAGCTGCCAGCACCGGTCGACCTCTGGACCCCTTTGAGGTTCTTGGCCGGGCCCATCCTTGCGATCGCCGAGATCTTCTCTGATTGGCCTCGATGCCTCGCTCGAGACGATGAAGCCTAAGAGCTTTCCTTTGGGGACCCGAAGACGCACTTCTGGTTGAGCTTTATGCGAAACCGTCGAAGGTTCGCGAAGTCTCTTCTAGGTCGGCGATAAGGTCGTCGACCTTCACGGTCTTTACGACAATATCGTCGACATACGCCTCAACGTTGCGGCCGATCCGGTCATTGAAGCACGTTTGCATACATCGTTGGTATGTAGCGCCGCGTTCTTCAGCCGAAGGGCATTGTGACATAGCGAGCAGGCGAGCGGAGTGATGAAGGAAGTCGCGGTGGTCGGACTCCTTTAGCGCAATCTGGTGGTAGCCGAGTAGGCATCGAGAAAGGAAAGAGACTCGCACCCGGTGGAGTCGATGACTTGGTCGATGCGAGTAAGGGAATGGGTCCTTGGGACATGCTTTGTTGAGACTCGTATAGTCAACACACATTCTCCATTGCCCGTTCTTCTTTTTACAAGTCTGAGGTTGGCTAGCCACTCGTGGTGGCGCACCTCTTTACAAACCCCGCCGCCAAGAGTTTGGCGATCTCCTCCCCTATAACCTGCGCCTTTCCTCGTCGAGCGGCGCGGCGTTGGGCGGCCGGCTTTGAGCACGGTCGGACGCTCAGGAGTGCTCGGCGACCTCCTTTGGAATGCCGGCATGTCGGAGGACCTCCATGCGAAGACATCTTTGTTAGTGCGGAGGAAGTCGGCGCGCGCTTTCCTATTTGGCGGGGCGTGGCTCCGACCCGACGGTCTTGGTCGGATCACGAGGATCGACCGTGACCTCCTCGTGTCCTCGGTGGATTTGAAGGATCCGCCCACGATTCTTTGGATTCGAGGGCGGACTCGCGGCTTCCTCCCGAGCTTGTTGAGTTCCGCGAGGCAACGACCGCCGAGGCGAGCTCGCGGTGCCGCGCTTCGCGATTGAAGGCAAGCTGGAAAGGCGATGCCGCGGTAATGACTCCATGCGGTCGGGCATCTTGACTTGAGGTAGGCGTGGCGGGGATCGCCATGAACTTGGCGTAGCATGGCCTCCCGAGGATGGCGTGGTAGGCGCCGGAAATCCACGACCTCGAAGGTGAGGTCTCGGTGCGGAAGTTTCCGGCTCCCGAAGGTGACGGCGGTCGACTGCCGGCGGATGGGCTTCTTGGCGGGATGGCGCCATGGAAAGGTGCCTTGCTTGGCGGAGGCTTGAGCGCGGGACCCCATAGCGTCGAGCGTCTCAACGTAGAGGATGTTAAGGCGCTGCCCGTCCATCGGCACCTTCGTGAGGCGCCGTTCGACGACGGGGTGACCACCGGCCGGTACCTCCCGGTGTGGGGCGCGATCGGGTGATCGGTCCGATCAAAGGTGATCGGGAACTCCGACCACCGAAGATATTGGGGGCGCCCGCGCGGCGGTGTGGACGTCGCGTAGCGAGCTTGAGCGGCGCTTGTCGGCGTAGCAAGCCGATCCTCCGAAGATCATGAGGCGGCCGTCGGGCTCGGGAACTCGTCGTCGCCTTCTTCTCCGCCGTTCGCGGGCGCGGCGGGCTTCTTTCCTTTGCAGCGGCGTGGTGGGGGCGCTAGAAAGATAGCGCCTCGGGACATCGCGATCCGGTGCTGTGAGCGGAGAACCCATGGTTGGGCATGGGCCGTCCATCAATTTCGAAGTGGTGGGCGCGACGGTCGGCCGCGCTGCCGCTGGCGAGGCGGTCGGCCGTGGCGACCACTTGGGTCTCACGGATCGCTTCCGTCCGCTTCCGTTTGTCGGCGGTCGGAAGGAGACCAGTTTGGGCGCCGGGCTCTGCTGGGCCTTTCCTCCTTCGAAAATAGCCCTACGGCCTCCTCGCGGGCGTGGTTGAATGGCGATGTCGAGAGCTCCTTGGTGGTCTGGGCTTGAGGCGGCCCGGCTTGTGCACCAAGGCCTTGCGGGAGGTGCCGTAGATGAAGGCTCCCACGACATCGGCGTCGGAGATGTCGGGAGCTCATTACCTTGGCGGGAAAACCTCGGATGTAGTCCCGGAGAGTCTCCCGGCTGCCGCTTGCGACCTTCGAGTCCAGGAGTTACTGTGGCGCTTATAAGTGCCACGGAAGTTACCGACGAAGAGATTCTTCAAGTCGGCCAGATTCTGACAGTTTTGAGGCGGTACTCGAGCGAGCTCGGCCGAGTCCATGAGGTAGATGGGGAATCTTGGATGATGAAGAGATCATCTGTCGCTCCCCCAGCCCGACATGCGAGCCGGTAATCTTCGAGCCAGACACCTGGGTTGGTGGCCCCGGTGTACTTGGCAATGTTGGTAGGCGCCCGGAATCGGGCGGGGAAATCCGCCTGGCGGATCCCTTGGCAAAAAGCCCGTGGTCCGGGACCATCAGGGCTCGGGCTGCGGTAGTGGCGCTCACCATCCGCAACACGTGAGTGGGCGGCGTCCTCCGCCATCTTTCTTCGCGCCTCGAGGGTGGCGCGGATGTCGTAGGCATTACCGAGGCTGGCCGCGCACCGAGTGCGTGAGGCACGGGTGGTTCATGGTGGGGTGCGGTCTTGGCGCGCCACCGGCTTCCATGTGGCCATGCGGGCGATGGCGGAAGTAGCGCCGGTGTGGTAGGAGCCGGAGGCCTGCATGTGCTGCACGGCCGCGCGCTCCACCAGCCCCCGAAGGTTCTGGTAGGTAGCTCTGGCCTCCGGGTTTGCGGGCTCCGGAAGGCCTCGAGCAAGATTGCGGCGCGACCACGTTTTGGCTTGCGTGAGGAAAAGCGGGGCGCGGATTACGCCCCAACTTGTGGTGCTCTTGGCGCGCGCGCCGTGCGCGTCGCCCAAGACTTGCGCGGGCTCGGGCTCGTCTGCTCCAGTTGGCACAGGCCGGTCGAGCTTCGACCTTCGCTCCTCCGCTCTCGCGTTGCGTTGGAGCTCGGGCCGCGGCGAGCTGGCGTTCAGTGGCCTTCGCCTACTGGTATTCCCCCTCCGTGCCTCGGTCGCGGACGGGGACCGTCGTAGCAGCGGTGGCTACGGCCAATCGGTTGTGCCCGCCACGTTGCACTCGCGAGTGCCGCTGTGGCGGGATACTCCGTGTCGGGGCTGGGCCGTGGTGGAAGAGTCTTCCAACCTTCGTGGAGCGGAGGTTGGCATGTAGCCACCATAGCTACAAGTCGTGGCGGCGGGAGGTGGCGGATCTCTGCTTGAGCCGGAGGGCTTCGCCAAAGGAGGTATAAGCGCTCCTCGAGTTCCGGCTTTGGGGCCAGCGAGGCGCTCAAGCGGAGTGGGACGGCTGCCGGAGATGGTGTCGGGCTCCGCATGCGCTTGCCCTCCGGCGGCGTGAGGATGAGCGTGAGCTCTCCTCCGAGGTGACGGTGAAGCCGAGGAGCCAAGCGGATCGCTCGAACACAGTCATGCGTCGTTGGAGAAGAATGCCATCAAGGAGAGGAATGGGAATCGGAGATCTTTGCGAAGACGCGCGAAGCCCCTACTGGCGCATGCTAACCGCCGGCGTTTGGCCGCAAGTAAATTTGTAAGTCTAAGGGCTGCGCGTTTCCGCTCCTGAATGGTTAGACCACGAGTCCAAGATGTATCTTGGTTCGGGCGAAGGTCCTACCCGATTAATGCGTTGGTGTTGTATTCACTGGGGTGCGGATGACTGCACCGAGTTTTTTTACTGATTTTCGGCGATTTTGCGAACCATGGTGCAGAGTCTTCAGACGCCCAACCTTGGCATAAATGAGTGAAAAGATGGTCCCGAGTTAAAATTAGAATATTTGATCGGGTTGTTCTTGTCAAGTATAAACAAAACAAATTTGAAATATAATTGAAATCAGATCTATCAAACGCAGAATTACCAAGTTCGTTCTTACCTGCTTCTTATGAAGGCCTCTTGTTAATTAGTTGCTAAGTATCGACTCCACTTAATTTTTTTGAAATCACGCATGACGGGTGCATGCAGTGGTTTTCACGAGATCACTTCTTTTCTTGTGATCACCTGGATAAGTAAATTGCCTGCTACAAATTTTTTATCACTGATAGCGGGGTTAAAGGACGGGATGAGAGAGGCCCATTCAATTACAATTTTGCTTTTTTCGGGACAATACTTCTCGTACTTGATGATGTAGTATAATTGAATCATAACGAATATGATCCATCGAATTGAAAAGAATTGAAACATAACCAATATGATCCATCGAATTGAAAAGAATAAATGGTTCATATTATTCTGTATGTACAGTAAAAGAGATGTTTTAAGTACGATCTCATGATCGAGCAAACTAAGCAACCCATAGATGGGAAACGAGGTCAAATGGTAAGCTCTGGCATAGGGTACAGCCGAGTGGGAGCATGAGGGGTGCGGTTGCCCTCATTTTTTTTTTTTCAAAATGACTAAATACCACCCCCTCATATCACAAATAGTTATTATTTGATATCGATATGGTCTGTAAAACTCTACTTTGATCACTAATTTCTATTGTAATGTGTTTAAAAAATCCAATAAATTTATAATATTATGAAAGTACATTTCAAGACGAATCTACACATGTGATTTTCATGCATCAAATCAAATTATTTAAAAAGATATCAGTAGCTAAAGTTTTAAAAGTTTAATCGTATGTATTCCAAATCGATAATTTTTTGTAAACCGAGGAGAGCAGTAGTATGTGTGCATTCTCATACTGGCATACTGGGCTAGCAATGTTCCTTATATGCATTTCCTGATATGTCGAGTCAAATTATCATCCGTCAGGGGAGGCAGCTAAAGACGGTTTGTGTTGTCCTAATCTTCTCCTCGTCTTATGCTCGTCCGTGCATGAGAGGAGCTGGTCCCAAACGTCGTAATCAGCTGCCGCGAGCCGTGACGACGGACCACGATCTCTCCCCCTGCACCTTCCACCTGTACTGCAGTGTCCTACACCTTCGTCAGCCATGACCACCCCAAAGCGATCCATGACAAGTCGCTGTCACATACTAACGATGCCATGCATCCCACCACTTGACACTTCTTCCTATGATCCTATCGCTCACCAATCCATCCCTCATCCGTGGGCCCAGTGGTGTTTGAGGCCGCCCTGTCAGTCGCAGTCACCTAGGACTAGGAGAGTACAAGAATGAAAGTACTCGAAACATACCACAACAAAAGATTCATCGTTCCTCGCACTTCACATCTTGACCATTCAAATGATCAGCTGCAGTGCTCTCCTTGTGTCCGTTGACACTGACAGCATGACGACTTGGCCTGCGTCATCGCGTAATTAAGCATGCACTTTGCTGTCCCCCTATAAAATTAGCATAACACTTACTCCATCTGCCCGTATATCCAGACGATCAGATCAATCACTTAATCAGGGAGACTCGGAAGATAAACAAGGCAAAAAAAAGAAATGGGCTCCTGCGTCTCGCTCTCGAGGTCGCCAGCGTCAGCAGCAGCGGAGTTCGAGGAAGTGGTGGCCACGGCCAAGGTGATGGACTTGGACGGCTCCATGGCGCAGTTCGCGGCGCCCGTCACGGCGGACGACGCCCTGGGCGACGAGCGCCACCGCGCATCCTGCTTCGTCTGCAGCTCCGACGAGCTCTACTTCGACGAGCCCGCCCGCGCGCTGGCCGCGGAGGAGGCGCTCCAGGAGGGACAGCTCTACTTCCTGCTGCCCCTGTCTTTGCTCCGCCGGCCGCTGTCCGGCCAAGACATGGCCGCCCTCGCCGTCAAGGCCAGCGCGGCGCTCTCCGTCGCCGCGGCCGATCGCACCGCCGCCGCGTCGTCGTCGCAGCGCAAGAACGGGGGCGACAAGCAGGGACGGCAGACGGCTCGGGTGGCGCCACTTGTCGTCGTGAGCAACGAGGGTGTACCGGACGGTGAATGGGATTACCATGTGTACGGCAAATACGGCACGCGCAAGGCAGTATACGGCGGTGATCAGACGGTGGGGAAGACGAGAAAGCGAGCTGGTTACAGAAGCGGCGGCGCTCGTCATCGTGCAGACATGCAAGGGTTAAGCGCCATTTTGGAAGCTAGTTAGTGACCCATTGATTCAATTATTCGATGGCCTTGTGAGTACTGTGGTTGGCTAAGTTTTGATCACGAGATAGTTAATTAGTTTAGTTGTTCGATCGCTTCATTCCCCAATTTGAGGAGGAGAACCGAACCGTGTATACTATGTGTACATGATGTTTTGATTCTTTGATGTGTATATATACCTGTGATATTTGTGTTATGGAAACGCTTATTTGTCGACTGACGATACTAAATGAAAGTACAACTGATCGAGTTAATACACCATTAAGTTCTGATTCCTCCACTTTGCTTTGAGCTTGAGCTTGTTCTCCTCGGCAGCATCACTTAGGGAGGAGAGGAGACTGAGATTACGAGCCGTGAAGTTAAGATCGTGCCGGCACTGTACTGTCGTTCCTCCAAGAATCCCCTGCATATGAATGAACAGTACTCTTGGACATCCATAAAAGTAAAACATGGAAACTTCTTTGGTGCTTTTACAGCAAGTAAACACCGTGGCCGGACTCGGAGAACATTCAGATGATTTGCATATTTTGGAAATTTCATTATCCTACAAAAAGAATTAGAATCAAGGGAGAAAAACACAGCACATAATAACAGAACACTTATATTGAGGACACTTATATGCCAAATGAGGCAACTAAAAAACCGCTCATGCAATTTGTGTTCATAAACGAAGTGATCAGCTCATATTATCTTCTCTTTTTTCAAATCTAGTTCTCTTTTGAAACTGAATTTCAAATCTAGCCTTCTCCTCATCACAGAATGTGCCTCTTGTGCTTACCGGGCGCGACAAGCCATCACTCCCATGCTTGTCGTCCATGGCAGGCCGCCGTCTTTCGTGCTCGTCAGTTGCCGTGCTCTCCAGACGCATCAGGAGATAGGTGCTGCCAATTGAGTTTTTCGTGGTGAGGAGACGGTAAAATTTATAATTACGAGTCTCGAAAGTAAACTACATTGTTTTTTTAAAAAAAAAGTAAAGTGATTATTTCCTCACAAACAACCCTCCAATCTTAGCGTCCGTTCGTGCGGAGTGCGGAACGTCAGTCACCTGACGCGAGCCGTGACGATGTCAAGCCTTGACAGTTGACGCCTCTCTCTGTCACCGTGCACCAACGATGCCATGCCACCATTCGCTTCGGCACAACTATTATACTCGTACCTTTCAGCGACATCCGCTCCTTCCTCCACGGCTCCACCCACCAAGGTGCCAACTCGATCGTCGCGCGCGCCGTGGGCAGCTTGATGCGCACGGCCGGTCTGCCTACCACAGAGCACGCACGGCGTACGGTGCAAAACCGCGAGTTTTTTCGTTTTCCCCCTGAAACACTTTTTTTTAATAACTTCGAATGAATGAATTTATAAAATTAGCTATTCTCGACCGCGAAAGCAACGAGTCAGCGATAGGTGACATGTATCGGCTATCATGCTTCCGTACTGTGGGAGCGACAATCCTAGACTCGATAGGTCACCTCCTAAGTAGGAGCTCACAAGTTGGGACCTGTCGAGTATGCCTACCTCGATAGGTTCGTGCTCAATTAATTTAGTGATTAATTAATTGAAAGTGTTTTGGAACCAATCCTACTGAGAAATAGGAGCTCAACAGGAAACCCTACCGTCGTACAGGAGCATGGCAGGTTCTTCCATGGTCGAGGAGGGGATCATTTTAACAAATTTATTCGGAAGGGAGTTATATTTGAAAAAAATTATGTCATGGGCTTAAAAAAGATCTATTTTACGGAACACTAAATTCATTCTTTTCGATCTAATGTATCAGATCAGTTATATAAATATCTAGTTATAGCTACGATATAGCTTTTTTGGACTCTAAATGCGAAGCTACAGACCAATGTTATGTTATATTAGCTACAAGCGCTATAACTAGCAATAGCTCTACTATTTGACATAGCTTGCAACTAGTAATAGCTTCGCTATCCTACATAGGTACTCATGGGCTAAAACATTGGGTCCATTTTAAAATCAAATATTACTAAAAGGTCCAAATTCATTTCTTATAAGATTGAACTATGAGAAAACCTAGTAAAAGACATCGTCTCACCCTTTTTTAATAATCAAAACTTCATATTTCTTAGTAGTAAAGTACTTATTGTTAAGAATATTATAGTATAATTATCATTTATGATCTTTTAGACATATATTAGTATGTTTGTTGATTTGGATTTGACTCATATTCTTATTATAAAAAATATTAGTACATTCTAAAGTAGTATGTTTTTATGATTTATTTGGACGCAACTTATATTATATACATATTTAATTGTTTTAAATTTTTTAATACTAAAAACGCGATGAATGATAGCTTTCGGAATAGCTAGTGATGGTTGCTATAGCTTTTTTGACCTTGTCGCTAAGTTACGAAAATAGCAATTTAAAACCTTGTATCAGATTAACTAGTACTCCCTCTAGTCACAAATAGGTATCGTTTTGGACATGGCTGGAGTCAAACTTTTGAAATTTTGACTATATATATATCCTTCTAAATATTTAAATTCGATACATGAAAATAATATGTGTAGATTTATCTTGAAAAGTACTTTCATAATGTTATAATTTTATTAGGTTTTATAAATATATTGTAATAAAAATTAGTGGTCAAAGTTGTGTTTTAGAGATTGTGTTAATGTAAAACGATAAGTATTTGTGACCGAATAGAGTATTTATTTATACTTCATCCGATAGTTAAGTAGTAGGAATATTTTTAACAAATCAATGATTAGATTTGATCTTTAGATACTCACTACTCCATCCGTTCCTGAATATATGTCATCATAGTTTTCCCTCCTTTCCTTATATACTCCTCCTCTCTAACTATCCCCAAGATTATTAATATGGACTAGGCTAATACACACCATCCAATAGCAATAAGTGGTCTAATAAAATTGGATAATTTGGTCTTTTGTATACTTACCTTGATTGAAATGTAAAATTCTAAAACGTCGCCTATTTAAAAAAGAAGCGAAGCGAGTATATACTACGTTATAAAGCACAACTAAAAAAAATCTTTTAAAAAAAGCCTTCAAAACCGCACGTTCCACGGCAGAAGATTCGTCGTTTCTCGCCCCACTTTGACCGCACGACTGAGCAGAGGTGCAGTGCAGTGCCACTCTCCTCCGTTGACACTGACAGGTGACGCCCTCTCCTGCGTCATCACGTGAACATATCGCCATTCGTTTACACTAACTTTTCCAAGCAGTGCTCCCCTATAAAAGTAGCCTTACCGCATCTGCGCATATCCACTTCGATCTATCACGAATTCACCATAGATACAGAGACTCGCAATCAGAGACGCATCGCAAGTAAAAGAAATGGGTTCCTCCGTCTCGCGCTCTGCGGCGGCGGCAATCGCCACGGTCAAGGTTGTGGATTCGGACGGATCCATGGCTCAGTTCGCGGCGCCCGTCACGGCGCACGAGGCCCTGGGAGACGGACGCCGCCGCGATTCCTGCTTCGTCTGCAGCTCCGACGAGCTCTACTTCGACGCGCCCGTGCGCGCGCTAGCCGCGCACGACGCCCTCCAGGCGGGGCAGCTCTACTTCGTGCTGCCCCTCCCCATGCTCGGCCGGCCGCTGTCCGGCCAAGACATGGCCGCGCTCGCCGTCAAGGCAAGCGCGGCGCTCGGGGCCGCGGCCGTCGCCGCCGTTGACGTGGACCGTTCCTCTGCCGGCATGGCGTCGCAGGGCAAGAACGGGGGCGGGGCAGCCGGCAATAAGCAGCGACGGCAGACGTCTCGAGTGGCGCCGCTCGCCGTCGTCAGCAGCATCGAGAGCAAACCTGCTGCATTCGCCGAGCGGAATTACCACGTCTACAGCGGAGACGACACTCACAACACCGTATACGGCGATCGGACGGTGGGGAGGACGAGAAAAGCAGTTGGCCACAGGAGCGGCACCACTCGTCATCGTGCAGGCCTGCAAAGGTCGTTAAGCGTCATCGTGGAAGGCAGTGAGTGATCGATCCATCGATTACTAGTTTTAATGAGCTTATCAAGTTAGTTGCTCCCCGATTCGAGGAGGAGAGTTCGTTGTGCAGAGTGTACAGACAGTTTTGTTGTATTTGATTCTTTCATGTGTGCCTGTAATGTTTGGGTTATGGAAATTGGAAACGCATGTTTAGCCCTCGATTTAATGGAGCATTTCGTTTTTGATTCCTCCGTGGCTCCACGCTGCTTTGCGCTTGTTCATGCTGACTTGTCGTCACAGATGCTTGGAAATAACGTCTTAACCGGCCCAGCCATTTAACTCTTGAAATAACGTCACTTAACTGATCACTTCCGCTTTTGTGTGCCTGTCCTTCTCTAATCGCTTATACTCGATCCAATCAACTTTCATGAAAAGGCACCATATTCCGAAAGTATTCACCACTTCCTTCCTGACAGGTGGAAACATGTGTTTGAGAAGTAATTGCTAAGATTCTTTTCCTCCACGATCGATCTCTGTTTTTTTTAAGGTTGGTATTTGTTTTTTATTTAAGAGGGAGACGAGAACAAAAGTAGCATTACAACTAATATTACAGCGTGTCGGCTTAAATGAATGGCAAATGGTTGAAAGTACTGGATATGCAATGAACTGAACCTGAAGCGAGCAGTACAGCCTTACTAGACCCAGGTTTAGCAAGATAACAGAAGACAGACTACCAAACCGAAACAAGCATTAGCATGCAGGAAAAGGATCCTGTATCAATCAACAATTGCAGCCAAGCTATTTTTACGGTAA
The DNA here is from genome assembly GCA_036346275.1 of Otatea glauca. Classification (NCBI taxonomy): domain Eukaryota; kingdom Viridiplantae; phylum Streptophyta; class Magnoliopsida; order Poales; family Poaceae; genus Otatea; species Otatea glauca. The sequence goes on from CM070728.1 coordinate 15,072,661, forward strand.
ACTAGTATAGTGCCTGTGCTAACGCTACGACGGTAGTACACCCGCTTATCAATTAAATGAGAAGATAAGTATGAATACAACACTTAATAATAAAAGAGAAATTTAGAAATTTAATTGAATTTAGAAAGAAAAACGGAACTAAATGGAGGTCGAATGGGCGAAAACGGGCTCCCAAAAGATTTTAAATCAAGAAAGAGAAAGAAAAAGAATTTTCTGATTTTAGATTTTTTGCAGCTTCCACAGAGAGCACCGCAGCGTGTTCTCGGGCTTAACAACGCAATGGGGAGGGAAGGCGAGGGTGGCCGGCCGGTCGCATGATGGAGTCAAGACTTTGGTGCGGCGAGATCGCCCGGACCGGCGCTATGAGGAGGAGTCACGGTTGTGGTGAATTTCGCCAGGAAAGATGGCGGTGATGGCTTGGATTACCTCCAAAATCCGGCGATCTTTACAAGATGGAGCACTTGAGGATTTACGCAATGCGATGGGGTGGAGGAGAGCTCGCCGACTTTTATAGCCCCGAAACAAGCATATTTATGGAAACCATAATTTGGGATCAAATCAGTTGAGAGGAAATTTTGGCAATAGAGCACTGAAATTTGGGAATTAATACCATAGATGGAAAGAGGGATTTGGTGCGGGATTGATGGAGCTTTGGAGCTTCTTTCTTGCTTTAATGGAGGAGGAGAGAAGAAGCTTCTGCAGTGCAGGTGTAGCTAGAAGAAGCTACGGTGAGTTGCCTTCAATTTTTTTAAATATAGAAGGATTTTTTAAAGATAACACATTAGGTTAAAAATTCTAGAAAAATTCTCAAAAAACTTTCGATTATTTTGTACTTAATAAAATTATTTTCAAAAAATTTAAATTATAAATTTAGAGGCACGGCAGTGCATGAGGTCGTGACCCGGCAACCTCGTCGCATCGGCAAAGCCATCGTCGCGATCGTGGAGCCATTGCGGACTGCGTTCTCCGACCAGCGCCCCATCTCCGGTTTTCTTTTCCAAAGCACGTAATGTATGGTCCTTTCCTTTTCGGGACGTTTGTTTCTTTTCCTTGATTCCAAGGCGTTTGTTTCCTTTTCCTTGTTGATCTTTGGAGGTGAGGAAGGTGCATTGTGGGCCTGATGATGATTTGGAAAAATATGGAAAAATAAAGCTGCGCTCGTCGATCATTTGGATCCATAAGGAAAAAAGATAAAATTAAGCGAGTGCTTTCGCCATTACCGGTTTCGCGAGAAAAATTGAAAAAATTAAGCGGCACTCACGGACCGTTGGTTCCTTAGATAAAAATAAAAACAAAAATTCAGCGCTCTCCGTATGTTGAAATTAAACTCTATGGGGCTAGATCCGTAAAAAGTCTCGAGAAGGGTCATATTCGGAAAAAATACGATCACAATGTCGGGACAATAAAAATTCAAGTCTTGTTTCCTTGTATGCGGATCCTCCTGTTTATTTCCTTGTTTGATTCACCCTCCTTCCAAATATGTAGTACATACAATTTTGGCGATTAAAAATTCAAGTCTAGTTTCCTTGCATGCGGATCCTCCTTATTTATTTCCTTATTTGATTCGCTCTCCTTCTAAATATGTAGGTGGGGAGTGCATTTGTGGGCCACGAGGGATGATTAGACACACTAAATAATGGCCATCGGATGTGGGTGAGTAAAGCGAGGAAAGATCAGAGGCGTTCATTTGATGAATGCAAGTTTCTGAGGACGTTTTGTTGGGTGCACGAACATTGGACCATCTCTAATGAAGTGCATTATTTAGTGTGGACGTAACAAAAATTGATTAGGTGCATTATAAAGGGGTATAGATCCTGTTTTCTACGATTAATCTATACCCCTTTATAATGCACATAAACATTCTTTTCTACGTCCACCCCAAATAATGCACCCCACTAGAGATGGCTCAACCTTCATGCACTCAGCGAAACGTCCTCAAAAACTTGCCTCCATCAAAATTAACCTCTCAGATCTTTCCTCAGCTTTACTCACCCACATCCGATGGCCATTGTTTAATGTGTCTAACTCATCCCTTTAGCCCACAACAGATCTCCCCCCATCTCCAACATCATCTCAAGGAAAAGGAAACAAACGTTCTACAAAAGGAAAAGATCATATATTACGTGCTGAGAAAAAAAAACCGAAAAACAAGACATTATACTAGTAGTTTTGGTCCACGATCTCTCTTTCATCGAGATCAAGAAAAGCTGTATTCACCCGGCGGCCTCAGGATTTTGCTGCGTGGTCGATCGTAAAGGTCAGGTCAGGAACAACTAAAGCGGTGTGGATTGTGAATTTGTGATCGTGCCGATCAGGCGGCCAGTGACCCCGAACAAGACCTTCATGGTGACCTTAGCGGCGGTCACAAGCACGTTGCTCTTCTCCGGCGGCGCAATGCCGTGCACGTAGAGCCCGTTCACCATGTCCTTGGCGCACTTGGCATAGACGTGGCCGGACCGCCACTACAAGGAATCACAATTTTAGTGACTAAACATAGTGACGAAAGCTTGTTTTGTCACTATTAACCTTATTTATAGTGATAAAAAGAAAATTTCTCACAGCTTTTTTGATTAGTAGTGACAAAAAGAAATTTCCTCACTACTTTATCGATTACTAGTGACAAAATAATAAATCGCCATGAGATATTTTGTAGCAGTGATGATTCTATAGTGACGACCTATCATGTTGTCACTACTTCATTTACAGGTAGTGACCATATGTTGTGTCGTCACAGAACATCTTAATAGTGACTACTTTATAATGGTGAACTATAACATTGCTACTACTTTATTAACAAATAGCGACAAAATATTATGTCGTCACAAGACGCTCTAGTAATGATGACTCTACAGTGACGAATTGTCATGTGGTCACATCTTCATTTATAATTAGTGACAAATTACTATGTTGTCACAAGAAATCTTAGTAGTGACGACTTTTCAGTAGCGAACCGCCACATTGTCACACCTAATTCCTTTATAATTAGTGAAAAATTACTATGTCATCATAAACCTTAGTAGTGACGAGTTTTCAATGGCCAAATGTTAGTTAGTCATAGCTTCATTTATAACTAATGATAAATTAGTATGTCGTCACAAGAATTTAGTAGCAAACTGCCACGTTGTCATACCTTCTTTTATAATTAGTGCTACCGGAAAATATTGTAATTTTTAGGATTAAATAATTTTGTGCATGTTTTCATATCGTTTATTTATATTTGCACGCAGTATATCAACTTTATTTAAAGAGAAACTATTTAATTCCCACTAGCCTCGCATGCCACTAGGACTCACCCGCTAGCTAGTAGAAGGTTGCAAAGTTTATTTTCTTATCATATCAGTGCCTTAATTCGCAGGTTGTTTTGTGAACCGAGTTAGAAGGAACAGTTGTAACAATCCTAGGAATAAAATATTCTACAAAATGTGTACATAAACTTGGCCAAGGAAACCTTCATCAAATTCTCTACCGTCCTCACGTAATTATCTCTTCTTCCTATTATATATCGGCATCATTCCAAACTTCCCACCATCTTCTAGATGCTTTATTCGTCTATGGCCAGGCTGTTGTGCCATGACTGCAACCACGACATCACACACCTATAATGCATCTCGCTCTTGTGGTGGCCGCTGGGGTTTAGGGTCGCCGAAGGAGCACATACGGCCACCCCGCACACCAATCATGCCGATATCTTGACAGTGCGGTTCTTCCTTCTCAGTGACATGGATCATCAACTCCTTCGTCAGCTTCCTTGAGTTCTTGATAAAAGACTAAACCAGAAAATTCTTCTACATTCCCAGGTAACACTGTGGTTCATGGATGATCACAACCAACTGTGGATCCCTTTTGCGCAATCCTTGATCATTTCGCAAGTAGTTTTTTCCCCTATATTTGAATAAAAGAAATAATGGGAATGAATGTTCATTCAATCCGTGGGTGTAGCATTCTTAATTCAAGATTTTTAATGTCACGTGTCCACTGGTCAAGCACTCGCATAATCTAAACGATGGTCCCGTTAGGGATCGAACTAGAGGTATTTCTTCAATATGATTTTAATTTCCTTTTTTATTTATAAATTCGCATGTCCATCATACATAAATATTGAGCTGATCCTTTCTAGATTAAGTTAAAAGCCTTTGTCTAGATTTTAATTCATTGGCTCAGTATTCCTTCGTTTCAACCAGTTTGCATAGCCATACTTTTGTTATGGGCTTTCTTCAGTGAATTGTCATGCTACATGAGCCCCAATTCTTATCATGTTTAGATTTGCTTGTATGTAGTAAGACTCTAATAGTATATATTTGTCATTCTTATTTCAGTGAAATAAATATTTTTGTTCATAATTATCTATACGGCAACAAGCACTGATCTGAGCAATCAGCTGACAGCAACAAAAGATCTATCTCCACTAGACATACATATAATCAAGTGAATCTATAAGGTATTTAAGATTTTGACATTAATCAGGCAGCGCTTTTGCATTCTTCATAAATCATATACTTGTCCAATGTTGCTATTTAAGATTTTGACATTAATCTGAACTGCAGGGATATCAACTCTTGCAATTGGAGATAGCAATACAAATTATTGCCTCACTAATCTTGATCTCAATGGAGTCATTTATCTCAAGGCTTATTTTGGATATCTTGTTCTTTTTCTTTTATTTGTACTTATTCTTTTCAGTTAGAGAGAGAAAGAGATTTTGGAACTCAATATACTTGTCAGCTATCAATAAAACATGATTGAGTAAATTTCAAATTTGTTGTAAGTGTTACACGTTGGGAGGATGGTATTATCATAAATATTTTTTGTTGTATTAGTCTATCACTGTACCATTGAGAATCCAGGAGAAATTTCGTTGCGGAAAAGTATTTTGTGATTATAAAGATGTCACTTTATGAAAATATAAACGTGTCAATTCAATTCCCACAAATGTAAAAACGGAGGTGGAAAACAATGTCGTCAATTTATAATGAAACTATTATCACTAACTTAAACTAAATAGTGATAAAAAATTCATCACTACTACAAATATAGTTGTGACGACTCACGTAAGTCACCATAAGAAGCATCGGTAGTGATGAAACTATTATCACTAACAAAAACCAATTTGTGACTATATAATTCGTCACTTTTACAAAATATGACTATGACGATTTAGTGGTAACAAATGTTCATAAATTGTGAAAAATTCTACATCACTACAAGCACCATGAGTGACAACACCGTCGTCACTATTTTAAATCTATTTGTGACGATGTATATCATCTCTAATGTGCTAGTTATTAGTGGTACTTTTTACTATCACTAATAAACATGATTATTTGTGGGAAACGAAAATTTATCACTATATTAGTTGTGACTTTAGTATTAGTGACGACCAGTGATAAATAGGAAAAGTGCCACTAGCACTCATTTGTGATGAAAAATAGACCTTCTGTGGTGACAAATTTCACCACAAAAACTGATTTCCCTTGTAGTGCGCGCTTCCTCCTGCTTATCTGGCAGACAAAGCTCGTCTCCACGCCGGCGCCTTCCAACGCCGGTGCGAGCAACAGAGGGTGGTCGTGGACCGGGAACTCCGTCCTCCGGCTCGTCGTCGCGCAGCACGGGTGCAAGTCGAAGCTGCACGCCGCGCAACGGAACGAGAAGCCCTTCACGGACTTGTCACAGGTGTCGCATTTGCAGCGAAGTAAGCCACCTAATTGAAATGTGTTAAGAGATAACTCAATATCCATTATTCAAATAGGAGGTTGTTAGTTCAAATCTTCAACAACTCGGACTTTTTTAGTTATATAAGCTACCTCTGTTCATGTAAACTTAAACAAAAATAGTGAATTGTCTCCTGTGATTTTTCCTCTTTTATGAGGTTTTTTCACGTTAAATCTTGTCTCCTAGTTTCCTAACAAGTGGTATCAGAACTTATATTTAAGTTCTAAATGATATCAGAGCTTAAGTTTAAGATACAAGTCGCTGTCTCGAGAGGAGGAGACTCCCGGAGGCTGCCATTTGTGCCGACAGGTCCTCAATCTTGACCTGCGCCGGGCCGATCTTCTCACAGGAAAGATAAGAGTTCTCCAGCCTCGGCGCCAAGATGCTGGCCACGCTTCCCTCCAGCGCGATGATGCAGTCTTTCATGTCAAGAACCCGGAGGTTGGGAGCCTTCACCGATCGATCAACCCATGGATGTGCGCAGGGGGGCAAACCGAGGAACGGCATCCTCCGCCGGTCGCCGAATCGAGCTTGTCTGGTTGTTGGTTGGATAGGACCGAGCTGCATTGGTTCCACGGGCTAGAAACAACAGGAAGCACAAATGAGCCACGGCCACTAGAAGAATCTTACTATTACCCATCTCAGGCTCGGGTAGCGCCAGGTCATGCACTCCAGCGTTGGGATAATATTTGATACGCCATGTGTGAACTCCCTTCGTCGCCGAGGCCAACTTCCACACCAAGAACGGCTCGCGCGTGTACATCATCCACCGCCGCGACGCCTTCCGGGCGTCCAAGATCATGCAGGCCCGGGCGCTCTCCAACCCCAAGATCCAGATCGTGTACACGGCCGAGGTGTCTACGGCGTCGGCCCGTGGCTTCTTGACGTCCTTCACGGAGGCCCGTTGTTCAAGTACCTTTAAAGAACATACCAAGGGCAGCAGAACTATGATCTACGGGCATCACGAATAACTCCATGCCAGTTCGTATGTTGTGTGCTGTTTTTGTTCGCTGCACCCATCTTGGGCCACTCCACTAGCAGCTTCATAGGTTTTTCTTTGGCTTGATTGATCTTCCTGGGGTACATGGTGTATGACACATTGACACGCAGGTGATCATCGAGAGGGCGCACCACGGAGACATGGACTACATCAAGCACGTTCTGCCGGTCGACATCAAACCTGATCAGAAGCTGTTGGCTCATTCAAAATTTGATTCCTTTTATGCTGGTTTTTGCCATTTGGCTGGTGCACTCAACAAGTCTAGTCGGAGATTCAGAAGTCTCAACTCGGCGATTTCGATTCGTCTCAATTCTATTCTACGACTCAACTTCATATTGAATATTGACTCGCGCTCTCCTCGGTGACTGTTCGAGCGCCACAAGTTCGCCTAATTCATCGCCCGCACCGTTCAACGTTATGCCTAGGCGTCAAGCTACACCATCTCGGTCGACAATCTTCTGTTCCAATCGATTGTTATATTGCTTCTGTCGGAGGTGGATTTCGTTGCAATTCAGACCATTGTAATTATTATTGACGGCATTCATACGGGATTAATCATTGGTATTTTCTTGACGACCTATCGTCTCTTACGGGTAATTGCGGCAAGATCCACACATATAGGGTCTTGTGGAGTTACTGGTATTTTTCAACTCAATGAGTTAATTTGGGCTATACTTGATTAAGGAGACTTTAAGAAAAAAATGTCGGTTGAGGATATGATTGATTTTGGTGTTTCATCACCGTTTGAATACGTTGCAATTTTGGATCGCTTGCACGACCATTATAGAGTTTTTTTGGCAACGTTAATTCTCAATAATTTGACGACACTCTGATGGTAGCTAACATCATACTCTTCAGAATTTTGCTATTTAAAAGTGAAGGTTTTGCTCCAATATCAGTTTGAGATGCAGCATTGATGTGCAAGCACTCTTAGAATTATACATCATTATCACTTCATCTGTGTCAATTTCTAAGTTTTTAAGAAAAACGATTGTGATAAATGACTTGAGAGGGGTGTTAATAATAATCACTATCGGTTCTCAGGTTAAAAGAGATTGTGATGTAGCACTAAATATATCACAATCGGTTTTTATGTGTGCTCATCACTATCTCTTCTTTTGTGAGAACCGATAGTGATGACTATGCACATCACTATCGCTTCTTATATAGAAACCGATAGTGATGATCGTGCATATCACTATCGTTTCTTTAGTAAGAACCGATTGTGATGTGTATCGCTAGGTTATTTATATCACTCGGGCTGAACTCTCCTCTGTTGTTGTTTTAGAGGAGATTTCTCCACCGCCACCCGAAAAAACAGCTCATATTCTATGGTTGAAAGTAATACTTGGGTCAAAAAAATTGAAATCCTCAACAGTGGGTGTTAAGAGGGTAAGTTTGAGACCCTAGCTTGAGGAGATTTCCCCTCTTTTTACAGATTTTTTTGGTTTTTTTTCAAAATATGAGCATTCCTTTAAACCCCTTCAATTTTGCACTATGTAATTTTGATATGTCGCAAAGAAAGTTTAGGTTGCACCGGTATTGTGTATATCCTATCAGATTTCACACCCTTTATTTGACAACCGCAGATGTATTTAATTATCTTTGTAGTGCTCTCGTGTTAATCTGGAATTATTGTTGCTGTCATATGATGAATGTTAGAGTTTATGATGTGGAACCTACGTCTCCCTCTCGAGGGTGCTTGTTTATAAATATACTAATCGAAATAGCATATTTATAAGTAAGCAGTCTCGAATTGTCCACGTTCTTTGGACAGTTCGAGGATATGTGGTTCGAGCAAGTTCCTGAGCTGTTGTACAACTGTTGAGTAGATTTCGGTAGCATCTACCTGTGGTGTTCTCTGGGTACACACCCTCTTAACCTGTTGTCGAGACGTGTATCTGGAGAACAGCGAAGAGATACTGCCAAAATTTTCTCTGTAGTTATACAACGACTTAGGAACTTATCTGAACCACATATCCTCGAATGGGATTATGACCAAACCTATTTAGAGATTAGGAGTTATCATTGGTACGTATTTAGTTGGTCAACAAATAGATTTTTCTTGAAGATCATTCGTTCATCCGTTACTGTACTGCAATTTGCTAGAACAATTAAATGCTATCAGTTATCCATTCAGCGGTTGCTTTACATGATTTGTTGTCAAGTTCACATAATAGCTACGAATTGCTTTCTCTCATATCATATATATGACCTTGTTAAATAAGAAAACTCAAAATATCGCAATTAGAGAGCATTGGTTTATTGTCAGACAGAGTAGAAGGTGCTCATGAGGGGTCGAGCCAAGTTTCAAGTGTTGAGCCGAGCCAAGTTCCAAACGTTGAGGGGCCGAGTAAGGTGAGAAATGCCTGAGGACCGAACAAAGGGGTTAAGTCCACGAAGCCTTCTTATCACATGTGCTCGAGTCCCCCTCCCCCAACGAAGACATCACCACTCTCGGGCAAGCGCAGATGTCGTTCATCAAGTGGCAACGATGGGCGTCGTACTAGTCAAGGTAAAAATCCCTCGTGTCTTCTCTACCATTCCAGTAGTACTGCAACAAGTTACATATGCGCATGCTTCGTAGGTTCCTACCGTACATGCGTCTGCTCCCACCACCGTGACGAGTCCTGCGCAGAGTGCAAAGCTAGCTCATAAAAGGACTAGCACGACAGCCACAGAATCACTGGAGACCTCGGAGACTCCTTCTGCTAAAAAGCCAAAGCTCAAAGAGGCCACAACGCCCCCTGAGGTACATGAAAAACCCACTGCCCCGACCTCGAAGACTCCTTCTATCCCGAAAGGAAAGTCGACACAACCCACATAGACCCCTTATGATTTTAAGACCTACGTACATGAAAAGCACCTTTTGCCTGCCAACAAATTGAATCATCTAGGCAAGTGGACTCGACAACTCTATGGATGGTACGTTGACAAAGTGAAAGAGGGTGAGCAGCGTGTCGACTTCAGTGTTAAATACAGAAAGGGACATTTCCACCGCGAGGAGGATGGGACATTCCCAGTTAGTTTTAAGGATCTGTTTCATTTGTACCAACTGATAGCCATCGACATTTCTACTGTACGATCCTAGATGCTGTGAGTATCGCACCATATAATACGAGCTTATGACTTCCATAGGATTTTGCATTATATTTTTTAACATTCAACACGAGTTGTAGGGCAATGAGGCAGCGAGTCGTGACGAATCGACAACTAGTTGGGTTCGTTGACCTTGAGCTTTGTGTCCGTGACTATGACTAGGCTTCAACTGGAATGGGTTGCCAGCTACATCAAAGGGGCATTGAGAGCTAAGTCGAAGAAGGACTTCGTTCTACTCCCGTACTATGAAGAGTAAGTACTAATTTACCCTTTAATTACTTGTATGCACTTAAACCGTATGTGAATTGAAAAACAGCACACCCCCTCATCTCTATCGGTTCTATGAAAGAAGCCATAAAGATGACCGCCCCATCTCTATCGCTTCTATAGAAGAATCGATGTCACCCCTCATCTCTATCGATTCTTCCATAGAACCGATAGAGATAGGGCGGTCATCTCTATCACTTCTAACAAAGAACCGATAGAGATGACAACCTCATCTCCATCGCTTCTTACAAAGAACTGATTAGATGAACCCTCATCTCTATCGCTTTATTCTGAGAACCGATATAGATGAGTGTTTATCTCTATCGCTTCTTTTAAAGAACCGATAGAGATGATCCTCTCATCACAATCGAGCAAGAACCGACTGTGATAGCCCCGCATCATCTCTGTCTAATGACTTTGTATCGCCACCAGAACCGACTGCGATGACAAAAAGGAACCGATTGTGATGTATATTCGTGTAGTAGTGAAGGAGTTTGGTTCTGCGTTGATACTATAACGTTTTCCAGTTATCAAAGCTCGATATGTGGGTTCTACTGTAATTTATACTCCATTGATGGCACTAGAGTTTTTTTTATCTTGACAGTTTTGCAGGGGCTGTTTTAACCATGTCATGGATTTTCAATAGACAGTTTGACGTACGCGATGATTACACATATAAGTTGCTCTTTCAATGAGCATTGTTTACCAAATTTTATGTTCTAGGTGGAGCATATAAAAAATACATGATATGAGTTCTTTGCTATCTATCAAGCACCATAGATAATGTTTTACCTTACTCCGTTTGATGATTGAGTATTTGTTTCATGATGTCAGTTGCATAGACTCGGGCTTTACTGGGGTTATGAATTGTTGAAGATCCAGATTTTTTTTGTTTTCTTCGTTGATAGCTATGTATTTGGATTGATTATTCCCGTCTTTCTCTCGATATCCTGATGGTTTGCTCAATCTTACTTCTTGAGAAGCATTTGTATAAGATTGTTCCAGTCTTTCGCAGTACAAGTGGTATTTCTTACTCAATAAGTCCTTTGGATTTTCAGTGCTTTCTTACCCTTTGGGGTTTTCCAGAGACAATTTCATTATGAATTTTGAGTTAAGGTGATGTTTGTTAGAGATAACTCAATATCTATTATCCAAATAGGAGGTTGTTAGTCCAAATCTTTAACAACCTGGATTCTTTTGGCTATATAAGCCACCCACTATATATGTAAATTTGAATAGAAATAGTGGATTGTCTTTTGTGATTTTTTCCTCAATCGTCAGATTTTTCCACGTTGTGCTCACCCTAACAAAATGCATTGACATATACATGCAAGTGATCGAGCTTGCACAGAATAGCACTAAAGCATTGTACTTAAGTAACGTGCTTAATTTTTCACAGCAATGAAGGATACAGTTTAATTGTGTAGCTGGTTTCACGAAGAAAAGACGGCGCTGATTCTTTGGATGGAAAGGATGGTCATGGAGCTGAAGATTTGGCACATGAACCTCCTCCCACTCTCCCAGCGCCATACTCCTTGCACCCCGTGCACATGAAGAGGTACGGGAAGTCGAACCGTGCTAGCCGGTGCTCCCGGCGGCAGAAGTGCACGATCTCGCCGCCATCTTCTGGTTTGTGCAGGCTCGTTTCAGGAAGATCTTCCGAAGGCAGATTGCCGCTTAGCTTTCTTGATTTCATGGACATGCATCTGCTCATGTGGCTTGAGTTCTTCTACCTCGTGGTTACCACTAGTCCACTACTCTCTTTAGCATTGGTGAAGCTAGTTGATTTGGCACTTATATATGAAAACATATAAGGAAAGCAGAAAGCTTGATCAGGAAGGTCTCATTGGTGTTACTGTTCCACTAAAATTATTGGTATGATCATGGGAGAGAGAGAGAGTATAGTCAGCATAAAACACTATTACGTGAGTAATTATCTATAATAAACATTTTTTCATAGTATAATTAAAAGACTGTAGAATCTCATAGAGACAAGTTAAGATATCATCTATTGTAACATAAAAGTTGTCTTTAGTTTTGTCTTTAAATGACATAAAAAAGTATATAAATAATAATCGTCCCTACTATTGTACCTACTCTTATTACACCATGTGATAAAGCTAAGTTTTGGTGCTTGTGTGATGGACCAGTCTTGTCTCCTGTGACAAAGTTGGAGCATCACGAAATCTTGTTTGCTAGCTTTTTTTTCTCAAAAAGGCGGCAAGAGCCCTACCATACATTTAAGAAGAAAGCAATACAAAACAACGTCAGTTTTTAGAGGTTTATCTCGGTGGGACATACGACAACAACAAATAGGAGAACGAAAACACTAAATGTGTTAACAGACGAAAAGCGGGGAACAGCTTTGAGCAGCATACAGAATTTATGGACCTGAACCATCCCGGCCTCTCATGAATTGCTTACATCCTCCTTGATTTTGTAAAACACGTGATCCAGATTCCAGAGTGTGATATTTTTGGTCGAAAATGCTTCTGTTTCGCTCTTTCCAGATGCTCCAACAAGTGTAAATGACAAGACCGCCAAAAAAAACTTTTTGGTGTTTCCTGGAAACCACCGACGGACGATTTGCCAGACTGCCTGGAGGCCTGCATTCTGCTGTCAATTAGGCAAGGGAGGCTAATCCACTCTGATACTCGGCGCCAGACCTGCTTTGAAAGAGCTGTTTATGGTACACAATAGTTTATATGGACCGTCCATTATCTTTATCGACGATCGGGACCGTCGACCGCAAAGAGAGAGAGGGAAGGATCGTACGGAGGGCAAGACCCAGAGCTTCGTTCGTCCGGGAGGCACCCTCGGCGGGCGTACTAAGCAGGGGAACCTGTGCAACCAAACAGGAGACATAAGGTTTATATTGGTTCGGGCCGAACCCCTACTCCAGTTCGTGTGGTGGCGTTGTATTCTCTTCAGTACAGGTGACTACATAAAGTTTACAAGCGAGAGTACTAATGGCTTAGCAAGATGAGTTTGATTGCCCCCCTCCTTCTACGGGGCCCCTGCCTCCTTTTATATGAAAGGAAGGGGCAGGTTACATCGAGAATTGGGAGAGGATGAGATGACCTACACTAGGAGCTTCGGTCCTTCGTTCTGCTGACTGATCATCGCCCGTCTTGCCCATGCTGGGTCGGTAGCTTTAGTTGGTCAGGGCGGTTAGGTGTTTCCCCGGGAAACGGCGTACCTGCCCTCTGCGAACCTTACGAGTGTTGACGTTGCTGCGTCTGACGTGGGTGTTGCCTCGGGAGAGAGCGTGTCTTCGTACTGTATGTGACCGGCCGATGGGACTGAGAGCATGACTTCGGTCAGTCATTAAACCTTCTAGGGAAGGAGCCACCTGCCCTTGTATAGTCACTTCGATTGACCCCGCTCGTGGGGTACGTGGCTGTTGGCTGGTGGAGGCTTCGACACGCGGCCCTTGGCAGGGGTTGTCTTGGAATGGTCGGAGTCGGGGGACCCCGTCCCGCTGCGGAGGTCGGGAGCCTGGCTCGGTCGGGGTCGGGGGACCCCGTCCCGCTGCGGAGGTCGGGAGCCCGGCCCGCCAGGTCGGGGAAGAGCTCGGAAGTGTCCCCGGTGGCCTCTTGAGACATTTGGTCGAATCCCGACTGGTAACAGTCCGCTCGGCGCCTCCGGGATGGTAGACCGGAGACGTCTCTGCCTAGGCTTAGGAACAGTCCCCCGGGTACGGAGGGGGAACGGCCATGTGTCAGGGGGACACGCGCCAGGCTGTCCGATCCCCGACAATCTTTAATCCACTGAATCAAATCAATTAGGATTTGGTTGCACCACACCACCAGTATGATGTAGTAGTATTGTTCTCTTAAGGGTACAATTGTAACAACGCTCTATTAATCCAAAAATACACATATATAGGCTAATTAGTAGATCTTGAATCTGTTGCCGCACGCCGACCTCCTCATCGTTTGTCATGGCCCATGGTCCTCATTTCCATGGCAACAGCCGTCAGGCCGTGGCCAGCGAGCTGCTAGAGTTCTAGGAGGTGCTGGTAGTGCGCAATTGCGTCATGCAGACACGTCAATAATCCAAATAGCGATGACGCTGGACACCTTCCTGCGGAGCTAGCTCTCTCGCTGGATCAGACGTTCCCTCATATGCGTGGAGTGCAAAATAATCGTGTTGTGATGCAACACCAATTTTGTGAATGGGATGTATTGTCATGGCTTTTACGTAATCACTGACATATCTGTCGGTTGCTACTATATCAATCTGAAGGACCATGTGAAGGTCCATTCATGTTTGTGATGAGTATTTGACTTTATTTGAGTAAAGTGTGCTCAAGTTTGAGTTTGATTTAGATTGTTTTTCGAGCTAGAGCAATTTGTGTTACTGGTTGGAGACCAGTCATCCGACCAGTGGTGGGTCGTCCATTTGAGTGGTCGGGGCTTTGGCTGGTTGGAGACCAGTCGTCCGACCCCGAGTGGTCGGGTCGTCCGACCCCGAGATGTCGGGTCGTCCGACCTGAGTGGTCGGGGCTTTGACTGGTTGGAGACCAGTCGTCCGACCCCGAGTGGTTGGGTCGTCCGACTCCGAGTGGTTGAGACTCCGAGTGGTCAGGTCTTTGGTTGGTCGGAGACCAGTTGTCCGACCAAGAGAGGTCTGGACTGTGGCTGGTCGAAGACCAGTCGTCTGACCCCGAGTGGTCAGGTCTCTCGCTGGTCGGAGACCAGTCGATAGACCTCGAGTGGTCGGGATGAAGACCAGTGGTCAGACCATGGTTGGTCGGGATGGAGACCAGTGGTCAGACCATAGTTGGTCGGGATGGAGACCAGTGGTCAGACCACGTGTGGTCGGGGTTATGCTGGTCAGCGTAGAGTATATCTGTCTGTTGAGATAGATATGTGTTGTTGGACATTGCTATGTGATGTGGTTTCCTTGTCTATGATGGTTGCAGGACTTTGGAGCTAAGTCATGGTGAGGCGAAGGGGATCGGGACTAATTTGAGAGGCGAGGTCCGGATGATCAAGGTGTCGCCAAAGATGGTGAGGCCGAGGAGTAGCGCAAGCCGAGAAGACAAAGGAATGGATGAGATGCTAACTTGGGCTGCTCGATCAAGGAGGACCGTTGGATCGCGGTCGGGAAGATAGAGTAGCGGGTCAAGTTAGTGTGAGTTAGCGTGCAAAACCCGTTGTGTTGTTGGGTTTGGTGAGCCCATGCATAGCTTTGTGAGTGGGTAAAATCTCAGCCCTTGATGGAGTGCTCTAGGGTTTAGAGGCTCATCCAAGGGTGGTAGGTGTTTCAAGCTGCTATGAATAGACAGGAGAGGGTGTCTCCTTGAGGGTGGCGGATGAGGAAAGTGTCGTGAGTAGTTGAGAGTTGTTGAGAGTAGCGGTGTAAGGATCAAATCCGGCTCTTGGATGTTGGCTTAGGATTGAAGCGGGACATCCAAAGGTGGGAATTGATCCAGTCACTATAAATAGAGGGTAGGGCAGCCTTCCTCTTTGAAGGTTCGAGGTTTTTTTGCTCATTTGAGCTTTGCCCACTTTGTTGTGAGGCTGTAAACCTCCCTTCCGAAATGAAATGTTCTTCATTTATATTCTTGTTTCATTTCTCTTACGTATTTACATTCGCACTTGAATTACATTATCTAAATTCGCATTTACCTACTTGCGATTTACTTTACGTAATTTGGATTTGCCTCATCTCCTTCTACATGCTATTGAGTCTTTGTTGAAATTCATGATTGATGAACTTTTCTCTGGACTTGGTGCTTTCAATCATCTAGGCAATCCTTGCATTCTTGTTGCAAGTTAGTAAATCTGTGTGTTCTTAAAGTGCGTAAACGTGTGACTTGCAGTTATTTAGTCTTGATTGGCTTACGGTTCTTGTTGCCAAGGATGAAAGATTCTTGGATGAATCTTCTATAAATCATATCCCAATCATCTAGGCAATCTACAACCTCTTCTATTCAGTTTTGCAAGAAACCAATTTCTGTGCCTAGTTTTCAGATAGTGTTTCTATTTGTTTGAAGGGTTGTTTCTTCGTGTACTTACTTGCTATGATTTTTGGAGAATCATCCAAGGATTTCTGACCATCAACTCCCACCAGCAAGTTAGGGGTGAAGTTTGTGTTCGTGACTCTGTTTTTGGTGTTGCATTTGTTAAACTGAAAAGGACGGAACCTTAGTTTTAATTCCTTCGATTGTTGATTGAAATAGGTTCCTGACATCCTTTGGGATGTGCACACCAATTTTCTCTATTTTTTGGATCAGCCGATCGAAAGTTACATCGATTTCTGTTTTTGAGATCGTGCTGATTTTACTGTTCACCCGAATACTATTCACCTGAGTACTGTTCATCCGATCACTTCATATCGGGGAGTACTGTTCATTCGACCTCCGCTGGTCGGGGGGTACTGTTCATCCGAATACTATTCACCCGAGCACTGTTCATCCGACCACTTTCAGGTCGGGAGTACTGTTCATCCGACTACTTCAGTCGGAGTCTTATTCATCAGACCGATCTTTGGTCGAAGTCTTATTCACCGAACACTATTCATTCAGTCTTGTTCATCGACCTTTGTAGGTCGAAGTCTATTCATCCGATCAGAAATACCCGACCGGTCGGTTTCTTTACGGTCTTTTGGTGGTTTGAATTTTAGGGAGAGTTTATTCGAAAATTTTATTTGGCTCCTATTCACCCTCCTCTAGTCGCCTTTTTCGATCTTTCAATTGGAATCGAGCGGTTCTCGCTCTTTCTAGATCTTGACCGGTCTCAAGAGCCATGGCGATGGACAAGTATTCCACCAAGCCTCCCATCTTTCTTTGGAGTTGATTTTCCGTTTTAGAAATCGCGGATGGAGTCATACATCACGCCGTGGCTTCGATATGGCGAAGGTGAAACTCCGTATGAGGTTCTGGCGATGAAAAGCGTCACGACCGGAAATATGGTCGACGTTGAAATGACGCTAAAGCAAGGAACATCCTCATCAGGTCTTAGCGCAGTGAGTATGATAGGATTTCTCACCTTCGTTACGCTCATGAGATTTGGGTGACCCTCGATGCTTACCATGAAGGCACTACCCAAATCAAGGCGGTTCGACAGGACCAATTCAAGCGTGAGTTCAACAAGTTTGAGCAACCGCTGCTGGTGAGAGTCTTGACGAGTGCTTTGGTCGGTTTACAAAGATTTTGGCGACCTCCGGCGATCGGTTGCATATACCCGACTTCGGATAATGCTCGACATTTCTTGACCGCACTTGATCTTCGTGTTTGGGAAATGAAAGTGACTACCATCAAGGACACCATCGACCTGTCGACCTTGACTCTTGCGGGCTTTATTCCCGCCTCAAGACTCATGAGATCGATGTCGTCTCGCGGAAGACGAAGTCTCAGTCGATGGCTTTGGTCACCGATCCGTTGGATCCTCTCTTCGATTCTTCATTGGTTTCTCTCTCCGCCCTTTGCGAGCTAGCGATGACCAAGCTGGAAAAATTTTCAGAAAATGAGTTTGCTCTTCTTGCTTGCAAATTTTCATATGCATACAAGAGAGTGAGAGAGAGGAAGAGAGGTGGGATGATCACCTGTTTCGAGTGTGGTGGCCCCAACCACATTCGAGCAAACTGTCTCAAGCTGGAGAAGGGCAAAAATGAACAAGGCGGTTCGGGCAAGAACGACCACACCGACAAGAACCGTAACAAGAAGGCCCCAGCTCGTGAGCTGGCGAAGAAGAAGTACCGCAACTTTGCCAAGAATAAGAAGCTCTTTCACCGGGTCCTCGCCGCCTTTGGGCGACATCGAGCTCTCGACACGGAGGCTGGAGTGATGCAAGCGAGGACGATCCGCAAGAGAAGGTGAAGGGCAAAGATGACTTCTCGGCATGTGCTTCATGGCGGCGCCATTGAAGTGGCGACTCAGTGTGCATAACGACACGGATGAGGTACCCACCTCGACGAGTTAAATGTCATACGTAAATTAGGCAAGTTTCATACTAAGGCTAGGTCGAGGTGTTCTGAGTTAGAAAAGGAAGTAGGTACCTTGACTCGGGAGTTAGCTTCGCTTAGATCTTCTCCCTCCCGAGTCACTGATGACTGTACTTTGTGTGATGTTTTGCTTGTGGAGTTAGAGAACCTAAGGACTATGCATGATAGTGTATTGTATGAACTAGATAGTCTTAGGTTGAAGAATGCTAGAAATGAATCTATTGATACTCATTCTGTAGATGCTAGTTTTCTTCCTGCTCACTCCACTCCATCATGCTCTAATTGCCCTAAATTTCTTGCCAAAATTGATGCCATGAGCGATCACCTTAGGAAGCTTTCTTCAAGAAACGATGAACTTGAAATGCATGCTTCTAAGGAACCAGTCAGCTCATGTGAGGGCTGTAGGCAACTAAAACTTGACAATGAATTCTTAAATGTCAAGTGTGCTAAACTTGCTAAGGACTTACTAGATAAGTCACAAGAAAGTTGCTTGCGATGTTCTGTGATTGAGGGGGACTTGGATAAAATCCATGTCGAGCTTAGGAAGAAATTAGAAGACCAAGCCCGTAGAATTAGAAATGCGTCTTGCGTTTCTTGTGAGGCCCTCAAGATTGAGGCAGCCATGCTGAGGGAGAAAAATGCACGTGCTGAGAGAGCTCATCTTTCTGATTCTTCTTCTTCTTCTTCCCCATGTTCTTCTTGTGCTTCTTTCTTTCGAGATTGCCAGTATCTTATGAGCACTCTCGAGAAGTTTGTTGGAGGAAAGAAGAAGCTCAATCTTATTCTAGACCAATCCAAGATTAGTAGATTCAATCAAGGTCTAGGATTTGATCCCTTGGAGCACGCTCGGGCGCATCCTCCCACCATTGTGCGCGGCTCCAAGACTAGTGAGATTGTGGTAGCTCCCAGAGTGAGCACCACCGTGTTTAGGTCTGCTGGGGTTGTCCATAAAACTTTTGACCAGAAGGATGTTACTCTGTGCTACATCTCTAACAAGGCGAAGTACACATGCACCTTCCAAGAAGGATGGTCACCTAGTAGATTTACGCTTCAGTAGCGCCAAGATCACTCGGCGTGGCGTGTTCTTTGCTCTTAGGGGTATTCGTGGTCATCCCGGACTTTGAGTGCTCTAAGGTACACACTACTTCTAGACGAGTTAGAGAGTCGCTTTGTTTTTGGGCGGCGTCGGGACTCGGTTTTCATCTTTGGTTCTTGAGTTTTAGTCTTGGAGTGTTCGTAGTCGGTCTTTCCGCCGTCCTCTTGATATTCCTCGTTTTCTCATCGAGGTAGATATCGCGGCGTGGCATTCGGTAGGAGTTTTAGGCAGCTTCTTTGGGGTGGTTCGGCTTTTGCACCACAGCGAGCCAACCCGATTCGGCTCGGATCGTCTACTAGAGGTGCTCTTGATCTTGTTAGGGTTAAGCGCCGAGAGACACTCGAGTCGAGTCTTCTTGATGGTGGTACTTTGAGGCGTCGAGTGGTTCAGTATTGGGTCCCCAAGTCTTCACTCTATCCCAGTACTGAGTCATCTTTCCCTCTTGTATCAATTCCTTATGTCATGTCTATGCAATGATGCTTTTAAGTGCCTTTTGCCTTTTCATGACATGAGTCGCTTGAGGTTAGCTTGAGGATGTGATCACTGCCTAGTGGAGTGGATTTGGGTCATCTTGTAGACTTGTCTTTTCTTAGTTCGATTCTTAGTCCATGAGTTGTCCTGAGGCATCATCTTCGCCGTGCATAAGTAGTGGACCTCGTTTTTCCTCGAGGTACCCACTCACGGCAAGAGTTGCAGGTAAGTATGTTGGTCATGTTGATCCTTACTAATCTCATCTAGGATTGTTTTGTCGCTTTTCAATGTTGGCACTCGATGTGAATTCCGAGTTGGCCTTTGCGGCTTGTCTCTAGAGGATTGGATCTTCCTGCATGACCATCATGAGCATCATGCTAACCTGCATGTACTTTCAACTTTGTTTGCCTCGTGTTTCGCTCCACAAGTGTTGAGCTTCATGTTAATAGCATTGGGGACTTTCACTTCCATGGTGAGCTATCTCTACCCTCTTGTCGGTTATTCTTGTGATCATCATTTCCATGACATGTTGTGATTGCTCTTGCTCCCATGTGTATTATATGTACTTTGCTAGGTCTTGTTAGTTTTTGTTTGTCTTGTTTTGTGTCATAGCATGTTTTCCCCAACCATCTTTGTGCTTCACGTATTATATCCTAAACTCATGAGCTTTTTCCTAGCATGTGATTTTCTTGTTTTATCACATTCATGATATTGTTCATTTGGTATGAGCATTTGTGTTAACTATGGGCACGTGCTATATATCATTTACTTTATTTTGTCATGAGTAGTATCTAGGTTATATGACCCTGATTTTCTATTACATCCATGATTAGCTTTGTTTAGACTTTGTTTGTCAAACTTTGTGCTACATGTGAATGCCTTTCATGATATTAGGGTTATATGATCTAGCTGCCGCTATATGACTTATATTGTTCATGATCACCTTTTATTGTCCTTCATGCTTATATGTGTCATACCTATTTTGCATGAGCTTGTGTTCTTCATTCATGGCATGTATTCATCATCATGCATAGAGTGTTGCCATAAGTAGCTTCTCATCTTTGTGTCCATTGTCACCATTTACTTTCATGCTGTCTGTGTCCTCATGACCTTTTGTTTGGTCTTCTTTTTGACGGGCCTTTTCGCAGCATGTAAATATTGTTATTGAGACTATGGATAAATGGATCTTTGTGTTGCTAATTGGTTTGTTTTACGCATGATCCTCTTTGGTTGTCTTCATTCATCTTGCTCATGTTATATCTAGTAGCATGTTGTTGTGCTTCATTGTGGTATTTCCTCATTTACATGCTCATTGCCATGTTTAGGGTAGTATCTTGATCCATGTATTTCTAAGCTTGCACATGATCCTGCTAGCATTTTGTTCTTTGTAATGCACCTTGCTTAGCTTCTTACACTTGACAGATGTGATGCTATGATGCACCTTGATGTTGTTTATCATGTGGATATGTTTTCACTGTTGTCTATGGATATATGGATCTTGATGCTATCTTTAGCTTGGTTGTGATACATGATCTTACATTACCTTCTGCACCATGTTCATGCTCTAGATGATTGTTTGCCACACTTTTCCTGTATCTTGTCCATTCGTGCCTAGGGCTGGATCGCTAACTTGATTTGAAAGCATAGATTTGTTGGATGCATGTATGTAGGCTTTCTGGTGAGGAGACCATCATCCTAGGAATATCTCTAAGTCTTCTTCCTCTGCTTTTTGGATCTACTTCAGGTCATTTACCACTACTTGCACTACACTGCAGTAGGTAAGTACCTCTGAAAATGTTGATGATAGTGATGGGTCTCTTAGGAGGTTGTGGTTCTTTTGTAGGTAGAGCTTGTGTCCTGTTTGTCTAGAGTCTTTTGGTTGGACTTCTAGCATAGTTAGGTTGCTTCTTACCTTGAGCCTTCTTGCTCCTTTGAGACCATGTGGTTTTAGATCTTATCTCTTTTCCTCTAGCTTTCTACCTATCTCTTGTGAGGTGAGAGTTTTAGAGTGTGCCTCAAGGGGAGTAGAGTGTGTTCAGGAGGAGTGAGCTTGGAGTCATGAGCCCTTACGGCCTTTCTTGAGGGGGAGCTGGTTTGTATATTATGTACTATATATTTTCTTCCAGTTTTTTCCTTCTTCTTCTGGGTGACTTTGGGCTTGTTTTCTTGAGTTGAGTTCACTCACTTAGACTTGGCATGCCTCGCATGGACCTCTTATCTTGTGCTTTAGGTTGCTATCATGCGTGATTAGTGTTCTCTCTTCTCTCTAGGTTGAGTTCCCTCACAGTCTTATAAGTCTAGCGGGTTTGTGGCCTCCTAGGTAGGCGAGTGCATGTGCACTCCTTAGTTGGGATCTAGAGTCGACTTTCCTATGTGGAGTCTCTGGGGAAGATAAGAGCGAGCGAGCCGTAGTGAGTCTCTTCTATCTTATCTATGCTCAATAGCCATCCAGTTTTGCGGTTTCTCGATTTCTTCTCCTCATTCATTTTTCGGTTATTATTGAGTTCATTCGGGTTTTCTTTATGCCTAATCTTGATAATAACCCAACTTTAACCAGAGTTGAGCTTAAAATTGATTCAATTGTTGAGGGGAGTTTGGGAATCTGTTCATGCATTGCATTTAGAATGCATTTTACATTTTATGAGCTTTGTCTATTATGCAATTGATTCAATCTTCATGTAATGCACCTTGCTATATCTTTCGAAGAAAATCACTAGCTTAGATATGTCCAAGTTCATTTATCAAGCTAATGTTCATTGAAATCTGAAAAACTTAAAAGCTTTAAATGAAAACTTGATGAAACTTGTTGCTTTTACTTACTAAGTTTCTTCTCTAAGAGCTTTTACCATGAATTGTGAAATTTTGGAATTCTCTAGAGTCCCTATCGCAACTTGGGTGAAATTTGCTTGATCCATATTTGAGTCCTTCAAAATTGCTCATATGTGCTAAATTAAAATTAAAAAATTAATTGACTCTTTTGTGCAAAATTGATCTCAACACTTTATATTCTCGAGACTGCCTCCCATTGCATTTGGGATGAACTTGGAATATATTGTGTATGACCAAGATCATTCTCTTAAGAGTTACTCTTGAGATGATCGAAAATGGCTTGAGTCAATCAACAAAAAAAATTGCAAATATCAAACACATAAGTGGGTAAAGAATGCAAATAATGTCAAACATTTGCACCCCGCTATGTTTTTCGAAGTCTTAAAGAAAATTTGCATAAATTGAAAAATGGGCTCGAAGGACCTAATATGCACTTCAAAATTCCCCAAAGTGTTGAGTAGGTTGAACTCTAGGTTTTCCATTTGATCCCTGAGTGGTTTTGCTTCTAGTTTTGAAACTTTGCTAAGTTTTGCACTTGTCAAATCTTGCTAAAAATGATACATTTCCAAAACTTCGCTTATGAGCAAAATTTGTTATTTGCACTTGGACATGTCTTAGTTTGGTCATAATCTGAGATTAATAAGCTTGGTGTCATATCTTGTCATTATGATCATTTGGATAATCTTCAAAGCTCCCTTAGGTTGCATTTCATGCATACATAAAAGAGGGAGAAAATTCTATTTTGATGCCTATATTGCCAAAAGGGGGAGAAAATGTAGAAAAAGGCATCATCATTTAAAATGTAGAAAAGGAGGAGATAGAAATGTGAAAGCTTGTTGGTTCTTATGATTTTTGTAAATCTTTGCTATCTCTTATGGATTATAATCACATTTGACACTTATGATTGGTTTTTAGAGTTTTTGTTGAAAACTTGCTCTTTTCATGGTCTTGCTCTAAATTCTTTCTGCAAACTTGGTCATAATTTTATATCTTTCTCTCTGGACCAAGTTTGGCTTTGCAATCAAATTGCTTTCTTCTTCTCTCATTCAAACTCAAATTTATGCCTTTTGTGTGGTTTGTCAATATACTCATCAAGGGGGAGATTGAAGGACCATGTGGAGGTCCATCAATGTTTGTGATGAGTATTTGACTTTATTTGAGCAAGGTGTGCTCAAGTTTGAGTTTGATTTCGATTGTTTTTCGAGCTAGAGCAATTTGTGTTACTGGTTGGAGACCCGGTCGTCCAGGCCGAGTGGTCGGGTCGTCCGACTGAGTGGTCGGGGCTTTGGCTGGTTGGAGACGGTCGTCCAGACCAGTGGTGGTCGTCGACCCGAGATGTCGGGTCGTCCGACTGAGTGGTCGAGGGCTTTGGTGGTTGGAGACCGTCGTCCAGGCCAGTGGTTGGGTCGTCCAGACTCGAGTGGTTGAGACTCCGAGTGGTCAGGTCTTTGGTTGGTCGGAGACCAGTTGTCCGACCCAGAGAGGTCCGGGCTGTGGCTGGTCACAGACCAGTCGTCTGACCCCGAGTGGTCAGGTCTCTCGCTAGTCGGAGACCAGTCGTCAGACCTCGAGTGGTCGAGATAGAGACTAGTGGTCAGACCTCGAGTGGTCGGGATGGAGACCAGTGGTCAGACCATGGTAGGTCGGGATGGAGACCAGTGGTCAGACCATGGTTGGTCGGGATGGAGACCAGTGGTCAGACCACGTGTGGTCGGGGTTATGCTGGTCAGCGTAGAGTATATCTGTCTGTTGAGATGGATATGTGTTGTTGGACATTGCTATGTGATGTGGTTTCCTTGTCTATGATGGTTGCAGGACTTTGGAGCTAGGTCATGGTGAGGCGAAGGGATCGGGACTAGGTGGGAGCCGAGGTCGGATGATCAAGGTGTCGCCAAAGATGGTGAGGCGAGGAGTAGCGCAAGCCGAGAAGACAAAGGAATGGATGAGATGCTAACTTGGGCTGCTCGATCAAGGAGGACCGTTGGATCGCGGTCGGGAAGATAGAAATAGCGGGTCAAGTTAGTGTGAGTTAGCGTGCAAAACCCGTTGTGTTGTTGGGTTTGGGTGAGCCCATGCATAGCTTTGTGAGTGGGTAAAATCTCAGCCCTTGATGGAGTGCTCTAGGGTTTAGAGGCTCATCCAAGGGTGGTAGGTGTTCCAAGCTTGCTATGAATAGACAGGGAGAGGGTGTCTCCTTGGGGGTGGCGGTGAGGAAAGTGTCGTGAGTAGTTGAGAGTTGTTGAGAGTGGCAGTGTAAGGATCAAATCCGGCTCTTGGATGTTGGCTTAGGATTGAGCGGGACATCCAAAGGTGGGAATTGATCCCAGGTCACTATAAATAGAGGGGTAGGAGCAGCCTCCCCTCTTTGTAGGTTCTGAGGTTTTTGCTGCTCATTTGAGCTTTGCCCACTTTGTTGTGAAGCTCTGTAAACCTCCCTTCCAGAAATGAAATGTTCTTCATTTATATTCTTGTTTCATTTCTCTTACGTATTTACATTACGCACTTGAATTCTGTTATCTAAATTCCGCATTTACCTACTTGCGATTTACTTTACGTAATTTGGATTTGCCTCATCTCCTTCTACATGCTATTGAGTCTTTTGTTGAAATTCATGATTGATGAACTTTTCTTTGGACTTGGTGCTTTCAATCATCTAGGCAATCCTTGCATTCTTGTTGCAAGTTAGTAAATCTGTGTGTTCTTAAAGTGCGTAAACGTGTGACTTGCAGTTATTTAGTCTTGATTGGCTTTTGGTTCTTGTTGCCAAGGATGAAAGATTGCTGGATGAATCTTCTATAGATCATATCCCAATCATCTAGGCAATTTACAACCTCTTCTATTCAGTTTTGCAAGAAACCAACTTCTGTGCCTAGTTATGAGATAGTGTTTCTATTTGTTTGAAGGGTTGTTTCTT
The DNA here is from genome assembly GCA_036346275.1 of Otatea glauca. Classification (NCBI taxonomy): domain Eukaryota; kingdom Viridiplantae; phylum Streptophyta; class Magnoliopsida; order Poales; family Poaceae; genus Otatea; species Otatea glauca. The sequence goes on from CM070728.1 coordinate 15,097,999, forward strand.
CGTGTACTTACTTGCTATGAGTTGTAGAGAGTCATCCAAGGATTTCTGACCATCAACTCCCACCAGCAAGTTAGGGATGAAGTTTGTGTTCGTGACTCTGTTTTTGATGTTGCATTTGTTAAACTGAAAAGGACGGAACCTTGGTTTTAATTCCTTCGATTGTTGATTGAAATAGGTTCCTGACATCCTTTGGGAGGTGCACACCAATTTTCTCTGTTTTTGGATCAGCCGATCAAAAGTTACATCGATTTACATTTTTTGGATCGTCTTGATTATCTTTATTCACCCGAATACTATTCACCCGAGTATTATTTTTCCGACCACTTCAGGTAGGGAGTACTGTTCATCCGACCTCCGCTGGTCGGGGGGGTACTGTTCATCTAAACACTATTCACCCGAGTACTGTTCATCCGACCACTTGGTCGGAGTCTTATTCATCCGACCGATCTTGGTCGAAGTCTATTCACCGAACACTATTCATTTTAGTCTTGTTCATCCGACCTCTGTAAGTCGGAATCTTTGTTTATCAGGCCAGAAATACCCACCAAAGTCGGTTTCTTTACGGTCTTTTGGTGGTTTGAATTTTAGGGGGAGAGTTTATTCGAAAATTTTATTTGACTCCTAGTCACCCCCTCTAGTCGCCTTTTTCGATCTTTCACAATCAGGAATAAATTTCATGCATTAATTCATTCATTCGAAATTGATGAATACTATTGCCTGCCGCAGTCCAGAGTTTCATATGGCTGGCTAGGCTCGTAGCCCACTAGAGGCTTGGATAGAGACGAGCATCTACATGCCATGGACCCAAACCGAACCTCGATCTGCTCTTCCGAGCATCGGCGATATGCAAAGTGTGATCGGAGACGAGAAGCAAATTACGGAGAGGTGATGTGAGGTGATACTCTGGACGACAGCTGGGAAAGGTCATTTTATTCGGCACAGGCGACGGATGCATAATTCAAATTGCTGTTGGGCTTCGTTTGGCCCAAGAGGCAGCACACGAAAATGAGATTGGCTTCGTTTAGGTTAAACCAACGGAGTTAAAGATAAAAATCTATATTATCCTTTAAAAATCGATGGATAGATTTGATTTCTACTACTACTCTTTAGTCTATACCCCTTTATAATGCATCTAAGCATTTTTTTCTACGTCCACCCCAAATAATGCACCCCACTAGAGATGGCCCAACCTTCATGCACCCAGCGAAACGTCCTCAGAAACTTGGCTCCATCAAAATTAACCTCTCGGATCTTTCCTTAGCTTTACTCACCCACATCCGATGGCCATTATTTAATGTGTCTAACTCATCCCTGTGACCCACAAAAGATCTCCCCCCACCTCCAGCATCATCTCAAGGAAAAGGAAACAAATATCCTAGAATTAAGGAAAAGGAAACAAACGTTCTAGAAAAGGAAAAGACCATATATTACGTGGTGGGAAAAGGAAACCGGAAGACAGAGCACTATACTAGTACCAGTAGCAGAATGTATTGTAAAAGAGCTCTTTTATTGTGGATTAAAATCAATATAAGCCGTCCATTCCTTTGAATCTAATGGTTGAGATCAATTTAGATCTAGTTATACTACCACCTGTAGTATTGGTAGTAAAATTGAAAGAGGGGTAAAAGGGTAAAAAAATTCCGTCATACTATCTGTCATCTACGGTAAAACACGATCTGTGATCCTGATGAATGACGGATGAATGGATAAAAAGTCTTTGAATATCAATAGGTATTCGGTGAATCCAAAACTGTATACGAATTAGGAAAAATCTAAAATACCCCTGATAAATGAATAGAAAAAGTCTAAAATACCCTTGAAAATGGATGGTTAGATTTAATTCCTACTACCACTGCTTACTAACTGTATAATTCACCGTAAAATTTCTCTTGTAAAAATTACCACATGTAAAACGGGCAGCTGAGAAGAAGATAGATGCCGTTTCTTCGCTGTAACCACACAAGTAGCACCACTGGCTGTGTGGCCAACCTTTTGAGGCTAGAACATCTGCAGTCTGAATTTTTATTGCAACGCTAGCCACATGAACATCTTGCATTCGTTCTCGCTTGCTGCTTTAAAAACTATGGCTGAGTTGTAGCTCGAGACGGTACCCTGAGATTGAATGTTATAGGGCGATTTTGCCGAGTATCCCTATTTGCACCAAAATTTGGTAGATAGGGTCAGAATCGGCAATCCAAGATCAAAAAGATACGATCGGGATACAGATTAAAGATATTTGGAAACGGAAAAGGTTGGTAAGGAAACCACCATCCAAATAGAGGCCGATACGGATTCTACTCCTAACGTGTTGTACCAGGATTATATCGGCCAATGGGTATAAAAGAGGTCTAGAGGTGATCAGAAAAGCTGCCCAGAGCCAATCAACCAATTCATGTCTACTTTTCATCTACTTTTTCGTCAAATAGGAGTAGTTTCTGTAATTTAGTCTTCTTGTAATTCGATCTTCATCAATAAAGTTGTGCATTACCGATTGTTGATCTCCTTCAAATTACGCCTCAGGTTTGATTTATTCTGATTTTGTTGCGCATCGCCTTCTTCAGAATCGATCTACCTTTATCCTCTGATCAGCCTTAATCGGCTAATTGGACTTATCTTGTTACCTTGATCTTAATCGGCTTCAAGCTGATTGAGTCTAAGCCGATTGATCTTCACGATCGGCTTTGAGTGAATTTTATATTTTTACCTTGTCGGTTACAGGTCAAATCGATTGGCACGCTCTGAACTAGGTGTTCATTTGGTGTGCTGTTGTCAGAAACCCTACTTCAAGTTTTTGACGCCAACACACTCTTGGCACGCCCGGTAGGACCACCATGTATTCATCAAGAAAGTCGATTCCACCATCCGTTCTCAACGCCAAAACTATAATCGTCCCAACGATGGACGATTTAACGCCAGAACAACGTAGAGAAATCGAAGATCGAAAATCTACTTTAAAAGAGATGATGTTGAATTGCTATCAGAAAACCCGGCGCGGCATCACGCAGAGGACCGCTTTGCCGACGCTCAATCCACTCGGCGATGCAGGTGTCACCGACGGTCCGGTAAGTCAATACCTGCCCGCTCAAGCCGAATTATCGGCTATGATAATCAATCTGTGCACCATGCTCTAATAAATCAATCATCGGCTCTCGTCGCGACACATAAGCCGATGATCGCGAATAGCTTGAAAACTATAACTCAGGAGTTGGCATCATCTGGAGGTCTACTTGACCCAATGCAAGCCCTGCTAAGTTACCCTGTTTTTTCAATAGCACAAAATACACAGAGTGCCTCAACCGATCCTAAACCATCGGCTACAACTCCACTCCCCACTATGATGCTGACTAAACCTACAGTTATATTACCGAGGGATCCTAAGATGAGTAGAGTAACACATTACCAAGTGTATACAGATGCTGCTAAGATAAACATGTCGGCTACTTTGCCGCCGTCAGCTCCGTTTAATATTTTCCCACAATCGGTCTCACAGCCGATTGAACAAAATAGGCACGTCCAGTACCAAGAGCCGATTCTGCCCAGAAATCCGGTCCCTCATAAGGTGATAACCTCGCGAGCCCTTTGTCCTGTCACGAGAACCACGGTTAGGAGGTACGATGGGTATGATCAAAACCAACAAAATCCGTCGGCTCAGTCTAACCAGCAGCCCGAGTTTGCACTCGGGGGGCAGAATACTAGTCATGATCATTGGCAGAGCCCCGATATCTTGTCGGCTAACAACATTAATTGGTTTGACAGATTTACGCGTGTTGATAGATCAATTGACTTCTGACCAAAGGGTAGAGTCATCGGCTATAGAAAGTCGTATCCGGATTATATAAATCGCATGCAATATCCACATAATTTTAAAGTTCCTGATTTTGCCAAATTTTCTAGGAATGATTCGGTCACGACCTTAGAGCACGTCGGACGCTTATCGCTCAGTGTGGCGAGACAGCTCAGTCCGACGGGTTGAAAATTAGATTATTCTCCTTGTCTTTATCGGGAGCTGCTTTCACTTGGTTTACTAGTTTACCTCCAAATTCGGTTCATTTTTGAAACGATTTGGAAAGCCTATTCCATGAGTATTTTTCTCGTGATGCAAACTCGTGGATTTGGATCTAAGTTACATCCAACGTAAGACCGGGAATCGGTAAATGATTATGTTAAGAGATTTAGAGATTTAGGGAAGTGAGAAATAGGTGTTTCAGTGTTACCCTGCCTGATAATCAGTTGGCCGATTTAGCTTTCCAGGGGTTGATACCCCCATTACAAGAAAAATTCATGGCGAGTGAATTCACCAATTTGAGTCATCTCCTACAGCAGTATCAGCAAGAAAGCCGTTTCTCCAATGAAAAGGGCATCAAAGATGAATTCAAGAATTACAAAGACAAGATACAATCGGCTATAAAGGATGACCAACTAAAATTTTCAGAAGAGCCGACGATGCAGCTGAACGCTGATCCTTTTCTAATTAGCATGATCCATTGCTCTAAAAAGAAGGAAAAACCGACACAAGATGCAGAGCCTAAGGATCAAATTCATATATCATCGGCTATAAAAATGACGCGTCAAGCCGATGTACAATAAAATTCTGATGGCAATAAAATTTGAGCCTAAGGATTAAATTCATATATGGCTGGCTAGGCTCGTAGCCCACTAGAGGCTAGGATAGAGACGAGCATCTACATGCCATGGACCCAAACCGAACCTCGATCTGCTCTTCCGAGCATCGGCGATATGCAAAGTGTGATCGGAGACGAGAAGCAAATTACGGAGAGGTGATGTGAGGTGATACTCTGGACGACAGCTGGGAAAGGTCATTTTATTCGGCACAGGCGACGGATGCATAATTCAAATTGCTGTTGGGCTTCGTTTGGCCCAAGAGGTAGCACACGAAAATGAGATTGGCTTTGTTTAGGTTAAACCAACGGAGTTAAAGATAAAAATCTATATTATCCTTTAAAACTTCGATGGATAGATTTGATTTCTACTGCTACTCTTTAGTACCAGTAGTAGAATGTATTGTAAAAATTACCACATGTAAAACGGGCAGCTGAGAAGAAGATAGCTGCCGTTTCTTCGCTGTAAGCACACAAGTAGCACCATTGGCTGTGTGGCCAACCTTTTGAGGCTAGAACATCTGCAGTCTGAATTTTTATTGCAACGCTAGCCACATGAACATTTTGCATTCGTTCTCGCTTGCTGCTTTCAAAACTATGGCTGAGTTGTAGCTCGAGACGGTGCCCTGATATCGAATGTTATAGGGCGATTTTGCCGAGTATTCCCCATTTGTTGTCCATCTCCAAGTAATGGAGTCTGCCGAAGCATTAGTAATTTGAACTGGTTGATTAGAATCCATAAGCCAAAGAGCTCCTGGAGTTCCACTGTTGTAGTAATCTTCCTGATCGGTTTGAGCAAATTATTCTGGTCAATTTCCTCAGCTACGAATCTATTCTTCCACCAGCTTGAATACACGTGGTGCTAAATCTTCTTGGGATCAGTTGTTTAGCCATGTAGATTTCCAGATCGTATGTTTACGTACTAAAGGAACTATGTGTGCTAAATTAGAAAACGTCGATATCATGGTACCTGTATAATATATAAGCCCTATTTGTTTAGCCTTAGGTTTTTTGGTTTATAGCTTAAAACCAGCTTATAGGTTTAAACAGCTTAAAAGTAATCAACTTTTATACGTGGTAGAGATATGTAATTTTACCCTAACTTTAGTGGTACTAGTCTAAAAACAATCCTCAATAAGACAAAAAAGTCTATCTCTAGTGACTTTCCACTTTTAGTTGTACCGAGGTTTATGTCTTTTAAAAAAACTTAGGTAAAAATCCATCCATTTGTTTGGACTTTAACTTTTTAGTTTTTAAGTTAGTAAACCAGACCTATCCGTCACTGCCTCGCTGGCTCATCTGTTGCTGTGAGTCCGCGCATGACGGGTGAGTGGGAAACGGACAGCCCGTTGATCACGAGCGCGGCGGTGTCCAAAGCGAAATCGATCAGCCGCGCGAGCGGCTGCGCCCATGCTTGCTTCTTCCGTTTATTCTGCGGGTCCCGGCCAGTCGAGAGGCATCGCCATCGATCGGCACGGCCGGCCTGCCCCCTTTTTCAGCGGTTTGCGAGGGAGTTGGACTGTTTGCGTCAACCGTCCATCGGGACACGCGTTGAAGAGTAAAAACGAACTACGGGGCGACCGTTCCGAACCCGGACAGGTCCCTTGTAGTACTTGTTGGGAAACCACGTGGCCTAATGGAAAGTCCACGATGATCCCTTAGCTGAAACCCTAGACGACTACTATATAAGGAGGAGGGGGTCCCCCTTATGTACAAGCAATAAAAAATTAATAAAGAATTCTACCGTCGCTCCCCATATACCTGTGTCTCTCTCTCTATTCTCCAATTTAGATCTGTTCGGGAACCCCAGACTATTCGATAGCAAGGTTCCTTAACACGTTATCGACCTGAAGCTCACGGAGTTCGAGGTGAAAGGTGAGAAAGGTGGGTTTCGGCGATTGAATCTAATCGTTGTTGTTTTCTATGCATGCATCTATCCTACGTGGCACGAAGCTACACGAAGAATGCTCGAAACTACCCGGCACGAAGCCACAGTACATGATTTGCAGTACACATCCAAAAGAAAAAAATGCGATGTCAGCATCACGCGCGCACGCAGCCGCCGACCACCACCTCGACGGTAGCGCGCACGCGGCCGCCGCCACCACCTTGGCGGCGCACATGGAGCCGCCGACCGTCGCCTTGACCGAAACCTTTGGCGCCCGACTTCCGCACGGCCGTGAAGATCGGCGCCGCGCGGCAGCTTGCATTGCGCCCGCCCGAGGAAGCCGGTGGCGCCCGGCTCGGTTGGGCTCCGGCGGCGGCCGTCACAGCGCGCCGCGCGCGGCGTCTGCGCCTCCCTCGGTTGAGCACAAAGCCACTCGGTGTCGCTCGAGCGCCGTCACCGTGCTTTCGCCGCGGCAAACCTGCATTCGCAGCTCGAAGCGCGTCGCGCCAAGTTGCCGGCGCCTCGTCGGCTCCGCCGGCGCCGAGGCGGCTGCCGTGGCGCTTAGCCCGCGCCCGGCGCCCGCCCCGCCCGGCCGCGCGCGCGCCCACGAGACCTGCGTCGCCGTTCCGCCCGCGATCGCCCGGCTCGACCTCCGCGCGGCCGCCTCGACCCTCGACTCCGCGCCGCCCGGCAGAATCGCTCCGCTTGCGTTCCGTGCCGTCGATCGCCACCGTCGCGCCGCATGTATCCTCGCCGCCACCTCGTCCTCGCCCGCCAAATTAACGCCTTGCCCGCGGTGTGTGTGCCGTGCGACTAAGCATCGGCTGGAGATGGCGTGTGCATATGGCGGCTAGGGAATGGGAACCCTAGCCGCCGGTTTCTTTGGCTTGGTCAGCACTTTTGGGCCAGGCAGGCAGGCGGGATGGGGTTTCGAGTGGGCCAGCAATTGCGCACGGCCCAAAGGCCGTGCGACCAAGAAAAAGAAAAAGAAAGAAAAGGAAAAAAAGAAGAAAAAAAAGCAGAAATTTTTTGAAAAATTGCCAGAAAATCCAGAAGATTAATTTGGCTCTGTTTTTAATTTTTCTAGCTTTATTTCTCTATTTTTATGAATTTTGTTTATGAATTTGAATCCATTGCTTTATTTGTATACTGCAATGCATAGCAATTTATTTTCCGCACTTTATGCTTTTTGCAACCTTTTTCTATTAGATTTCACGCAGTAATCTAATATCGGAATTTTTGAAAACATGTAGATGTCCGGCATCGTGAATCGTGAGTTTGAAGAACTGGTCCTACACGGTCAGAACTACCTCACTTGGGCATCGGACATGAAGATTGTTCTTGGGGGCAAGAAGCTCCGCGCCGCAATTGGTCTAGGGTCCTCGCAGGACGCAAAACCTACTGCCGAGCAGAACAATCAAGCCCTGCATTTTCTCAGGCACCACCTCTCAGCCACTTTGAAGAACGAATACATGGCTGAGGAGAGTGCACATGAGCTTTGGACTGCACTTCAGAAGCGGTTCGAAAAGCTCAAGTACACCATCTTGCCCCAAGCACAGCAAGATTGGGTGCGCTGAGGTTTGCGAACTTTAAAACGATGGCGAGTATAATCTTTGTCTTGCACAGAATTTGTACCAATCTCTCCCTATGTGGCAAGAAGATCACTGATGAGGAGAAGATTGAGAAAACTCTCTCCACCTTCCACCCAAATGCTATCCAGAGTGCACGCAGCTATCGTCAGGACGCATACAAGGAGTATAGCGAACTGATTGATGTAATGCAAGTTGCGGAATCGCAAGACGATGTTCTACGCAAGAACTATGTCTCGCAGCCACCTGGACGAGGCACTGGCACAGAAGTCAATGCCAATAGCTACAAGGTGAGAAAGCCCATTAATAGAAAGAAGGGCAAGCAGGGTGGAAAAGAGAGGACTCAGGCCAAAGGAAAGTCCAAAGCCCTAGTGAAAAAGGATGACAAAGAAAAGGCACATGCCAAGCCGTATGGACAGCAGAACCAAACGTGCTTCAAGTGTGGCACTTGGGGACACTGGTCGAAGATATGTCGGGAATCCAAGGAAGTGATCAACGCATATCAGGCTAAGAGGAAGGCAAAAGAAAACGCCTCCAGAGGCGCGCCGCCAACATCGGTGATGATGATGCCATGGATGAAGATACCCACTTGTCTCATCCTCACGAATAGCACGGACATCGACGCTGCACCAATATTATGGCAAATGAAGAAAACTTACATCGATGACATAGAAGCGAAACTAATGCATATTTCTGATTACATTTAATGCATTTTTTTTAGATTATGGTTGTTAGCATTTTCTTTCGAATAATGAATTGTAAGCTCTAGAAGAGCATACTTCTCTCATGAATAAATATGCAATTTATTCTTTATTACAGTATTCTTCGAATTTGTAAGCAATATTTGGATTATTTTGCCTCTATCTGATTAGAATTATATTTCTTTGATCTAGAAATCGTGTAGCGCCCAAATGGAAGAGATATGCATTGTTGATAGTGGCACAACAAATACCATCTTAAGAGAGTCTAAATACTTCCAGTCGATCACGAAGAACGCTGGAAAGATTACTACGATCGTAGGAAGCGATTCATATGTAATAGGCTCAAGAAGAGCCACTATTATATTGCCTATGGGTACAACTTTGGTAATTGAAGAAGCCCTTTTGTACCCTAAATCAACGTGCACTCTCTTAAGCTTCAAAGACATCCGCGCCAATGGTTTTCACGTAGAAACCAACGAAGAAAATGGCAAAGAATACTTGTGCATTGTGAAGCACGCGGTATGTGAAAAAATGGTATTAGAAAAATGTCCCTCATATGAATCTAGGTTGTACTACACGAATATTCATGCACCCGAAATGTATACTTCCTTAAAGACTGTTTTTAGAAGCTCTGAGTTATTTTCTTTATGGCATGGTAGATTAGGCCATCCTGGTCTTAGAATGATGAGAAATATAGTTAACAACTCACAAGGTCATGGCATTAATGTTAAAAATTTCCCAAATCATGAAGATTTCGTGTGCCCTGCATGTGCCACCGGGAAATTAATAACTAGACCCTCTGTCATGAAAGTGCAAAGTGAAATTCCTGCATTCCTGGAACGCATCCAGGGGGATATTTGCGGACCGATTCAGCCCCTGTCAGGGCCGTTTCGATACTTTATGGTGCTCGTCGATGCTTCCTCGAAATGGTCGCATGTATGCTTATTATCAACAAGAAACCATGCTTTTGCAAAGCTGATCTCGCAGATCATAAGAATTAAGAATGCTTTCCCTGATCATCGCGTGAAGTCCATTAGAATGGACAATGCCGGAGAATTTACTTCAAAGGCATTTGATGATTATTGCACGGCAACGAGGATAGCGATTGAGCACTCCGCATCGCATGTCCATACGCGAATGGGCTAACTGAAGCACTAATAAAGAGGATTAAATTCATTGCCAGACCGCTTTTGCAGAGTTGTAACTTGCCCAACACCTGTTGGGGAACGCAGTCCTGCACGCAGCAGCTCTTATCGACTTGCATACAGCCCGATTCGCTGATTGCATCTTTGACGAGGACCATTTCCCGTCATTAGGGGGAGGAAATCAACCTTTGGATGAAAAATACCGAGAAATCATATGGCATTACACTGGGATCCCAGCGCATGACCCCCGCACTAATGAAGCAAATCAAGAAATCCAGAAGATAATTGGTTTGCATAAATTAGCAAATGAACTGTCTGATCATTTTTATGGTCTGAAGGGCGTGGTTAAGTCGCATGTACTCGCAAGGAATGCACCAGAGAGGGTGGAAATACCAAAGAAAATAGAATGTATCCCTCAGCCTGTTCAGAGGCCTCAAAGAAAAAGAACAGGAAATCTGGCTCCTCAAACCGAAAGTACCCGGAGACGTCTGGAGAAAACTGGGCGAGAGGACTTACCACAACCAATCACGAAAATACCCCAAGGAAAGAAGGGAGCGGTTGAGACACTGCTGGAAAGAAGACAACGGAAAGGCAATTCGGACTTGAATCTTCCACTTGAAGTCGCGGAAATAATGTGTGCGCACACATAGGCGATGAAAAGCTAAAGGAACTTGCTCCTGCGATAGGGAAAAGCAGCGAAGAGCAAGTAGAAGTGCATGAAGCACCCCATGAAGAAATGGCCATAAACTTGGTAATAACAGGAGAATCCCTGAATAGAGCAACAGCCAACGTTGATGCATACTTCGCGAAGAAGATTGCCTCGATCATTGATTTTGATCCCGAGCCTACATCTCTCGCAGAGTGCAAGAAAAGGCTAGATTGGGAAGAATGGAAAAAGGCAATCACTGCAGAGTTAGTCTCTTTGAACAAGAGAGAGGTGTTTGGGCCCGTATGCCGCACACCTCCCCATATAAACCCTGTAGATCACAAATGGGTCTTTGTTCGGAAGAGGAATGAAAACAACGAAGTTGTAAGGTACAAGGCAAGGCTCGTAGCTCAAGGTTTCACTCAACGTCCTGGAGTTGATTATAAAGAAACCTATTCTCCGGTCATGGAAGGAATTACCTTTAGATATTTGATCTCAATGGCAGTCAACTTGAAGTAGAGAATGAAGCTAATGGATGTTGTCACAGCATATTTGTATGGAAACTTGGATTCGGAGATATACATGAAAGTACCGGAAGGAATTCCTACCCCGAACCAAGGCGGAGCAAATAGAAACACATGCGGTGTGAAATTGGAGAAATCCTTTGTATGGGTTGAAGCAGTCAGGAAGAATGTGGTACAATCGCTTGAGCGACTTTCTCTGCAAGAAAGGCTACACAAACAGCGAAGATTGTCCATGTGTGTTTATACAGCGATCCCCAAATGGATTCTGTATAATCTCTGTCTATGTAGATGACTTAAACATCATTGGGACGGATGAAGAAATTGAAGAAGCATGCTCATACTTGAAGTCTGAGTTTGAAATGAAGGATTTGGGTAAAACCAAGTTTTGTTTAGGCTTGCAGCTTGAGCATGTCCAAGGAGGAATCTTGGTACACCAATCAACCTACACGCAGAAAGTGTTGGAAAGGTTTGGATTTGAAAAGGCATATCCTGCGAAAACTCCAATTGTCGGAAGGTCACTCCAAGCAGACCTAGAGAAGAGGGGAGGAAGTCCTGGGAGAAGAATTCCCATATCTGAGTGCAGTTGGAGCGCTCATATACCTTGCGAATAGCACTAGGCCGGACATTGCGTTCGCTGTGAATTTGCTAGCCCAGTACAGTGCAGAACCCACCAAAAGGCATTGGAAAGGGATCAAGGACATCTTCCGTTACCTCCAAGGAAGCAAAGATTTTGGTTTGTTCTTTAGAAGAAACAATGAATTGAATTTGGTTGGCTACGCCGATGCTGGGTTCTTATCAGACCCGCATACTGGCAAGTCACAAACTGGCTATGTTTTCCTATGTGGAGGAACAACAATTTCTTGGAAGTCGTCTAAGCAGACTCTTGTCTCGACGTCGACAAACCACTCGGAAATCATTGCTTTGTATGAAGCCTCTCGTGAATGTGCATGACTTCGAAGAATGGTTCACCCCATCCAGAAGTCATGTGGTTTGAACATTGAGCAAACTCCCACAATCATCTATGAAGACAATGCAGCTTGCGTTGCCCAAGCACAAATGGGTTATGTGAAGAGCAATCTCACGAAGCATATCAACCCCAAGTTCTTCTATGCTCATGAATTGCATAAGATGAATGAGATCAAAATATTGCATACTAAGTCATGTGAAAATCTTGCAGATTTGTTTACTAAATCACTTCCAGCATCTACCTTTGAAAGGTGCATTAAAGGAATTGGAATGATGAGACTTAGAGAAGTGCAGATTTCAGGGGGGGATATTTCACATACTCCCACATGAATCTCGAACCTGAATTATGAATACCCAACATGCATCTCGAAGAATTAGCAATTGAAGTTGGGTGAATTGTACTCTTTTTCCTTAGCAAGTTTTTCATGAAGTTTTCTTGCATAAGGTTTTAACGAGGCAATTCGTGCAACATAATAAGCGTATGCTATGTACTCTTTTTCCAAGTATTTTTCCCACCGGGTTTTTCTGGAGTTTTAACGAGGCATATGCATCTCGCGGCAAAGGGCCCAAGGGGGGTGTTGGGAAACCACGTGGCCCAATGGAAAGCCCACGATGGTACTTTAGTCGAAACCCTAGACGACTACTATATAAGGAGGAGGGGGTCCCCCTGTATACAAGCAATCAGAAATTAATAAAGAATTATGCCGTCGCTCTTCATATACCGCTCTCTCTGCATTCTTGATTTAGATGCATTTGAACCAGGCACTATTCGATAGCGAGGTTCCTTAACAGTACTTACTATCTTGATCAGCAAGCTCGCCTGCACGTGTGCCGTGGATGGCGAGAAATGACCGCCAACTAGGTACATCAACCGGTTGTTTTCAACGTACCTGGCCGGCTGGTCGCTTTCTCGGGCGACAACTCTACGCGAGTCATGAGTATATGGCATTGTCCATCTCACCGCAGGAGGCAGGACACTATAGATTGCGGCATTGTCTAGTCTCACTCTCACCACAGGACCCCAGCTAGCACAATTGCTTTTCCTTCTAAACGTGTTAGGTTGATCTTGAGATAGGATGTTTTGTTTCACGATGCATTCTGCTAGTTATAAAAGGTGATAGCATATATTAAATTTAATTTTGATTTAAGAGATGGTACTTTTGACCTTTTACCTCAACCCTAAATTACAAAACAGGATAACCAGAATTGTCTTTACTTTCAGGAGAAAATCAACGGAAAAGATCTCCTTTCCAACGCTGCCCATGGTGCCGACGCCCAACCTTGGCATAAACGAGTGAAAAGATATGATGGTCCCGAATTAAAATTACAATATTTGATTGGATTGTTGTTGTCAAGGATAAACAAAACAACTTTGAATATAACTGAAACCAGATCTATCAAACGCAGAATTACCAAGTTCGTTCTTAGCAGCTTCTTGTGAAGGTCTCTTGTTAATTAGTTGCTAAGGATCAACTCCACTTAATTTTTTTGTAATCATGCATGATGGATGCATGCAGTGGTTTTCACGGGATCACTTCTTTTCTTGTGATCACCTGGATAAGTAAATTGCCTGCTGCAAATTTTTTGTCACTGAGGTAAAGGCTGCATGCATGAGATCAGGGGATGTTGTGATAGCGGGATTAATGGATGAGATGAGAGAGGCCCATTCAATTACAATTTTGTCCTTTTTTGAGACGATACTACTCATACTTGATGATGTATTGATGTAATATAACTGAATCATAACCAATGCGATCCGTCGAATTGAATAGAATGAATGTGCCATATTATTTGGTGTGTAGTAAAAAAGCTGTGGTTTTAAGTACGTCTCATCGAGCAAACTAAGCGACCCATAGATGGAAAACGAGGTCAAGTGGTAAGCTAGGTAGAGCCGTGTGGGAACATGAGGGGTACAGTTGCCCTCATTTTTTTTTTCAAAATGACTAAATACTGCTAGTAGTATGTGTGCATACTCATACTGGCAGTAGTAGAACCAAAAAAATTTAGATTGGGTGTGCACTATTGATGCTTATCAATACACTATTACACAAATAACAACTATCAACTGTTGATAACATTTAAGAATAGTGCTCACTGATAATAATACATTAGTTTTAATCTTGGTACGGTTGTTTATATATTATGCGAAAGTTTATATGAATATAAAATATTTATCATATATTTTCTAAAGTGATAACAAATCGTAACCTTGATAAATAAATTATTATAAATATATAATTGCTCTGTAGTATCACATTATTCTATCAAAAAAAAACCGTAAGCCAGCTTTTACTATATTGATGTTTAGTACACAAGTATTGATGATGGTATAGTATAAGTTTTCATATAAAGAAACCAATATTGGTCTTGATTCAATGCACTTATCGTGATGATCACATCAACATAAATGAATGGAAATTCAAAGGCTCGGTTTTTAGTTTTAAGATGAAAAAATTTGTATAAGTGAAAGAAGGACATAATTTTATCTACCAATTGTATGATGCCACATGGTTGGTAGCTAAGTTGAGAAAAAAAAAGTTAGCAACCCTATGGTATGAAATGCAATTATTAGCTGAGTCTTTTAAGTACTATGAAATTATATTGAAGTGAAAATGCACTGTAATCTCTACTAGCAAAGATATATCAAGAATTTTCAAAACATTTAGTGGTGCCGTTGTATACCCGGTACCCAGGCAGCCCAGCTAGATCCACCCAGCATACTGTGCTAGCCCAGCTAGATCCACCCTGCATACTGTGCTAGGTATGTTCCTTATATGCACTCCTAATAGGTTGAGTCGAAAGTTTCATCCGTCAAGGGACGAAGGGAGGCAGCTAAAGCCGGTTTGTGTTGTCCTAATCATCCCCTCGTCTTGTCATCGAGCGTGCATGAGGAGCTAGTGGCTGTTTGGTTCGTTACCTTCGTGAGAGCCATTCTAAATATTGGTAATATCAATAAAATTGGCTAGCGTTTAGACAGGTACCAAAGCATTGGCGTGCCCTAAAAAATTTGGCACCAAGAGTGTGTTGTCTTCGGCCAGATGGAGATCAAGTATCGGTTTTTAGTGGAAAACCAAAATATAAACTCATTCGATCTAAAGGAGAGGGTTGGGCCAAATATATTGGAAATAACAACAAGGTCAATGGCCTAGTATCGGACGAAGAACATGTAGCTTTCCTGAACCTTTGGCTAGACCGTTTTCTGTTCTGTGGAGCATCTCTCGGACCAACTCAAGTATATCAAGTGATAGCAGAACAGCTTGTTGAGGGCCGTCGGCTGGCTTTAGGAAAAATCTTTTTGGGTGCTGTGTACCAAATGCTTTATATAATAAGGAGTCGGCTTTATACGGGTTTTGGAAAATTTACTGTCGGTAATGTAGGTGGCCCAATGTGGTTCGTGCAAATATGGCTGTACTGTTTATTCAGCCGTTCTTTTAATTTGGATTCAGCCGATGATACTCCTTTTCCAAGGGAAGATATACTTGAAGGAGCATCTATTCAATTTAGAGAATGCTGATCCTTTGGTGAAAGATTTATGATGTGCTCCAGAAATGAGACAAGGGCCTTTCCTGACAGCTGTAGAAGGTTCTATCATTCTTCTTGCAATTGAACACGAAGGTTTCAAGCGACAAGATTTCTTTAACTATGGTATTGCTGCAAATTGATTTTCTTTGGCCTTCTTTTCTCCATCTGGAAGCCGATAGCTCTCTGATGCCTCAGGAGACCCTGGACTTGTATAGAATTTTTATTTCTCCATGCATTTTCCATGTCGGCCTTCATACTCGGAATCGGACCTTCCAGCCCTCATACGAATTTTACCACCCTTCAGTATATGCAAGGCAGCTCGGCTTTGGCCAGGTGATACCAAGTCTTCCACTTCTAGATCGGC
The DNA here is from genome assembly GCA_036346275.1 of Otatea glauca. Lineage (NCBI taxonomy): Eukaryota > Viridiplantae > Streptophyta > Magnoliopsida > Poales > Poaceae > Otatea > Otatea glauca. Next base: position 15,113,963 of record CM070728.1, read on the forward strand.
TTCAACCAAGAGCCAGGGTCCGCAATGCCATATCAGCGAGGCTAGTTTTGGAGTTAGCCGACGAACTTCAACTGCACAGTCTCCCTCACTTCCATCTGAATGCTCGCCGCGCAGGGGGTTTCACGACATGGTGGTCGGCTATCGCAGATTGTTTGTATATGGAGAAGACTCCTTCGACTATCGTCAAAGAATTTTTTCCAAATTTGCCAGAGACATCCTTAGTATCTAACAGCGAATCTAGCAGTGAAGCTAGCTCGTCGGGTTATACTAACTCAAGCTTAGTAGATAAGGTATCGGCTTTGAATAATCTTGCCTCATACATCGGTCTTATTCCAGATGTATTTCTGTAATCATACTTTTCTTGCTATATATTTGCAGGCTAAGGATGTCGGCAAGAAGCCTGTTTCTAGCCAATCCGGGAATGAGCAGGGGAAGAGAGCTCATCAATCGACTGGCCTTACGGGCTATACCTCTGGCACTCTAGGGTGCATAGTCCATCCTTATCGGATATCGAGAAAAACAACCAAGTAAGCGTAAATACAATCGACTTACCATTTCTTCTTCTTCCTTGAACTAACCTTTATCCGATTTATATTTCTAGAAAGAAAAAGGCAAAGTATACCAAGGCTCCAGTGAAGAAGGGACCCAAGCCTGAGAACAAAGTGGCGAGAGTTCGCCTCATGCATCGGCTATTGAGAAGTAAGTTACGACACCTTGTATGATAACTTGTGTATTCTATTTGCATTGGCTTATCCTTCATTTATTTTCTTTAGCCAGCATAACCGCCCAAGTCGCGAAGATCCTTGCCGATCTTAGAATATTTCAAGCGCTGACCGACTCTACACCAAAGCCGACTCATCACGCGATCAGCGATTTGCGGAATTGTCGGATCCAACAAACTTACTTGGATTTTCATTGGGCGATCTTGGCGACCGGAGATCATGGCTACCGATGATTACGATGCGAGATCGTAAAAATTCTTCAAGTGTCGGAAAAGGCATCGGCTGCCGTCATACGCCCCTGCATGAAAGAGCGTCTTGACAAGCTCTTCAAGCTTGTGATGCAACCGCGATCGGAGATCTGGTGACAATCACCGATAAGGGATGCCATGGTGCCGTTGAAGCCGATCTCCTCACGAAGCAATGCAAGCTCTTACGGATGTATGTCACTTAGATGATAGAAGAATCGAAGTGGAGGAGGCGAGAATCGGATCAAGCGTCGTGAAGCCCAAGAGGCCGATCGGAAACTTTTGGAAGAATTGGTTGCGATGCCAAGGCCAAAAACGCAAATTTGACATTGGTGTTCAACGTCTCAAATCAACGAAAGAAGTTCTTTCTAAATTGGAAAAAACAAAGAAACTCCTCCGGGAAGAATTGGTCAAGCTTGAAAAACAAATCGGAGAAGGCCAACAAACGTTGGAGGCCTTCGTGATCGGAGTGAAGGAAGAAAAACTTGGCATTGCGGTGGCTATTGAAAATGTAACCAAGCAATCGTCCAAGGTAAAAATAGTGCTGGGATGCCAAAGGCGATGAGCGTCTTGGATGAAATCAAGGATCATTGCAAAAGCGGTGGTGCTTTGTCGGCTTTAGGCGCGACCCTTCGTGATCGGCATCCGATATTAAGTTGTAAAACTTTATTGTTCTGTCTTGAAAAACTTATCCTGAATGTTTCGTCCTGAATATTTTTGTAATCTGTTTTTAATCATAATCGGCTGTTTAACCGATTTTATTTTGCTTATATTTTGAGTTTACAATCCTTTCAGCCAATCAACAGCATCGTGTTAATCTTGGCTCTGAACAAGATTTTAGTCGGCTAGGCTCCGATCCAAACGCTAGGATAGTATTTCTTTAGATATTTCCCATTAATTGCTTTAGGCAAGACATGCCCTTCTAGCGTTTCCAGTAAGTACGAGTTTCCACCGACTAGCCGATTAATTTTATATGGCCCTTCCCACGTAGGCGACCATTTTCCAAATCGGTTATCTTTAGAACCAACAGGAAGTATAGTTTTCCATATTAAATCGGCTTGATCGAAAGATTTAGGCATTACCTTTTATTATGCGCCGCTACTCGATCTTGTTCTTCTTAAGCCGATCAAGTGTAGACAAGCGTAACTCGCTAACTCGTCCGGGTTGTCGACTACTAAATCATTGTAATCTTGAGCCGACAAACCATTTTGTCGGCTATTAAATATCGACTCAATATTGATCTCTACGGGCAGAACGGCTTCTTGTCCATACACCAATTGATAAGGTGAAAGTTTTGTCGCTCCGTGATAAGATAACCGATAAGCCCAAAGTGACTCCGATAGAGTCGAATGCCAATTCCTTGGCTTCTCATCAATTTTTCGTTTGATCAATTTGATTAGCGTTTTATTAGACGACTCGGCTTGTCCATTAGCCTGAGCATAGTATGGCGAAGAGTTTAACAATTTGATCCCTAAACTCGTTGCGTAACTCTGAAACTCATTTGACATGAATACCGTACCTTGGTCGGTCGTGATTGTTTGCGGTATTCCAAACCGATGGACGATATGTTCATTCACAAAACTAATCGCTTCAATACTGGTCACCTTTTTAAGTGGTATAGCCTCGACCCACTTTGAGAAATAATCGGTTGCGGCCAAATTAAACTTATGGCCTTTACTCGAGGCAGAAAATATTTGGCCGATTATATCTATTCCCCAACCTCTGAACGGCCAAGGTTTGATAATTGGATGCAAAGCCGATCTTTGGTGCTAGTTATGCGTTGCCAAACTTTTGACATGTCGACATCCTTTGTAATATTTGAAGCAATCCTCTAGCATTGTCGGCCAAAAATAACTGTCGCCTAAGCATCCATTTCATTTTATGTGCCGATTGATGAGAACCACAAATGCCTTCATGCACTTCACCCATCGCCACTCGGGCTTCTTCAGCCTCAAGACATCTTAACAACAAGCCCTCCATAGTCCGATAATACAGTATATCGTCCATAACAACATACTTCAATGCTTGTTGCCGTATCCTTCGTTTAAATCGGCTTAGATGGGTCGACGGATAATCTTTAATCTGCGTTCTCGAGTCGGCAATATCCGTGCACATTATTGCTTTATCTACCAGTTCAGTTTCTTGACTTCGGCCAACATCTTTATACCCTGATGCTTGTTGGGCCAAAGCATTAGCTCTATCGTTTAATTCTCGAGGAATATGACCGATAGAAAATGATGTAAAAGAGCCGATGATTTCTAAGCACTGTTCTAAGTAATTTACTAACACTTCATCTCGACATTGGTATTCCCCTTTTATTTGTTGTACTACTAATAGTGAATCACCATATGCCTCAATAGCACTCACTCCAATATTTTCCAATAGCTGTAAGCCTTTGAGTAATGCTTCATACTCGGCACAGTTGTTTGAACATCGGCTATTTAGCGGAATGCAAATTCGAAGCTATGTCCTCTAGGTGAAGTGAGTACAATACCGACACCATATCCTTCCTCGCATACCGATCCATCAAAGAACAATTTCCATGGTTCCACCAAGACTAAGTTTGCCCGTGTCATGTCTGTTATGAAATCGGCTAGGACTTGTCCTTTAACCGCTTTGGCCGATTCGTATGATAAGTCGAACTCGACCAAGGCGTAAGCCCATTTGCCCGATCGACCTCGCAAAATTGGGTGACAATATATACTTTATGACATCGGTTTTGCAGATAACTTTACAAGCCGATGCTAGTATGTAGTGCCTTAGCTTTGTGCATGAGAAGTACAATGATAAACACAATTTTTCGACAAAGGATACGACCTGCGTCTAGCAACCGTCGGCTTAAATAAAGATAACCTTCTCTTTACCATGTACCTCTTGCGCCAAAACAGCTCCAATAGTATCTTCTTGGTGAGACATATAATCTGAGGGAATACCTTTTTCGGTGCGGACCGGGTGGGGTTGGATAAATACCCTTTTACTTCGTCAAAAGCTTTCACGATCGGCTCCCCATATAAATTCCTCGTTTTCTTTTAACTTCAAGCAATGGGGTAAAAGCACGGATCCTACGAGAGGTTCGAGATGAACCGGTGGAGGTAGTTAATTTTGCCGATCAACTTTTGTAATTCGTTTTTGCATGTTGGCGGCTTAGTATTGGCTATGGCCTTGACCCTTGTTTGGCTAACTTCGATCCCTCTTTCATGTACCATAAAGCCTAAGAATTGCCCAGCCGACACACCAAACGCGCACTTGTAAGGATTCATCTTCAAACCGTGCGATCTTATGTTTTTAAATACCCTTTCTAAGTCGGTCAGATGTTGGAGATCTTCTGCAGATTTTACCACTACATCATCTATATAAATTTCAACAATGTGGCCGATTAAATCGTGAAAGATCAGATTCATTGCTCGCTGGTAGGTTGCTCCAGCGTTTTTCGCCGAAAGTCATTACATATCCACTCGAATAGCCCTATTGCACCGGGACATCCAAGGTTGTTTTTGGTATATCGCTTACGCCATGAGTATCTGGTTATACCGGCTTCTGCCATCCATAAAGCTTATGATCTTGTTTCCTGATGCAGCGTCGATAAGCATATCGGCTATTGGCATGGGGTATTCGTCTTTTGGCGTCGCCTTGTTCAAATCTCGAAGTCGGCGCACACGAAGTTTTCCATTTTTCTTCATTACCGGAACGATGTTGGAAACCCATTCAGCGTATCGGCAAGGCCTGATAAACTTTGCTTCCAACAATCGTTCTATCTCCTCTTTTATGACTTGGTACAAGGCTGGATTAAAACGCCTGGGATACTGTTTAAATGGCCGATAGCCCGATTTTATGGGTAGCCGATGTTCCACCAGTTGACGGCTTAATCCGGGCATTTCATGATACTCCCAAGCGAAACAATCTTTATAATTTCTAAGTATTTTTATTAGCTTTTCTTTGTATTTCATATCTAGATTTGCACTAACAAAAGTTGGTCTTTTTCTATCATCGCTTCCTATATCGACTTCTTCAAGCAAATCGGTGGATGTGAACCCTTGACCTAACTTTTCGATTTCTTCGAAGTCTTCTATGGCTTCATGGCTATCCGTTGTTTGCCGATAGCTTTGCATTTTGTCCTGTAGCGCCTTCAATGTTTTTCTTGTCCCCATCTGCGCAATACTTCATTTGCCCGATCAAAGGTGCCAGGCTTGACACTGATCGGCATAAGTCCGTTTGCTTACGCATATGAAATCGCGATCGTCCAAAGACCTTGCCCGATATCTGACCGGCTTCTTCGTGTTGCCAATTCGCGCCGGAGCTAGCCATGGCAATATGGGCGATGTATCGGTGTGATGACTTCAACTTCTTCTCCGTTCCATTGAGCGAGCGCTTGATGCATGGTCGACGGATACGCGGTTTGCATGAATCCAATCCCGTCCGAGCGACATGCGTAATTTCCTTTGGCATCAATTACAAAGAACGGCGCCGGCAAGGTCTTGCTACCGACGATCGACTCTGTGACCATGACACCTTTTGCTTCAGTAGGGTCGCTTTGTGAAGTCATTCGTAACCATGTTAGTTTTGATTAAGTCTTCGTCGGACTTACCCGTTTTTACATGTTGTGTATGGCATTAGATTCACTGTGGCGCCTCCGTCTACGGCATCCTTGATATCGGCTTGCCATTTATATATCCTTTCAGTACAGAGGTTTGGATGCGGTGATCGTCTTTGGGTTTTTCAAAGATGGCGCTCAGTACTCGGAGCATAAGCGAGCAATGCTTCTTTGGCCGATTCATCGACTTTGAACTCGGCGGTAATGTGAACACCATGTTGACATCCATGGGAGGTGTGTCATCCGAATCATGGGAGAATCAAGTCGTCACCGATTCAAATCTTCTTCGCTTGCTCTTTTCTTCTCCACTCTTTCTTGGCGCATCTCATTGGACGAAGTTCATTAAACACCGTCTCTCTCTTTCTCGGCATCGGCTTCACGAATTTCTTGCGTCCTTAGCCTCTGAAGCCGTCGTCGTTGTGATTTGCTCAGCCCGATGGGCACCACAGGTTTAGGTTCCACCGGCTTCGTATCCGCCACCAAGTCTCCTTGATCGAATCGGTCTTGTGTGTCTTGGCTTGGCTTTGCTCTTGATTCGGTTTAGATAATCTTTCATGGACCGGCCTTCGTGGCTTGTCTTGCTCTCTAATCGCCCAGATAGCCTATGTCCGCCGATTCGTGGCCAATCGTCTCGGGATAATGTTCCATCAGGCGGTGTATGGTGATGGCAACGCTACTCCTCTTCCCAACAAAAGCGCCAAAAGGACATCTTCTATGTGCCCTTTCCACATTCTCGGTGCGGTACAAGTTATTCGACCGTGGTATGATACCGTGGTCACTGTTAAATCCTTTCATATTTCCCATTAATTGCGAGAACGTCGGACCTAACCTTTTCGCTGGCTGAATTGGAGATTTTTCCGCTTTGTACCATTTACCCACTTGGGGATTCCCCTTGGGTTTAATGGTCCTTGAATTTTTTCCTTCTCGATCGGCTTCTATTTGTAAGGAGCCGATGGTAATCTTCGATGTCCGTTGCCGTCCGAGCTTGATCGTCGTCGACTTGTCGATCTTTTTTCTGCTCGTCTTGCATCGGCTCTTTTCCTTTAGCCGAGTAATGCACCATATTGATAGGAAACGGATCGACATCCACCTGCATGGTCGGCTCATCGGCAAACTTCAACCGACCGTCTTCAATAGCAGATTGGATCTGTTGACGGAAGATATTGCAGTCATTAGTGTTATGTGAATAAGAATGATGCCACTTGCAATACCTGCGTTTTTTGATCTCATCGGGCGACGGTATCACATGTCCCTCCGGCAATCGTATTATCTTTTCTTGCAGAAGTAAATCAAGAATACGATCGCACTTGGAAACATCGAAAGAGTATTTGACCTCCGATTTGTTCCTAGTCGGCTTAAGCCAAGAACAGACTAAGGATTTTTTGGATCCTTTTACCCGTTCGGCTATATTTATTTCTGCTTCCTCGTCTTCCGACGAATCACTAGGACAATATTCAACCATATTGACCTTAGCCTTATCCTTTTCCTTGTTGTTACTATTTTTAAATCCACCATTAAACACCTTATTGTCAGTGAATCGGCTTTCTTGAGCCGTCACGCGATGCAATAAGTGGCTAAAATCGGTGAATTCTCGCCACCGAATTTCTCCTAAGAGGAGGATCAAACCTTGAAATGCTAAATCGGCGAGTTGATTGTCGTAACGTAACGCTAAAACACCGATTCTCGATTTCTCTAAACCTTTTGATGTAATCATTACGATTCTCCAAACTTTTGGCGGACGTAACTCGATCTGAAATTCTTAACTCTAAAGCGCCGAAAAGAAGTATTCGTGGAATCGGCTTTCCAAATCGTTCCATAAATGGACCGAATTCGGAGGCAAACAAGTGAACCAAGTAAATCTTGCCCAGATAAAGATAACGGAAATAACCTAATTTTTAGCCCGTCGGATCGGGCGCTTCACGCATTGTGCGATAAAGCGTCCAACATGCTCCGGGTAGTGATAGAATCATCCTCGAGAATTTGGCAAAGTCCGGACTCAAATTATGAGGGTAAGGCATGCGATCTATGTAATCGAGTACGGCTTTCTATAGCCGATCACTTTTCCTTTTGGTTGTATGCCAAATCGATCCTCAAAAGCAGTGCAGATCGATCGGTCCAATTGGCATTATCGGCCACCGCACAAAGAGCCCTTGATAATGTCGATCATAATCGCATCCCGCCCCGAGTGCAAGCTCGGGTTGCCAATATATGCCGCGCCGTCGGCATTCGATTATCTTGATCGTGCCGATTATGCCTAATTTGTGGTTCCGCACCGGATAAATGGTTCGAGTGCGTTACTACTCTGTGTGGACCGGGTTTCTAAGCGGTAGGCTCTTGGGATATCTCTCGAGCCAATCGGTACCGTGAAATCGATTGGGAAAAGCGTAAAAGGAGCCGACGGTGGTAGATTGATGGATGGATCATACTTAGCGGCGTCGGTATAGGCGTGGTAATGGCTCACCCCACTTGACCGAGGATCCCTAGGCAATATGACCGTAGGTGTGTGGGCATCATCGTGGGAGGTGAGGTCATAGCCGATGGTTTAGGATCGATTGGTGTGCTCTGCGTGTTTTGTGATCTTGAAAAACAGGATAATTTGGCGTAGCTTGTAGTGGGTCATGCAAAGCTTCTGACGAGGCTAACTCTGGGCTATAGATTTAACGCTATTTGCTATCATCGGCTTAAGAGTCGTTACGAGCCGATGATTGGTTTATTAAAGCATGGTGCATGATTGGTTAATCATAGCCGATAATTCGGCTGGCGGGTAGATATCGACTTACCGTTTCTGCTTTGCATCTGTGTCTCCCGAGGTATTGACCGCCGGTAGGCGGATTTACGTAACGCCACGTCTAGTCTTTTGGTAGCAATTTAGCATCATCTCTTCTAACGCGCTTCCGATCTTCAATCTCTTGGCGTTGTTCTGCGGTTAAATCGTCCATTGTTGGGACGATTATAGCTTCCGTGTTGAGATCAAGCGGCGGAATCGACTTCACAGCGTAGACATGGTCCCACCGGCGTGCCAAGAGTGTGTTGGCGTCAAAAACTTGAGGTAGGGTTTACGACAACGACACCGACGAACACCGGTTGAGCGTGCGGTCGATTTGACCAGAATCGACAAGGAAAAACAATAAAATTCACTTAAGCCGATCGTCAAGATCAATCGGCTTAGACTTAATCGACTTGAAGCCGATCAAGATCAAAATAACAAGGCAAATTTAATTAGCCGATTAAGGCTAATCGAGGATAAAGCGGATCGATTACGAAGAAGGCGTGCGCAACAAAATCAGAATAAATCGAACATGTGGCGTAATTGACGAAGATCAACAATCGGCGATGCGCAACTTTATTGATCAAAATCGATTACAAAGGCTAAATTACAAGAACTACTCCTAGTCGACAGGAAAAATAGATGAAAAGTAAAGCTGATTGTTTGTATGTGTTGAATTTTTCTGCAGTTTGCTTCGACCCTTCTTTTATACCCATCGGCCAATCGTATCCTTTTACAACACGTTTCAAATCCTGATTCGTATTGGTCTTATCTCGGACGGTTGTTTTCTTAAAAGATCTTGCTGTTACCAATTACTTTCAAATCTTTCCAATCCTGTCCGTTAATTCCGTATTTTTGACTTTATTACCGATTTTGACCAAGTTTACCAAATTTTGGTGCAAACAGCAACCCAAGTGACAGCCAAGCCAAATTGCAGGCATTCCCTTGGACGAGCAAATCGCCTGCCCGAAAATTGGTAAGGCAGCAGGGCTTTGGTTGTTTGACGTGGTAAGTTTTGAATGGATGCATTAAATACTTTGGTTTTACGATTAAGAAACTTCAAATGATTTTATCTTTTAAACCGTGTATTAGATTTGTTATCCGTTTGAACTATTCTATTCCTTGTGATTTAAGCAACACAACAAGACCAATATTGACTACATGTTGGTGCAAAAAAAATTATATACCCTGTGGGGCCTATGTTTCATACTCACAGCATGGAAAATTTGACAATTTTTTTTAACTATTGGTATTGTCACAATCCAAACATATCTACCTTACTAAAGTTTTAGTCATACCCTAATTTTAGCATTATCAAGTTTTAGTAGAATGACTTACGAATCAAACCAAACAGCCCTTAGTCCCAAACGTCGTAATCAGCTGCCGCGAGCCGTGACGACGGACGACGACCTCTCCCCCGCGCCTTCCTCCTGCACTGCAGTGTCCTGCACCTTCGTCAGCCGTGACCACCCCAAAGCGATCTATGACAAGTCGCTGTCACATACTAACGATGCCATGCATCCCACCACTTGACACTGCTTCCGCTCGCCCACCAATCCATCCCTCATCCGTGGGCCCCGTGGTGATTGAGGCCGCCCTGTCAGTCGCAGTCACCTAGGACTAGGAGAGTACAAGAATGAAAGTACTCGAAAGGGTGCCACATCAAAAGATTCATCGTTCCTCGCACTTAACATCTTGACCATTCAAATGATCAGCTGCAGTGCTCTCCTTGTGTCCGTTGACACTGACAGCATGACGACTTGGCCTACGTCATCGCGTAATTAAGCGTGCACTTTGCTGTCCCCCTATAAAATTAGCATCACACTCACTCCACCTGCCCGTACATCCATACGATCAGATCAATCCACTTACTCAAGGAGACTCGCAGATAAACAAGGCAAGAAAAGAAATGGGCTCCTGCGTCTCGCTCTCGAGGTCGCCGGCGTCGGCAGCAGTGGAGTTCGGGGAAGTGGTGGCCACGGCCAAGGTGATGGACTTGGACGGCTCCATGGCGCTTTTCGCGGCTCCCGTCACGGCGCGCGACGCCCTGGGCGACGAGCGCTACCGCGCATCCTGCTTCGTCTGCAGCTCCGACGAGCTCTACTTCGACGAGCCCGCCCGCGCGCTGGCCGAGGAGGAGGCGCTCCAGGAGGGGCAGCTCTACTTCCTGCTGCCCCTGTCCATGCTCCGCCGGCCGCTGTCCGGCCAAGACATGGCCGCGCTCGCCGTCAAGGCCAGCGCGGCGCTCTCCGTCGACGAAGCGGATCGCACCGCCGCCGCGTCGTCGTCTCAGCGCAAGAACGGGGGCGACAAGCAGGGACGGCAGACGGCTCGGGTGGCGCCACTTGTCGTCGTGAGCAACGAGGGTGTACCGGACGGTGAATGGGATTACCATGTGTACGGCAAATACGGCACGCGCAAGGCAGTATACGGCGGTGATCAGACGGTGGGGAAGACGAGAAAGCGAGCTGGTTACAGAAGCGGCGGCGCTCGTCATCGTGCAGACACGCAAAGGTTAAGCGCCATTTTGGAAGCTAGTGAGTGACCCGTTGATTCAATTATTCGATGGCCTTGTGAGTACTGTGGTTGGCTAAGTTTTGATCACAAGATAGTTAATTAGTTTAGTTGTTCGATCGCTTGATCCCCCATTTGAGGAGGAGAACGGAACCGTGTATACTATGTGTACATGATGTTTTGGTTCTTTGATGTGTATATATACCTGTGATATTTGGATTATGGAAACGCTTATTTGTCGACTGACGATACTAAATGAAAGTACAACTGATCGAGTTAATACACCATTCAGTTCTGATTCGGTCTAAACCCTAACTTAGATTTCTACGTATTTCGGTCTAAACCCTAAACTCTTAACCCGAAAACGAAATTTGAAACTTAGTTTAGTACTTTAGTTATTATTTTACTGTGAAGATGAGTGCTCATTGCCTCCTTGGTTTAGTAAAGTTCATCATGGAAAATTAATTTTGAGAAAATGTTAGAATTTGGCTTTTAGGTTACACATAATCTACAATTATATAGATGGTTTGCAAGAGAAATGTCGTGGCTGGAATGAGACTTGCATGGTACCTAACCAAATGCTCTTTGCAAGATGAATATGAAGGATAACTTGAAAAGGTTCTACGAAAAATCACAATCCGCTTCTCTAGTGAACAGCCTGGGTACCCCATGTTAGAGTATGCCTCGATGCCCTACGAAGGGGATCAGGGTGGGTACAGTCACTTCTTGAGTCACGACGGATCGAACATATCATCGTTGTTCGACCACATTGATTCCTACACCGATCCGTACACACGACACACGCCTGTCAGGTACCTGCACAAGTCGGAGAATCCTTCAACCTAGATGGCGCATTACGAACACTAGAAGTCCATCTGGCTACCGCAGGATATGAACTGGGACGAGTACAAGCAAGCGCACGAGAGGAAGCATGGCGAGATCATTGTCGATGACATGGAGGTGTAGGTTGCACCACACACGTAAAATTACTTGCAGGTATATCAATGCACAGCTGTCCATGTTGGGGATCGGGGTGGGAAAGCCCCAGTAAATTTCAAAAATCTATTCTTTTTTCGGACTGATCACATGCATTAGAAACAAGATTTAGAAAATACCAAAAGTAATAAATGCGTACCGTGGTCCTGGGAGCACAGATACAAAGCTTTTGTAGAGGCTCTCGACGAAGCTCACAGCTTCAACGCCTAGTCGTAGCAGTGAAAATGGATACGTCGGATCTTTGTGGCAGCAGCAGCCACGAACTTCAGGTATCCACACGAACAGACGGACAACACTGTATGCCAGTATGCTAGTACCGCACAATACGACTCATGTGACTTTTATTTAGTTCAGTTGAAACTTTTTTACCTTTCTTTATTTTTTTCTCATTTTTTCATCAACTTTCTAAACCTGGAACCTGAATTTATAGGCAAAAACATTGTAGCAAAGTCGGTGCTACAGTACCTACCACCTGTCACTGTTTATGTGTCAGTTGCTACAGCACCAACACCTATCACTGTTCCTATGTCGGCCGTTACAGTACTGCTGACATGCTACAATGTTCCCATCGCTGCTACAGTAATTTCTGCACAAAAATTATATTTTTTGCACACGGGTTCGTAGCCCTTTTTGTAAGCAACCAGATATCATGTTCAATCGCATTGACACATATGTCACGAGAGAAGATTTCATAAATCTATCTTAAGGCAATTCTTGTGTGTGACCCTTTAGGTTTATGCTATGTTGGCAATAAATCGAAAAACTCCTTTTTTCGATTCATTAGTCGCAAGCGGCTCCTAGCAGAACATAACGAGTACCTGAATTGTATGAATGCCATTTATCCGATAAACTTTCATTGAATACATGTCGTTCCCTTTGTCACTTTGATATCATGGTTTAACTCAAGGTTAAGGTGTGGCATCCTTGCATTGTTAAATCGATTTTCTCGATTCTCTGAAGTAGACTAACAAGATCGATCGATTGACACCTTTAATTGTTTGGGCATGGCCATGCACATTCTTTAGTCTATTTCATTGAGTGGCCGATTGATATCTTTTTCTTACTATGAGGTAGACAAATTTCATCTTGATCGTACACTTCCCTCTGCATGATTCAAAGCATACGCGAGTATTGTCCTTATGATTATCCAGTTAGGACAGCGTTAGACAACATCAAAGCATATCATCCTCATGTAGGAAACTGTGTCAACCTCAGGTCTAAGGATTAATCATTATTATTGTATGAAACAACTTATGGCACTAATCAAATCCTCAAAAGGTATTTCATAAGCGGGTCAGTCCAATAGCATGTACACTTACAAGTATTCACATGATTGAATTGTATCACATACTCATAATCCATAAAACATGATTATCAAACAATTCATGTGCTTGTTTTGAATAAAGATTATTGGTGTCCCAACCAATAAATAAATAAGTGATACTTTATAATAATGTCATAATCAAATTACAGAGTTTCACGATCAAGTTACATACTTGATGATATATGACATAGCATTATTAAAGGAACAGCATAATCATAAATACAAGGTAATCATCTTCATGATTGGTTTCTTGGGCATATTCCCAACCGTCCATACTTTACATGTTCATACTCCTTTAATTATGCCTCTTACATGTAGTTCGGGCAAACCTGTGTGTTGCGGCGTCATCCATGCTTCGACAGGTATTTCTCTCGTTTATTATGGTTGAAACAATTGTGATGGATGAATTGTGTAATGCACGGCGTGATTTCAAAGTTATAATGGATTTTCAAAAGTGTTTATGAATTGTGAATTGTCATGTAATGTATAGGCACAACAGCATGATGTTGGTGATTGTGAATGTTATCTATGTCAATTTTATTTCATGTTTACCATTTATGATCACAATATATACTGATTGTTGTCGAATGTAAGTGTTAGAATCCGAAAATCAGTCGAACTGCTGCCGAAATTTCTAAATTTAGGGTATTTTATTCACAAATACTTAGTATTTTTGATTAAAATAGATAAGAAATATAGATAAATGCTTGCATGATTTTTTCATATTTTTTCTCACTTTTTCTAGTCTCGAGAGACCATTTCATAGCTTCTTCAAAATGGTTGAATTTTTGGCAAATTGAGTCGAAATTTCGGTTTTTCTGGTTTCAAATTTACCGGATTTCAAATTTTTTTTTTGAATTTTGTCTGGATTTTAACTGAAATTTTAGATTTCGGTCATCTCCGAGATGTGTTTCGAAAACGAAATTTGAAGCCTTATATTTGATTCGGAGGGCATCAGGATGATTAGCATATTTTTGGGAAATTCATTATCCTACAAAAAGAATAAGAATCAATGGAGAAAAACACAGTACATGATAATAGAAAACTTAAAGTTGAGGAGGTCACTTCATCCGTCAAATGAGGCAACTAAAAAGCGGTTCGTGCAATTTGTGTTGTCAGAAACATCCCTCCAATCTTTGCGTTCGTTCGTGCGGAGTGCCGAACGTCACAGTCACCTGACGCGTGCCGTGACGACGCCAAGCCTTGACAGTTGACGCCTCTCGCTGTCACCGTTCACCAACGATGCCATGCCACCATTCGCTTCGGCACAACTATTATACTCGTATACCTTTCAGCGACGTCCGCTCCTTCCTCCATCCACCACTCGATCGCCGCGCGCGCCGTGGGCAGCTTGATGCGCACGGTCGCCCTGCCTACCACAAAAAACGCACGGGGCAAAACCGCGAGTTTTTTGGGTTTTTTTTCTCCCGACATATTTTCTTTTTCAAATCTAATCCATTTAGAAAACTTAGGGGTGAAAATAGGCCAGATTTTACTCGCCCGAATCGTATTCGGATTCGGGAAGTCACCTTACTATCCGGTCGGATTTAGGACTGGATCTAGATAATTCAATTCAGATTTAGGATTGAATTCGGAACAGACAATATCTAGAAAATCTGGGATGAGATCCAGATATCGGATATCCGATTCGGGATGAGCACCAGATTTGAGGGGATTTTGACAACTCTGTTAGCAACAGATTCAACAATCCGTAGTTTTGGCGGATGCTCTATTTGAGGGATCAAATGATGTACGATTTAGCTAAAAGTTTGTCAGTTTGTTAAGGACTTGTTGGTCTACATTTCTGTCAAGTTTGATGTCATTTGGATATGTGGTTTGCTCATGTGAGCTGAACTCTAAAAGAGATATATTGCAGTTTCTCTATTTTGGCTGAAAGTGCTAGCTCTTATCGGTTATTGTTTTAGTGTTGTTGTATTAATGTTGTAGGCTTGGAACTAGATCAAAATTGACGATATTAGACATAATGTTCAATTAGTTTTGTTGCTATAGCATCTATTTCTGTGTGCATTATTGGTACATCTTTATATGTTCCCGATTCGAATCTGTGACATATCTGTCCCGCATCTGTATCCTGGATAACCCGGATTCATATCCATATCTGGGAAAAATATATGAGTTTGGATACGGGAAGGGTAGTATCAGTCAGTATCCGACCCATTTTCACCCCTAGCAAAGCTAACTCCATCCCCGATTGTGAAAGACATGTGACATGTGTTATTTGTCGCACTCCTGTAATGTGGTAGCGGCAGCTCTGAGCTCAGTAGGTCACCTTCCGCGCAACAAGAGCTTGGCAACATGGCCAGTCGAGCATGCCTACCTTGGTAGGTCAGTGCTCGATTAATTAATTAATTAATTAATGTGTTTTGATTGGTAATCTTGCTGAGGAATAGGAACTCAACACGAAACATTGCCGTCGTACAGGAGTGTAGCAAGTGTCATATGTAAGTATTCTGTGGTCGAGTAGAGAACTGTTGTTACAAATTTATTTAAAATAGTGTTAGATTTTTTTTAAAAAAAATTGCGTCAGCGAAAAAAAAAAAGCTTCCAAAACCGCACGTTCCCCAGCCGAAGATTCATCGTTTCTCGCCCCCACTTTGACCGCCCGACCGAGCAGACTGCAGTGCAGTGCCACTCTCCTCCGTTGACAATGACAGGTGACGCCCTCGCCTGCGTCATCACGTGAACACATCGCCATCCGTTTGCACCAACTTTTCCAAGCAGTGCTCCCCTATAAAAGAAGCAATAGCCTTGCCACATCTGCCCACATCCACTTCGATCTATCACGAATTCACGATAGATACAGAGACTCGCAATCAGAGACACGCATCGCAAGTAAAAGAAATGGGTTCCTGCGTCTCGCGCTCGGCGGCGGCGGCAAGAACGGCGGGGTTCGGGCAGGTGATCGCCACGGCCATGGTTGTGGATTCGGACGGATCCATGGCTCAGTTCGCGGCGCCCGTCACGGCGCACGAGGCCCTGGGAGACGGACGCCGCCGCGCGTCCTGCTTCGTTTGCAGCTCCGACGAGCTCTACTTCGACGCGCCCGTGCGCGCGCTAGCCGCGCACGACGTCCTCCAGGCGGGGCAGCTCTACTTCGTGCTGCCCCTCCCCATGCTCGGCCGGCCGCTGTCCGGCCAAGACATGGCCGCGCTCGCCGTCAAGGCCAGCGCGGCGCTCGGGGCCGCGGCCGTCGCCGCCGTCGACGTGGACCGTCCCTCCGCCGGCGCGGCGTCGCAGGGCAAGAACGGGGGCGTGGCAGCCGGCAATAAGCAGCGACGGCAGTCGTCTCGAGTAGCGCCGCTCGCCGTCGTCAGCAGCATCGAGAGCGAACCCGGTGCATACGCCGAGCGGAATTACCACATCTACGGCGGACACGACACGCACAAGACGGTATACGGCGATCGGACGGTGGGGAGGACGAGAAAGGCAGTTGAACACCGGAGCGGCACTAATCGTCATCGTGCTGGCCTGCAAAGGTCGTTAAGCGTCGTCGTGGAAGGCAGTGAGTGATCGATCCATCGATTACTAGTTTGATCACGGGTTAATCAGCTCATCAAGTTAGTTGCTCCCCCATTCGAGGAGGAGATCCGTGTGCAGAGTGTACAGACAGTTTTGTATTTTGGGTTATGGAAACGCATGTTTAGCCCTCGATTTATTGGAGCATTTCGTTTTGAGCAGTGCTTCAATGCTTTTCCTTCTAATACAAGTTGCATAAATCTTGAAGCAAGCGAAAGGATAAGTAATCTCCATCTACCATTCATTAATGCTTTAATATTTATATAACTGTAGAAAAGAAAAGCATTGAAGCACCTCTCTTTCGTTTTTCATTCCTCCGTGGCTCCACGCTGCTTTGCGCCTGTTCATGTAACTTGTCGTCACAGATGCTTGGAATTCGAATTAGCAAATGGCCTTTCCCCGCGGAGAGAGTTTGGGCCGAAAACGGCTGGCCCCGACCCAACTCTGAAGGTTAGGCCGACCAGTTCTGAACATTTAGGCCGAAAAACGGCTTAACCGGCCCAGCCATCTAACACTTGAAATAACGTCACTGAACTGATCACTTCCACTTTTGCGTGCCTGTCCTTTTCTAATCGCTTATACTCGATCAAATGGACTTTCCTGAAAAGACACCATATTCCCAAAGTATTCGCCACTTCCTGACAGATGGAAACATGTTTTGAGAAATAATTGCCAAGATTCTTTGCCTCCACGATCTCTCTTTCCATCAAGATCAAGAAAAGCTGTATTCCCCCGGCGGCCTCAGGATTTTGTCGCGTGGTCGATCGTAAAGGTCAGGTCAGGAACAAATAAAGCGGTGTGGATTGTGAATTTGCGGTCGTGCTCAATTAGTCAATTGCTCATGGGAAGTAGCAGACTAGCAGTAGCTAGTGTTCAACTGTGTGCGTGCATCAGCAAGCATGTCTGGAACCAGTTTTCATTGGTGCGATCGAATCCGACCGTCCCAGCGGCACCAGCTCACTCCACCCCTGCGTGCGCGCGCGCGAGCGTACGTTTCAGCTACTTTCTGTAGTCCGCATTCATTTCTCCACAGATCATTGTCGTCGTTGTTGGTGATCAGATGGCGCAATGCTCACTTGGCTAATTGGATCGATTAGCCTAGTGACGCTGTTTGTTGATTGCCTTTAGATGCATTCGCATTAATTTGTTGGGAAGAAGGCGCCAATGGATGGTGACACTGACATCCGCTGGAGTCAACTCTTATTTGTATGTTAGGTTAGGTGAGAACGAGATCCTGTAAATAAGGAGCTTGTAGTCTGGTGCAAGAAAGTACTCATAAATTCATAATGCACTATTGAATGGGGGAAGAAACTAGTATGCATGACACCATATGAAAATATAGTAGGGGAATTAAATCTGCATATACGTAAGCGTACAGTTGCAAGCAAGCAAGCATGCGTGCTTAACTTACTTTGGATAGGGTAGCTAGGCTACATAATCATCAGAATATGAGACCGAATTGATTGTTGAGCAACTAGCCTACCTAACTAGAGGTTCCATCCATGCAAGCCTGATAGTGCCCTCTAGCTAATGTTTGTTCCCAGTGTGATGATTAAGGTAAACAAGCTAGCGCGTGCATGTTATGGACCGAACTAATCAAATTATTGCAGACACGATTTCCATGGAAATGTAATAAAACTGGCGGGTTATATAGCTGTGTGCCTATCTTGTCTCGTTGTCCATCCATTTCATTTCACAAGATAGGAAAAAGGTGAAAACGGGTGGAACATTTCTCTTCCGATCTGAGATTGAATCTGGTCAGGATTGGATTCAATTAACCGGTTGGATCCGGGACGAGATTCGGACACTTGAATTCGGATTTGGAGCAGTCAATATCCAATAAATACGGAACGGGATCCGGATATACGGATTTTTCCTATTTGGATATCAGCAAGACCCAACCCAATCTCATCATATTTTTTTTCTATGACAACCCATTTATATTGACAATTAGTTGGTTCTATTGATCTTCAAATAGCATATTCTTTCTATGACGTCTATTGGGTTTGATTGATATATAACTTTCAACTATGGTCATGTACTCGCATAGTTTTGATTTGACAAATATTACTCTATATATGCGTGTATTATCCATATATCTTTATCCATTTTCGATCCGAATCTGTCACATATCCGTCCCGTATCCGTATCCCAAATAACCCGGATTCATATCCGTATCCGACAAAAAAAAATGGGTTAGAATATAAGAAGAGCAATATACACCCGTATCCGACCCTTTTCACTCCTACAAGAAACAGAGATCGGTTAAAAACTTCTAGTAGACCAACGATAGTACTCATTTGTACCTGATCAATATATACATCTTATGAAAATAAAACGTCCGAATTAAGAGATATTGCAATGTTGCTGTCATAAATTCAAGCCTTGTACATGCCCTATGCTTTCTAGCATTTTTTTTACATTGCTGTTAGCTTTACTACTCCCAACTTCGCTAGACGAATTCTGTGAGCTCACTAGCCAGAACAGTTAACCAGCATTGGATGGAACCGAGTCAATGGTGCTTACATATGCTCTTTGGTCCATGACAGCAATAGCCTTTTTCCTCACAATGCTTACATATGCTCTTTGGTCCATGACAGCAATAGCCTTTTTCCTCACAACAGGAAACTGTACTACCAATAGGCATGTTAATGTTCGATCTCAGGTCCCCTCGATTTACTAGTACTGCCGGTACTTCGTTCGTCATTTGCGCCGCCTAAATGAAAACTGACGGGGGTGGTTTTCAAGTGCCACTGCAAGCGGCTCATCTTAAGGTTTGGACCCTCTTGTACCCAGTCGAGTACTCGTTACATTCGCGAAGATTCCTATGGTAAAATGGATAAAACTAGGTTATTTTTTGGGAACGTGTGAACTTCACAGTAAACATTGTAGGCACTACAAAATTTGTACGAGATTTGCACGTTCCAAACGGAGCCTTCAGCTGGGAGTCTGGGACCGATCGGGAAAAGGCAGGGGAGGAAAACGAAGGGAAAATGGAGTAAAAGCGGGCGGAGTTTTGGTGGTCCTATGATCCTATCAATGTCGGAGAGGCCGCGGAGGCGATGAAAGCCCCTCGAGGTTGCAAAAGTTGCATCGCACGCAGGAGGACGGCTCGCTGCTGGACAGATGATGATGGATAGAAGATGCTTTGCTCAGTTGCTCTTGTTTGGCTTTGGCTCTTCGGATCCTCCTGGCGGGCACAATGAACGGATCCTCGCTTTCGGATCCGGTACCGACACACGGCCGCACGCACAGACGGCCACGGCCAGGTGTCGTCGCGAGCCACATGTGTACATTCATCTCGGCCGAGTAGTTCTCGACATCGCCAAACACAAAACGGCGCAAACACGAAACGCGGCTGAACTTTCGTTACAGTGTGGGTGTTTGACGCATACGATTTTCGGTTCGTATCGTTCATAGACCATTCCACTCACATAACTGACGATGAACATTCAGGGGCGGCGCGGCGGATGCATGGCCAGCTCTCTTGACGCCGACATGGGCTGTCGCCACAAGGCGTCTAGGTGCATGTCCCCCGGCTCGTCTCGTCGTCTACCCGGCCCACGGCGACAGCGACGGTCACTCGACGCACACACGCACGCACTCCCGATCAGCAACCGGCGCAACAAACTCCACGCGGATCGCATCAGAGAATTACAGCAACGCGCGGCGGGACGCTCGGTTACGTTTCGCGCCATGCTCTGCTGCTGCATCCGCATGTGTCGGCAGATATAAAAACACCTCGGAGCCCGTGCGCGCGCGCAGGCGCAGCTCCAGGCCTCATTCCCGATCTCTGTAGCGCACCATTGTTTATCACACCTCGCCGCGTTCTGATGCCAAGCGGCCATGCCACCGTGCTCGCGGCCCCGCGCTTCTTCCTTAGGGAGTACTTCACCACTGGATAAGGATCCGGTGAGTCACAGTTTTGCCGGTCTCTAACTATTAGCACCGTCGGATCACAGAAACAACCGTTTAGGTTGATGCTACAGTGTTAAAAACAGTGTTTGATGCAGTGGTTGGTATAAACCATTTGTAGTTATATTATTTTCGAAATAGTACTTTAAAAATCTAGATCGCCTCTTTTTATCCAACGAATACGGTCACCTACCGCCAACTGTATTGATCTCAATTCTCCTTCACTGGACACATCGTAGATGCTTGATGCTTTCTTTATCGGTTTTTTTAATTTCCTCCTGTTCACTTACCCCTTGTGACATAAAATAAGCGCGGATTCGTTTCCCCCCGAACTTCGATCCCATCGGATCTTGGCCATCCTTGTCGCTCCGATTTTTGGCTGCTTCTTTAATTAATCAACGGAGTAGTAATGACCAGCAGTCCCTGAACTAGTACTTTTCACTCCGGTTTAAAAAAAACTTATGGTTTTGGAATGTCAAACTTTTAAAACTTTAGTTACTAATAGTCTTTTAAATATTTAAATTGGGTACATAAAATTATATCTTTAGATTCGTCTCGAAACGTATTTTCATAATATTATAATTTTACCAGAATTATTAAATATATTATAATACAAATTAGTGATTAAAGTTGAGGTTTTGATGATCGTGTCAATGCTTAAAATGATAACTATTTGTGACCGAAGGACAGGGTTAACAAAATCGACCGAAAATTGCGAAAATCAACTGTATCGAACCGGTTCGAAATCCTAAACCGATCGGTAAACAAGTCAAATTCAAAAAAATCAGGAAAAATTATGTCACGTAAACCGGACGAAAATCGGTGAAAATTGATTAAAAAAATCGGTCGCAAGAAAATTTCAATTCACTAGTCGATTTTCGAGAAAATCGATTGATTTTTATTTTTTTTCCAAACCGTTTGATTTCGAAACCCTTCGGTTTTTGATGATTTTCTTTCGATTTTCGCGATAAATCGGTGCCATCGGATCTTCGATTTTCAATATCAATTCAGTTTTGTAAACCTTGCCGAAGGGAGTATTTCAGTTCTTGAATAATCCCTCCCTCCAAATTTATAATACTTATTTCTTTTGGCACATAGATCAAGAAAATATTAAAATAAACTAGATTATCTCTAATTATCATCTCTAAGCACTATAGAAAATCACACAAATTTGCATTGAGATATGAAAAATCATTTAAAAATATACAGCAGATAAACTTGGATAGAGGTAATAGATGTTATTATAGAATATTGTATTTTCACGGAGTCATATATACAAAAGATTATATTATCTCTCTTAAGTAGATTATTTATTGTTAATATCTATATGGAAATGGTCTACAAGAAAAACGTATTAAAAGTTTACATTGAAATTATAGAACAACATATATTTAAAAATGAAAACGATATGTACCGAGAAAGAGAGTGATTACAATAAGTACAATAAAATCACCTCATCTTACTCTTAACCTGTACACATCAGCTTTGTCCTATATGGAAGAGTAAGAAAAGAGAAGAGAGCTGTCTCTTATGCAAAAGACAGCATGGCACGATAAATAAGATAGATTAGTTATATATAAGAAAGAAGAGGTAGTTATTGCACACCATCTAGAGGCAACCTTTAAACATTGTTATTGTACAAACTGGTTTTGTTGCTTACTCTAGATAGCATGGATGTAAGATGAAGTAAATAGTGGGCTTCGTTATTGTACTTAAGGTGCGTTTGGTTGCTTGGATGAGGTTGGATAGGATATGGCCATCCAACCTGGATGGGATGAAGCCATCTAGGTGGCTGTTTGGTTGGGTGGATAAGGATAAGCCAATTTTTTTGTTTGGTTGGATGGATGAGAATGGATAGGATGAGTCAAATTTTTTGTTTGATTGGATGGATGGACTAGTTGTAATAAAGATTTTGAATTTCAGTTTAAATTTTTTTGGATAAAATTTGATCAAAATTTGAATTTCCAAATAAAATTTGACCGAAAATTTGATTTTCGGGCATATTTTGACTTTTGGCCCAAAATTTGAATTTTCGGAGAAAATTTGATCAAAATTTGAATTTTCGTATAGAATTTGACTGAAAATTGAATTTTTGAACAAAATTTGCCCGCAATTTGACCGAGTAAATTTCAGAAAAATTTGAATTTGACCGAGTATACCTCTTCATGCAACAAACTAGATGAGCCCGTCCGGCCTTTTTTTATAGCTCTATCCAGCATCTTGAGAAAATATTTAAAAAAACTGGGTGATCATATTCCATCCATCCACTCATCCAAGCAAATGGATGACTCTAAATTCATGGATGACCATATCCCATCCATCCTCATCCACCCAACCAAACACCACCTTACTCTTAGTCATTCGACGAGATGCATCGCCGTGCACACAATTATTAATCAGCACTAGCACAAACTCGCATGCCGTGTTTTGCCTTGCAAGTGCGCACGGATGCATTGCCGCCTTTGCCCAAGCAAGAACTGCTCACTTATTTGGCCTCCTTCTTTTTTTCAAAAATATCTCTCTTTTAATTTTTTTTTGCAAAAATAGCCTCCTTCACTATGGAAGGACCAGGAGAGACATATGTTCCTTCTCCGCCATAGGACCTCAGAAACCCGAATTCTTATACTACAGTACTACGTGAGGCACATCCCATGGTCCTGCGGCTCGGAGAGGGCTATTTATAAAAAAAAATTAAAAGAGTAAAAAAGACGGACCAAATATGCTATCATTTCCCAAGCAGCGCCTCCGCATCGCCGTACTCGGAATTTATACGGCCCTGTCTCACATTGAAACATATACAGTTGACAGTGACACGTCGCTTGTCCCAATTTTCACCGCTTATAAAATGGCACCAACATCTGCGTCGGTTATTAACTCTTAAAATCATCGCTTATCTAATTTTTATACCTCATTTTATTTTTTAAATCTAATCTTCTCCGTATATATTTACAAATTTAGTTTTCTTCTTACCACGAAAGGTACAGCAAATGATATCTACCCTCTATCGCGCCTAGAGACCACGGAAGGTGGCCAACACCCTGAAAGCTCAGCTAATCGCAAGAGCAACTTACGCTATGGCAGGATGACTTTCGCGCTACTTGGTGCAGCAACTAGCCCATCCCACGCTCGTCTAAACGTTTTAAGGGATATATATCATCTGTCATATTTTTTACGGTATCAGAGAAGGTTAAATATATATATATATATAGAAAAAGACTATAAAATGCAGAGATACCTGACTCGAGCGATCAATTCTTAACTCCGGCGAAGATGCTTGCGTTTGTGTTTTTTCCCCCTTGCCACTGTATGTTGTTGTACTTGTACTATTGGCATTTACAAGTAGATACTGTGAGAAGGACATTGAAGTGAAAGATTTGCGTCAGAGGCCATGCAAATGCTAGCTGCGTTGGTTTTTTCTGGTGTCACGGGGAGGAGCAAACGTGACACCGAGGTGTCACTTGCGTGGCGCATAATCTTGGATCAGTACAACTGTACAAGACACCGTAAGTTCAATTTGACCAAGTGAAGGGTCCATCAGAAGCTCAGAACTCACTCACGCAACCTCATTGCTTCTGTTCCACAGAAAGGTGCAGTTCCCCCATAGTAGCATCAAAGAATCTTATGGAAAATTGAATGGAAGAACAAAATTTCCCAGAAACTAAGATTTTTTTTTAAAAAATAAAGGTGATTTTTTTATAAGTTTCTAATTTATCGTGGCATCTAACGCGCAAACAAGGTTTACTATCTGATTTTACGATCGGGCTACGGAGAAATTGTGTTGTTGTTAATGTAGCATCAGTGCATCACATAGGAACATAATTCACAAAAAAGAAAGAAAATACCCAATTTGTGGGGTGGTGATGGAGTGATGGAATAGGTTTGATCGGACTATTGGAGTCGGAGGTGGTGGGCTAGGTTGCTTTGGCTTGATCCCTCCATTTGCCCAAGAAAAAACAAGAAACAAAAAAAAAACAAGAAACAATAGAAGGTAGCAACCTAATTCCCTTATTCTCACCTGCCCTAGCTGTCTCCCCTCTGCTCCCCCACCAAATAATAGGCTACCCATTCCCAAATCTTCTCCATCAAAAAGAAAAAGATTTTAGCACCCGAGTTTGGTGCTCGTCCCCTTCCTCCTCCTGTTTCTGATGCTACTCACCCAACTGTTATAGCCATTACCGTCCCCATCGCGCCATTGATTAGATGGCCGTGGTTTGGGAATCGCTAGCCTTTCCCTGTTCCTTTAGCTAAAGAATTAACAGCGGTGGGACAGAGAGATTGATGCCATCGTTCGATTCTTCCTTCTTTCTTTCCATCTCCTTTTGCTCCCTTTTAAAGCCCTGCTTTTTCTGGCCGTCTTTTCCATTCCCATTTGTTTTGTAGGCTGCGTTAGCTTTTTCTCTGCATTGCCTCGCCTCGTGCGCTATCTTCTCCAGTCCCTCTCATCCCATTCTTCTAGTAGTACTAGACTACTAGTATCATTGGTACGCAAGAATTAGCCATCTTCTCTGTGATTTTATAGCCTTCTCTGCCTCTCCTCCATTGTTCTTGGCTGCTTGTTCTTCTTGTCGTTCGATATCCAAGAAAGCCTCTGCCTTCCTTTCGCATGAGCAAATAAGCTCATTTCTTTGGACGATACCCGGACGGTGAGCAGTCGGACAAAGCTGAGCCACGGCGCCTTTCTTGCTTTACTCGTGGACAGCTCTACTCTGCTGTAACAGCTCAAGGTAATGAATCCCCACTGTTTGATTCCTCTTCCTGGGTTGGATTAATGCGACTTCAATCTGGTAGCATCGTCTGAGTGAGTGATTAGATAGATGCATGGCTGTGGGGATCGCTTGCATTGCACATGCTCTGGAATTGATGGCAGGTGCTTGGCAGGTTCTTGCTGAGTGGAGCAAAGCTTAGGCAGCCATGGAGAGGGCCTCAAGATCAGGGGTGCTTTCGAAGACGGCGTCTTGCGCCGACACACCGAGGTCCGCTCACTCGTCTTGCAATCTCCAACATCGGCACTCACAGAGGTTAGACTTGTCTCAGCATGTTCTGTAATCTGAATAAATTTGTTCTTCTGGAACTTGTGCAATTCAAGCTCGGTACATACCGAAAGAGTAGCTCCAATAAGGAAATATGAAGGCATATCGGAGTAATTTACATGTTCTGAATATGTGTGAATTTT
The DNA here is from genome assembly GCA_036346275.1 of Otatea glauca. Lineage (NCBI taxonomy): Eukaryota > Viridiplantae > Streptophyta > Magnoliopsida > Poales > Poaceae > Otatea > Otatea glauca. The sequence goes on from CM070728.1 coordinate 15,139,747, forward strand.
TTTGAATAAACAGAACAAATAGAACTCTATACTCCAATCCGTAATTAAATGTGCTTTTCAGTTCATCATTCATCTGTACATACAGAATAGTTTTACATTATTTTAGTACAGCATCTTATTAATTTGGTGCTGTACTCAGCAACCGTCCTCTCCAGATTGCATTGAATACCTTTAGACCGCATGTACGCTACAACTGTACATTGATGTTCAGATTTCATGTTCTAGAAATGGTTGATAATGGTATCCTGTAAAGGAAACAGCGTAGGCTCACATTCACTGAGATTATTTTTATAATACACAATTGTAAAAATAATTTCGGCAGAATTTAAGGATTATTATTCCTTGTAGAATAATTTTAGATTAGTGAATCTTGGCACGAAAGCTGATCAAATGATAACTATTTTTATTTATCATTTCAGTGTTCTAAAGACACATGAAGGTGCATTGGACATATCACCACAATTCTCCTATTGCAGGCCTGTGAGTAAATTGGATTCATCTTGCAACTTTTTTCTTTAGTGTTTTCAACTTGTTTCCCATTTTGCTCAAAAGAAAAAGTTTCTCTTAAGTTCCTAATATTGAAGAAAGTTTGCACTATTTTATCCTATGTATCACCGATACGCGATACCGGTACGGCGATACGCAATTTCCCAAAAACAAGAATCCAACAATACGGCAAGTATATATATGTTTAAAAAATATATAAAAAATGTAAGAGTGAGAAGGCGATAGTGCAGGGAGAAGGTGATGGCGGCTTGCAAAGGGAGAAAGCGGTGGCGAGATTGTAGAGGGGGGAGACGGCGGCGGCTGCGATTAGCAGGCTAGCGGTACAAGGAGAAGGGTGGAGAGGCGGCTGTGGCTTGTAGAGGAAGAAGGCGACGGCGACGAGATGCAGAGGTAGAAGGTGGCGGTGGCCGCTGGGTTAGGATAGAGGGGTGGCAGCGGCGAGATTACAGAGGGAGAAGAGAGCGGAAGTGACAGTGGTGGCCCACAGGCTTGATGGAGGCTAGAGGGGAGGTGGCGGCTAGTAGTAGTCGCCGGTCGGCTGGGTGGAGGGCAGTGGCTATCGTGTCTAGGGATTTTAGGGGAGTTACCAGTAGGAGATATGACTGGGTGGAATTAGTGAGAGAGAGATTATAGGGTTAGTAAAGATGGTTAGGATCGGGTTTGGCTTTGTGTTTTCAACCTGAAAGTATCGGGGAATATCGCGGAGTATCGGAGAAGGATCGGGATTATTTTTGTTAATTTTAAATGCTGAATTTCACCGATCCTTCCCGTTACGGTATCGCGAATGATCGCTATATTCGATAAGTATCCAATACCGGTACGACAATTTTGCGAAGGATCGGTAATTCATAGATTTTATCCAATTTACTTATTGGATTCTTGTTTTATCCCATCATGCAGACCACCAATCGAGATAAGATGCTCCACAGAAGACACTCACTTAACTTGCCAGAGCAATTGTCAGGCCATTACTCCAGGACAACAGCAGAAAGAACCCAAAAGGCTACTTCAAAGGTTTGTTGCAACTCCTAGCAAATTGGTTCAAAATTTTGAGTTCTACATGTTTTGTCGAAGCTGAAGAAATATGCAGATGCTTGTCTTATAGTAAATGGATGCTTCTATTCCACTATTTTTTCATTAGTAGTTTAAATACAGTAGTACACCACTAACATCAATGAAATCACACTTGTCATATCTGGAGGGGACTGTGATTGTGACTTAGGAGCCAAGAGGCTCAAGACTATACTTTGAATTATGTATCTGATTTATTCAGGAAAGAGGGTTAGGCTCTATACAGTTAACACAAATATTTTGATGGCATAGTGAAAAGTGAGAAAACACAGCTCAAAAAAATGAAAGTTAGAAAATTAATACTGGCATGCGTGTTCATTTGCACCTTTAATATGGACGTATTCTTAGTTGTGACCTTGCAGTGCTGCAGTCCATTGCAGATTTAGTCGGGGAGATTACAGCCCTCGAGCAGGAAGTCATACGCAAGGAACTGCATTTGCTATCCCTCTATAGAAGAGCATTTGATCCGTATCTCTCCGATTCCTCAAGTGTTGTGAGTGAGGTACATAAGTACATAACTCAGGATGCTAATTAGATTAGTTCTCCAAAGTCGTATGAACAGTACAAAGTCCAAATGTCCAAGAACATAAGATTAATGTCATTTACAGGTGGATCAAGAAACAATGAAAAATATCGATCAAGGTGCCTTCCGTCTGAGAGAGATAAAGCACTCCGCAGCCTTCAACTTGCCAACCGTCTCAGATTCTAAAAGTGTATGAACTATTTATCTTCATTCTTTCAGTATATACAACAGCATCTTACAGGAGGTATCAAGATCAGCATCAAGGCATTATAATTGGAAATGTCTGACACAACTTTCATATCTTACAGGAGGTATCAAGAGCATCAAGGCATTCTAGTCTTGTGAACTTCTTGAGTGCTTCTATTTCTGACTATGTACCTAAGATCTCTTGCAAACTATCGGAGGACATTTTAAGCTGTATTGCTGCAGTCTACTGCAAACTTGCAAGCACACAATTGCAAGATGCAGACTCTCTGACTTCACCAAGTCCTTCCGTTTCATCTTCAAGTACATTTTCTCCGAGGCATCGTAATGATACCTGGAGCCCTCGGTACAACTTCGATATCACCCCAAGCCCTCGCCGATATGGATTCCAAAAAGAGAATAATGAGCAAAACATAGGCATGATAGTTGTTCCAAGGATACATATAGATGCTGACAAATTTGATTATGCCTCAAAAATGCTGGAGACTATCAGGTAAGCAACGAAAACAAGAAAAGCGGTGATTTTTTCTTCTGGGACTGAAAACTTAGGAAAGATGCGAGGCTTCAGTTACTGATCTATATATTTGTTCATACTGTTTCCCAGGTCCCTGATACAGCGGCTCAAAAAAATTGATCCAACAAAGATGACACATGAGGAGCAGCTCTGCTTTTGGATTAACATCCACAATGGTTTAGTCATGCATGTATTGCTCTATACTGAAAGCACATAGTACCTTTTGCAATGTTCGCTGTTAACCTCAGAAATCAGAAATCATGTCTAACCTATACTACCTTGTGATATACAGGCTTTTCTGGCCTATGGGCTGCATGATAAACGCATGAAGAGCACAGACATGATTCTGAAGGTACATATTATATTCTATCCTTATCTCTACTATAATATGAATGTGCCTGACCATTTCAACAAATATATTGTCAGGCTGCGTACAATGTGGGTGGCCAATCAGTAAATGCTCAAACTATTCAGAACTCAATTCTTGGATGCCAATCCCATCGCCCATCATTGGTATGACCTGCTTCTATGATAAGCAAAATCTTGAATTCTCCATTAACAAAGCAAACTCACTAATGATCATACCATCGCAGTGGGTTCGTGCGCTATTCACACCAACAAAAAGATCCATGGCAGGGACGACCAGACACCCATATGCCCTTCACCATTCAGAACCAATTGCGCATTTCGCCCTCTCGACAGGAGCATTTTCAGATCCACCTGTAAGCTCTTCACAGTCTACTGTTACAGCTTAAACTTTCCCTGCTAATGGCAACAACACCTTATGTAATCTTACTTTGCAAAACCTTCTTGTAGGTGCGGCTGTACACAGCTAAGAAAATATTTCACCAACTGGAGCTAGCCAGGACGGAGTTCATCCAAGCCAACGTCATGGTCAAGAAGCAAGTCCTCCTTCTACCCAAGGTTCTTCACTACTACGCGAAGGACGCCGCTCTCGAGCTGCGCTACCTCGTGGAGCTGGTGTGCGAGAGCATGTCCGAAACCCAGCAGGAGATCCAGCACTGCCTCAGGAGAAGGATCGACAAGTGTGTAGAGTGGCTGCCGTACAAGTCGTCCTTCAGATACGTTGTACATAGGGATTTAGCTGAGTAGGAACCGAATGTTTTCTTTACTTTTCAATTTGGGCGTGTTATTACAGTGTAAGTAGCAGATTTTCGATAAATCACTGGTGTGGCGTGTATGTGTGTGTGTAAATACGTGCAGGTGAGATTGTGAATTGAGAGGGTTAGCATACTGTAGTGGTTTGGAAGTGAAACCTCCTTTTTTGTGGTGTACTGGCGTACCACTCAATCGGTCAAGTGTGCATTCCGATTGAGATGACGATAATAATGTCAGGATCCATGGGAGAAATCTGTACCTTGTGCATCTGTGAATTCATTAGCACAGAACTGGAGATGTTGAGACGAGTCCAATGTTTTTTTAGCCCTTTGATGTACTTTTTTCCCTTCAAATCTAGTCTTTTTCTAAATAAAGTTATAAAAATAGTCCATCATCGTGCTCTTGCGCTATGGCAAAATTCCTACAGAGGAAAGAGCTCCTTTCCTCAGCACATTCTTGCCGATCAAAATCCACTAAGTAATCAATCTATTTAATTAATAACTTTAAATAATCATTTAATTAATTAATCATATAATTGGCCACCTAATTAATCAATTAATTCAAACACTAACACCTTCCGATGTAGGGGAGTACAGCTAGATTCGAAAAAAAAGTGTGTGAGGTCCCTAGGCGGCTAGAAAAAGCCTTGGACTCTGTCGAGAAGACCTCACGATCATCGTACGCAGGTCGGTCGCTGAGTTCAGGAATCGGACGGTGAGACGGACGGAGCCACTTGTCCCCGCCCGTTCGATCTCCTGGCGCTGTAGAGGAGGTTGCTATAGACGCTACGCGAGCGGCGCCGCCGCGTTAATGCGTTGTGGATTGCCGCATGGCCGCGCCGGGGCGGCGCCTCCTCGGGGACGCACCGCCAAGCTCCTGGTGTCGAACGGCGCTTTTCCACGGCAAACGTACCAGCCAACAACAACAATAATTCTTGAGAATTTTTACAGTAGTAGTACATGGTGGTAGTATAAATTAGATTCAATCATTGATTTGGTGAGGGTATTATGAACTTTTGCAAATAAAAAAAATAGTAGTCCGACTTAAGATTGAGAGGTGCTTTCATGCTTTTCTTTTTTACAGTTGCACAAATATTAAATCATAAATAAATGGTAGATAGTGATTACTTACCTTTTCACTTGCTTCAAGATTTATACAACTTGTATTAGGGGGGAAAGCATTGAAACACTGCTATTTTCGGATCTTACTTCTGAGAGAAAACAAACTGGAACCGTGTTCAGTATTCACCGTACATTAGTACAGCTCTAGTACGAGAGTGGCGCATCGACGGGAACAAGCCCGCCCCCACTGCACCGAGCCGACGGCCGTCAGCCGGCGGCGCGCCAGCCTCACCGCCGTGTCCTCACTCCCCTTCCCTTCCCCTCGTTCTAGAAGGCAGACCAAGCAGCAGGATTTCTATCCACGGTGCACACCGAGAGGGTCGGCTCCGTAATCCCGTGATACCCCACCCAAGAGAGACACTGGTATTGCTAGTGAGAAGGAATGGGAAATCAACCTGCTGGATAGAAGCACCACGATGGTCGCGTAACGGCTAGGCAGAAAATTTGTCGATTCCATTTCCACCTGGTTCACTAGGAGAAGCATAAAAAGACCCTAGAAGGAAGAATCGACTCATCACCCTGCAAACTGTCATCCCACCTAACAGAAAGCCCATGCAGGCAGACTCTCCGGTTGCCGACGACCGCCAGACAGAAGAGAGCTACGGGCCAGAGTATGGCCGTGCCTATTGAACACGAGCGCTCCTTGTATCCCTCACCGTCATCGGTGCCGGTGCCGTCCAGGAGGAAGGACCCTTGGCTTGACTATCATGAGGTAGCAGCTCCCTTTTAATCTATCTATAGATTATTTTCACAGCCAAGGTTTCATAAGCTAGCAGAACCTGCTTTCATCTGTTTCTGATTTCTGACGATGAAATGCTCCCCATTAGTTGTCAAGATTCGCCTGTTTGTGTATTAAAATGCTTGCTTTGCTTTTGATCCAGGTTTATGACCCTTGGGAGCAAAGATGACCTCCACCTTTCTTTTGCGGGTACATTATTTTAGCATCTACTATGAAGATTGTTCTATACTACTTCTGTTCCTTCATTCCATTGGAGCAATACAATTCCTTTATGCAAGGCATGTCATCGCCATGATTGACATCTTCTCCAACAATAATGGTGAGTGTGCACTCTGGTGTGGACGAAGAAGGGCAAACAAGACCCTGAGGCGGACGGTGATGGTGTGGCCCGACAGTCCTGTGCTAAACGACGCTCAGGTCAAGATGGCAATGGTGAATCTCAGGAACCTAGCGTACGCGCCCTCCTCAACGCCACCAAAGAAAACTGCCGCCTTCAGGACGGTGGTTTCGGGCATCTTCCAGGCACAGAAGTCGACTGCGATGGCCGAGACACCATCAAACAACGCGGAGGAGGAGAAGGCGTGCGCCATCTGCCTGGAGATGTTCCAGCGTCAGGAGCAGGTGTGGTGACACTGTTGCGCTGTGCAACCATGTGTTTCACCAGGGTGCGCCACGTCATGGGTACAGCTATTACAATTATAACACCACTCACAATTCTACTACTCATACTACCATAAGTAAATCCAAACTCATCTGAACTGTTGAATCTAACAAAATAAATGATCTATATTTATTTTAGTGTATCGTAAAAGAGCTCTCGCTCTTTCATGGCCTAAAAAATTGCTTCTTTCGTTGCTCGCGTACTTCAAACGTGAAACCACAAACAAATAGTAGTATGAATACCCAACACAGGGAATAAGTAGCCAGCGACGCCATGCATGACACATGAAACTTATGGCACGGGTACAGAAGAATTAGATTGGATAAACACAACTTAACTACGACAACGAAACCGAACAAAATAAAAGGAGGAAGTTCGCAAGTTACATGCGAAATGTTTCAGTACAACTTGAATCGAATGTAACCATCATCCACAAGCAAAGCATGTGGAAACATTTCATTTAGTCACATAATCTGTGAGCGACAAATCGACAATTGCTGTTTAGTTGAGTACAGTAAGGAGACTGACATCGGAATTACTTGAAAATAAATGATGTGAACTGACATGGTCTAGACATAATTGAATTGTGCTTAGCCTATGGCTTGTGCATATCGCGCCAAAGATCTCTTTTATTATTATAACGGACATTCGAGTAAATGGCCCTGATCTTTCAGCGACTCCACGCAATCATCAAACATCTCTTGCACTCCTCTGAACTTGAAACCCAAACCCTGGAGCTTGGAGGTGTTTAGCTGATACGACTGCTTCCCATAGGGGCTCTTCAATCTGCAGAGCAATTTCAAGATACCTACTTCAGTCAAAATTTCGGTTTAAGCTGACAATCAAATAGATGAAGAAAACAAGTTTGCAGTAAAAGTATTCAAACTACTCGTAATTAAGCATCAGGGATATGTATCACATTGACTGACCCCCTTGGGATGGGAAATATTGGATACTGTTTCGCAAGTAAGGCGACCAACTCATTGTTATCCAGCACCACTGAATTGCATAGATATCTACCCATAGCGTCCGGTGTTTCGTACACTAGAATATGGCTGCGCGCAACATCGTCGATGTGAACATATCCCATTCTTCCATACGACGTGAACCTGTCCGTGTCACCTGCAATAGCATTTTGTTGACACACATTTTAATAGCTTAGTAACTATGGAGTGTGAAGGAGCAGTACATCAATTCGCACATGCCAGCAACCTTTGGAGATTAATGATGGTGTTAGAAGAGTCTTAAATACCTTGAAGTAAGCCAAGGATATCTGAAGCGGTTACACACAATTCATGGGGTAAACTGGGCCCAATCACAAATGATGGAAGAACAGTCACAAGGTCAATGTTATTCTCCTTGGCAAATTCCCATGCTGCTTTCTCGGCAAATATCTTTGCCAGTGCATACCATAGCTTTGGAGGTGCATGGGAGATGTAACATTTTCAGATCAAGGTTTAAGATCATATAGGATTTTTGTAATTTGTAAACCAAAGTGGAGTTTAGATTGTTCTATATCACCTGTAGCTTTTCGCAGAGTGGCACAGAACTCCATGCCGTTTCATCAAGTGAGATTTGTGGCAGCTGAGTTTCGTCCCTGATTCTTACCGCAGACGATGAAGATGTAAGAACAACTCTTTTGAGAAATGGATTCTTCTTGCATGATCTTAGCACATTTAGAGTACCATTTATCGCAGGACCAAGCGTTTCTTCCTGCAACATGAATAGCACATGTGTAAGACAAATAACAAATCATTTGTTATTTTTATTGCAACAGAAAAGTTAACTTTCAGGATAGACACATTTCCACAGAAGGAAACTAGAATGTGCAAAACGATATCGAAATCCAAAATTAAGTTCCAACTCAATAAAGACAGCAAAGGATGAAAAAATTGTGGTTGGATGATTCAGCTGCATAAGCATGATATTGACGACAGAGTAACTGTATAAAGCAAATGTAGCATGCCTTGCAACTGGAATCAGATTTAGCCAGGACAGGTGATGCAGTGTGGAAGACACCCTCACAAGCCATCACAGCATCGTCAAAGCTTCCTTCTTCCAGTAGATCACCTCTCACAAGTTGCAGCCTCTCCTTTGCACCTGGTAATTTCCAAAGGTGTGCCGTTTTTCTGCGATCCCCTGTTAAGTAACCAAAAAAAAAAACCCCCCAAAATATACAGCTCATTAACTCACAGCTGAGTAATAAGGATGGATACACAATGATGTAATTAACAGGAATGCTGCAAAGGAATGATATATAGATTGTAGAGTACCTGTGTCTCTGACTGTCCCTAGCACATGATATCCGGACTCAAGAAGTATTTTGATAAGCCAAGAGGCAACGAAGCCTGAAGCCCCAGTTACACACACTTTGCCCTTGGTTGAGCTCACCATTCTCTCAATACTGGAAGCGATGCTGAGCTTTGATGCAAATCTACCTTGTCATATAAGCACCACAGATAATTTTATAAAGAAGGAAGATCAAGAATGGCACATCACCCCATTTTGGTGATAATAATTAACAGATACAGAACTGGGTTGGTCGAGGGTAGATACGGTTTACAATACATTCAGGATGTATCACATTCTAGTTGACAAGTTGGTGTAAAGTAGCAATGGGTTTACTGCCTGCCGTGTCAACTTTTTTTGGTTCACCCCATGACCATCAATTCTCAGAAAAAGGTTGTCCATTCATAGGAGTCAGTCACATTTCGTAGCCACTTGTAGACCTGAGCATGTCTCCGGCATGAGCCACAAGGCCGAAGAAAAGCCCAATTGTTTTCGGGTCGTAACTCGTTTCCGAGCTCAGCAGTAAAGACTACCAGGCCGTGATTTGTTCGGCCGGGACATAATTTATTCGGGCCAAAGCACATATTTTTTTTTGAGAGGTGTTTACACTTTTCTTTTCTTTTTTATAATTGCACAAATATTAAAATATAAATAAAATGTAGATAATGATTACTTACCTCTTCACTTGCTTTAAATTTATGCAACTTGTATTAAGAGAAAAAACATTAAAGCACTGCTCTTTTTTTCGGTCGATCTAGGCTTTTTTTCAAAATAAAAAATCGGTTCAGAAATCAAAAGTAGGGATGTAAGTGGATGCTGGCCGTTCGTGAGCCCACTTAACCCGCTCCATAATTAAAAAACAGTAAGTGAACATCTGTGGATCCACTTGTAAACTTAGGTGAACTTACGTGGCCACCCGCGCAACCCGCATAGCATCACAGCCCGTCTAAACTAAATCCCCATGTTTCCATCTTATCTTCTTCGACTAACGCGGCGGCGGATCCAGAGAAGGAGGTCAGGTGAGGGCAGCGAAGCGTTCGAAGGCGTCAACCTGCAACGTGTCCATCCGCGCTGGACCTCTCTGTGGCATTAGCTTTCCTGGCCGCGGTCGACCTGCGGCTCCCCTGGGACATGCGGGTGGTGCGGCGGCCGTGTTGTCATGCTACAGCTTCCCGCCGCGGGCATCGGCAACCGCTGTCGTACTCCTTGAAGACAAAAGCTAGCGACGCCAACAAGCTGGTGTTCGTGGGGGGTAAGCCGAACATGCCCTGTGAACTGGACGCATTGTTGCACTCGTTTCCGTTGCTTCTTGTTGCTAACTAGCTGTTCTTCAATCTTGCTTTGTGATTTGACAAAGTGCATGTGTTAAAGATCTAATCAATCTTATACAAAACTCAGTTCTGGATTCATTTGAATCTTGTAGCTCTCGATTTCTCTTGATTGTAACAAGAACAGGACAAATTGTTTTTAGTTCTGCTCACTTGATCTTGGACTGGTACTGATCTTTTGAACGCATGTGCATGTTTCGATGTGTTGTTGCAGGGGGCATCCCAGATATAGGTGAAGGCAAGGCTCAACTACTAAGTACTGGCCGGTTGCAGGCGGTGGCATGCCATGCGCGCACCTTCAGGCTCTGTAGGAAATCAATGGCATCATCAATCTTGTTGTTCCTCGTCTACAACTTCATCGGCGCCATAGACCTCTCCTCCCTTCTCCACGGTAACAATGGCGCAGACTAAGCTCACCTTGACTTCACGGAGCGGGCACACGCAACATCACATTCATCCACCTACACACCGGCGCTAGCTCATCCCACACGATGTTTTGTTAAACGCAATGCTGTAACAATTTGTGGCAATGAGTTAGTGGGCTGACGCATCGGCTAGGTAAGTGCCGCATTGTCCGCAACTCATCACACTTTCATGTTGAGCAATGCTTCAATGCTTTCCCTCTCAATACAAGTTGCACAAATCTTGAAGCAAGCGAAGAGGTAAGTAATAACTATCTATCATTCACTCATGCTTTAATATTTGTGCAACTGTTAAAAAGAAAAGTATGGAAACATCTCTCTTTCATGTTTCATCCTGTGTTATTTTTTTCGAACGGATTTCAGGAGCTCTGCCGTTCATTAAGTAGGCGAGAAAGCAGAGTGAAGTCACAACATTCTTTACATTTTGCCGGCCAACTAGGACAGCAAAATGATTATACAACAAAAACTAAGTAAACCTTGATACAGAAAAGACCGAGCGCCAAAATATCCCTGTAAGGTAAATGTCCTGGCCCATGACTACTTCTGATCCAAGGTGAAGATTCAGTAGCCTAGCTGAAGACTGAGATTGACGATAATTTTTCCAAGCAAACTACGGTTTGCACCGTTTGGTATCACTTTCATCCTGTGTAATTGCCCACGTAGAGTTCCACGCTCCCGACCCAGTCCGCCACCACCTTGCCCACCGGCGAGTTCGCGTCGCCGCCGGGGTCCAAAAAATCTCGGGCGCACTGCGCCGCGGAAGACCCCGCGGCGCCGATGCATTCCTTCGCTTCGGAAAGGTCTCGCCTGGCCTGCTGTTTACTTTTCCGGCCGGCCGCGGCCATTGTCTAGAGGCGGCGGAGGGCGGCCAGCGACCTGCGCTCCCATTCAATGCATGCCTCGACATAGAGCGCGCATGCGTCCAGCACATGGACCTCGAGGACCCAGAGCAGGATGCGGCGGAAGGTCCGGAGCCGGGAGAACACGACGGCGGCCGCGGCACGGGCGACCCCCACGTGGCTGCCGTGGAAGGAGCCGGCTCGCAGGAGAAGGGATTCGTAGCATATGGAAGCGTTCCTCGTGGCGGCGCAGCGCGCTCGGAGGAAGGCCGTTGCCGCCTCCGTCGTCGGCTTGTCTTTCGCGGGCGCGGCTGTGCCGCCTGTTGGTACGGCGACGAGCACGACGACGAGGAGTTGTTGGAGGAGACGAGGAGGAGTTGCGTGAGGAGGCGCCATCTTCGTCCGGCGGTTTGTGTTGGCCGCTGCGAAAATGCGAATTGGACGGGGTGGTGTGCGGCGACGTACGGGTGCATGCTCGTAAGAACCTGGCCCGTACTTATTTTCCTTGATTTGCGCGCTGCGATCGCGATAACGGATTCACGGCTGAATTTCTAAAGAAAATCATATCCTACAGCTAATTTCTGAAGGAAATTATAACTTTTTCATATGATTTCGGATTAAGATAAACTTTATATGAAAATTATATCTGTGGACGAGATCTATAACTTTGATATACAAGCTTCTAAACGAGTGATGGGCATGAAAGGATTGATTTCATAAGTTTTTGGTTTATTTGCAAATATATGTTGCAAATGAGGTGTGCTTAATTTGATATTGGAGCATGCGATTAGAATTTGCGAATATGTTTTGTACAATTATTTTGATCATCAATTGATCATCACATAGCTCAATATTTGATCTTATTGACCATTTCGAGCTTGTAGTCATGCCCTTGATCAAGTCTATGTGAGGAATTTCGAAAAATCAGATTTTAGACTTGAATAACTACATTAGAGTTTTATTTTTATCATGTTTAAAAATATCTATGGTTGCTTAAATCATAAAAATGGGTGAAGATTTTAGCCCTCGTGATTAGCTTGGCATAGAGTCTAAAATCACCTAAATCGAAGTTCGGAGTAAAAAGTTATGGGCGTTTTAGTGACTGAAGGAGTGTGATATGTGGGCTGGCGATTCCGGTAATTACCGACGGAATTTACCGATTTTTTCAAAAAACCGAAGGAAACGGTCGGAACTTGTCAAAACCGTTATCGTTATCGTTTCCGACAAAAAATTCCGATTTCGATTTCGATTCTGAACATTACCGATACCGACACGTCCGGTCGAAAAATTCCGAAAACGGTTTCCGAAATTCCGGGATTTATCGATACCGTTCACCCCTAGCAATGATGTCCATGAGGCGATCCTCTTGCTGCAAGTTCAATTTGTTCGCTGTTAAGATCCTCTGTTGTAGTAGCAACCAAATGAATAATTAACATTTGTTTTCCGAGTTTAATCTAGAAAATGTGGGTGTTTGCTTCATGTCGCAACTCACAAGCAACAATGTGAAACTGGAATGATGGAATCCAATTTTATTAACTATTTTTGGGAACAAAACGCTGCAGCAAGCCAGCAAGAGCATCAAGAACCACGTAGAAGCTGCTAAACCTGGAGGCTGGAGCTCACGTCGTCGACCTTGATGCCGAGCCCCCTCATGCCGTCGGCGGTGACCGGCCCGTGCGCGGCCACCACCATATCGAGCCAACGCCCCCTCAGCCGCGGCCAGCTCCACCCCGCGGCGTCCAGCCCCTTGAGCAGCACCTCCACCTCGGCCGAGCTCGTGAACAAGATGGCGTCGAGCGCGGGGGCGTCCGGGGCCACCAGCAGCTAGGTGCAACCCGGCCCGGCCCAACCTGTGGTGTACGCCGGCGCGCGCACGGCCATCCACTCGGCCGCCTCCAGCCCGGGAGGAAGTCGGGCACGACGGGTGGCTCGCGGAGGCCGACAACGTCGGGGATGGGGCAGAGCACGCGCCGGCCGGACCCGCGCCCCAGCGCCTCCACGAGGCAGGCCGGGGTGGGGACGTCCGGGACGAGGACGGCTAACTTCCGGCGTCGCGGCAGAGCCTGGTGAGGAAGGCGCCGTCCAGAAGGTCGGCTCGCTGCCGAGGGCGGCGACGGTGAAGGGGACCACGGAGGCGGCGTCGGAGAGGGGGTGTTGCTCGGAGGAGGGGAGGGCGCGGGAGAAGGCGGAGATGCCGGAGCGCGAGGTGAAGGCCAGCTCCGGGAAGGGGTCGAGGGCGCCGGGCAGGAGGAACGGGCGGAGGCGGTTGGGGTCGTGCGGGTGGATGACGATGGTGGGCACGGGGAGCGGGTGCGCACTGCGCTGCCGCTGGAGCGCGTGCAGGCGGCGGCGGTCCGGGCCGGGGTGTCATGAACGCCACCCGCCGGCCGGCGAGCGAGAGGGGCTCCGGCTGCTCCATTCTTCCCCTCCCCGGCAACGCGCGGCGATGCAAATCAGCAAATCCTGAAAGGATATCCGCTGTCTTAAACGTGCACTTCAACCAGTCAAGCAGAAATCTAAAGCTTTCGAGTACGGTTCAAAAATCCGAATTCAGAAATGCAGTGAACATTACAAACCGTCAGAATCTATCGGATAAGGTAAGATACAATGAGCTAGCAATACACAGATAGCAACATCAAAACAGCAAATTTTCTGCACGCAGAGGCACGTATCTGAGGCGCAGTTTGCTCAGGATTCGACCCGGTGAAATCTTGCCAATAACTACATCTCGTTTCTGAACTGACAATCTGTGCTAAGTCAGTCAAGCAAAGTACAAGACTTGTATCATGTTTTGTGGAATCTAACAATCTTCTGGCTTCTATCCCTCTTGCTGCCCACATTATTTGATAGTTGATACAATGATACACATAGTCTGGCAATACATAAGGAGAGAATGTTTGCATCGTGGTGCCACCTTTGCGCTTCATGAGTGCAGTGATCAGGTAACATTAGTGAATTATGACCAAGCTGTCTACCTGTGGGCAGCTCTCCACATCTGAGCATGAAGACGTGAAGGCTCCATGAATCCATGATACAATGTTGCTCGGCTTCGCGAGAACCTCCTTTTGGCTTGATATGCAATATCTCCAGGAGCAGATGCAAGCAGCAGTCATTCCCATTGGGTCTCGACAGGGAGTTTGATGGGCGTGGCGTAGCCATAGAACTTTTCCAAGTTATAGAATGCTCACTGTTGGGGAAGAAACATGTGGACAACAACATCACCTGGAAGAGTGCAAAGGGCGGCTAAATACGTCAATGGCAAATTTGTGCAACAGTGTCAGTATGACGACATTTGACATTCGAAAGCAGATCACAAGGTGAGCTTTTTTTCAACAAAACCTCAACCACCCACTAAGATTTAAAAATCTACAAGAACAGTTTAGAGTTGTTTCCAGAGAAAAAAAGGGTAGCGACAAGAGTTGCAGTGCGTTTTCAGCCTATTCAAGAATCAAAAGACATACCATTATATCCAGTTTTAACTTCTTTGAATTACTAAAAGGGAGAAACTGAAGAAAGCCAAACTTGCCTGCCTACTTATCTTAGCTAAGACGATATATTAAATTGAGATCAAGCAGAAACAAGAACCTCAACCTTGTGGTACCGCGGAGCAATCCCTACCTTTTAGGCTGAGTTTACGACAGGATAAAAAATTATCACTAACCTATGGTTTGAGTTTAACACAGTTACAAATAATTTTTTCAGACAAAAATCTGAACATGTTTTCGTAAATTGAATTGTCATGTCCATCTCAAACTTCTATCCGAAACTAAAAATAAGTACTAGTATGTCTTCAACTCAAAGTAAAAAAATAGTTGTTGTTTTGCTCTTCCAGAAAGTTAGAAGCTTCATTTGTGTCTGATTTCAAACATGAAACATCAAAACCAAAATTTCCCTGCTCCTTTACAATAATCAGGATGTTGCAGTAGAAGGTGACCATATGTGAAATGAGTAAAGCTAATGTAGAATAAACACATCTCTACTACTCCTAATTAGGAGTTGGTAGCAGTGGTCCTTTTTTCACCTTTCATCCCCCTCATCCATTCTCTACATGTGTCCACCCTTGACCCCGACATGTGGGTCCACTCGGTGCGCACATCCTTCCCCTTCCTCCAGCCTCCATCGCGAGCCGCATATCCGTTCCTCCTCTTCCTCGTGTCACACCGGCCTCTCCCCCTCCATCCCCTTCCTCCAGCCTCCATCACCGAGCCGCGCATCCGTTCCTCCCCTTCCTCATGTCGCACCGGCCTCTCCCCCTCCATCCACGTGACATGTAGCACCGGCCTCTCCCCCTCCATCCAAGCCCAGCCGACGTCGCCCCTCCACGACTGTCGGCCAGATCTGGTCTTCGCAGCCTGTCTTCTTCGGCCGCACGCCCAGCCGACATCGCCCCTCCACGACTGTCGGTCGGATCTGGTCTTCGCAGCTCGTCCCCTTCGGCCGCGGATGAGAACCGCTCAGGGAGGTTCTCGGCACTGGAAAATCCCCCAAACCCAACCGAACCCTTGAACCGCACTGGAAAATCTCCCCGCCCACCCCCAGTCCCTATCATCGGCGCCCCTCTCGCCGCTCCTCGCCCCTACCAGCGACGCCCCTCACCCCCATCCCGATTAGCCCAATCGTCAGTGCTCGCCCCCCCCCCCTCCATATGGGCTGTCGGTCATCACCCTGCCTCGCCCCTACACACCGTCACTGCTATGCTGCTTCTCCCCGCCGCTGGAATCGCCCCGTCCCTCGCACACCGTCATGCCTCGCCCTACCGATGCCGCCGACCGCCAACTGCCGAGTTTGACTGCGCAGCTCATGCCTTGCAAACTGCCCCTATTCAATGCTCGGCGGTTGCTTCCTGCAGCAAGAATGGGCGGCTGCCTCCTACAGCAATACAAGAGGAGCATATTTCAGCTTCCTCTTTGTCCAACTCCTTCAGCTCCCTCTTCAGCATCTGGCCGCTGACACAGCGCACGCAGGACGCGGTGGTGAAGCGCCTGGTGGACACCCTCGCTTGATGCAGTAAGTGATTGCGTATCTAAGCTGTTATTGTTTTTTGATTTGATGAGTAGCTACTGGCTCTCTTTTCTTTTTACTGTGTTATGTGTTTGCTTCTTCAGCATCTGATCGCCGACACAGCGCACGCGGGACGCGGTGGTGAAGCGCCTGGTGGACACCCTCGCTTAATGCGGTATGTTATTGCATATCTAAACTGTTATTGTTCTTTGATTTGATGAGTAGCTGATGGCTCTCTCTCTTTTTAGTTTGTTCTGTGTTTACTTCCATTTGCATCTCTGAGCAAAGATTACCTTCATTTTGTTATGACAATGATCAAGATTTGACCGGAGTGTCTATCCCTAAACTTGCAGATCAATATATCATCAAATTCTCTAGCATATATGTAGTCTACTGGTAATAATAATGAGACTAAAGGTGATAGGCAAAAACCAAATTAAGGCCATCTGCCCATCTGCTCCAATACCACAAGTTTACTCTGAACTCTGATCCTTGGTTATAATCCAGTAGAAATCTGTATGCGTAGGAAGACATTTAATTACTGAAAATTTGACTGCCATCAATAAAATATTGCACCCTTCAGTCTTCGCTGTGTATGAATAAACAATTTCTCGCTCTCGTGAAGGTAGTTACTAGCTGGTACGTAGCTTAGTAGATTTTTCGATCAATATCTATCATCTGAAGATTATATCTCAATAGCAAGGAATCATCATATCTTGGGGCTATAATACTGCGTTATGTGCATTAAAGGAGAAAGCTTTACCTTTGTCTTTAGCTCTTGCTATTGCTAAGTGAATGCTAGCCTTTCCACCTTTTCTTCCTTCTCTTTTCTGCTTTCACTAAATCTGGAGGCTGTCATTTAAATTATGTGACATGGGCGCTCATAGCATGTGTACCAGTAGAACATCCCCCCTTGAATATCGATGCTTAGATTGAGAGAAACATACATATATACACATGGCCGCCAGATCTCAGGGCACCTAAATGTTGCCCCCATGTACTGAATCGCTTCATATAACTTCTTATGAACCTGAATTAAGCAAATCCCTTCAGTGGCGTCATTACTATGCGGTCCATGCGTGCCTGCACTCAGAAATTCAACCTTACAAAAAGGTTGGGTGTTTTATCTGACGTGCCTGTAATCAGCAATCGGTCTTATTTGTCAGTGTTGTGGCATCCAAATTGCATATACACGTTTCTGCTGGTTTTCCCTGTGGATGCATGTTTGCTTCTTTTATGGTAAAAATCTCAAGTAAATATGCAAAAAGAGTAATTGATCTCTTCAGAATAAAGATATTGCTCCTGCTTTACCTTGGCGTGCACAAAACAAGTCTCGCTTCAAGAAATCAAAGGTTTGCTTCACTTTGTGCTATTTCATTATTGTTGTTCTTCCATCAACATAGCGAGCCTAACACGAGCCTTGTGTGCTTCTTTCTCCTCCCCTGCTTGGCTCAGGCCTGCATCTGGTAGCTTGAAGCCATTAAGGCCCAAGACCTCGGCCTACGCACGGGCGTGGATCACGGCGACATGGCTCTGCTGGGGCAGTGCGTCGGCGCGACAACCTGTTACTTTGCTGAGACGAAGGCCGCGCTACTGGTACTTCACTGAGACGAAGGCCGCGGCGTACTGCCGTCTGGCGGCTGGTTCGTTATTGCCACCCGCGACCGACGCCCTCCGCGGATGTCCACACCATATGCTCATGCACCGGAAGCCGCAATGCCCGGGTCGTCGCTCTCTCGGAGACCCCCACACTGGCACGCGTGCGTGGTGCGACCGTGACGTCCAAGCGCCGCGGGTGGACAACGGCGGCGGCCACCGATGGCGCAGTCCACCGCTGTGGCGGCACACGGGGGAAGGGGACATACACCCGCCGGGTTCGGGGGGCGATACAGTGGTGGCTCAGACTCAGTCAGAGTCACCATCCACGCACGCCGCCTGTTCGGCAGAATTCCGGAACCAAGGACTACTACTCAGGTATGTATCGTAATTCGCACACAACTACACAAGTTGTTTCTCTCTGTTCTGTCTCACGTGCCTGAGTTAAACACAACGAGTGAAAGGGAATCCAGGTTGGAACGTTTACTCAGCAGCATCATAGCTGACAAATACAGTCAAGAAGTGCAGATTTTCCGCATGAATGTTGAACTGATCTTCTCCTTTCTATTGTTGTGTCCAGAAAGTTCGAGACTGGCAAGCAAGCACTTAGGCAAGGGGCCAAGAACAGCCGGTTGTGATCTCAAGTCATTTACATGAAACGCCAGTGAAAGAAATTGAAGCTTTGAGCAGGTGCAATTTCGAACATAGATCCACCATTTATGTTGCTCCTTTTCATTCTGTTATACATACATAGATCCACCATTTATGTTGCTCCTTTTCATTCTATTATACTTAGCTATCGTGTAAAATTTTGATTAGCCTCCAAACTTATGAGCTGTAAGTTGGCTAACTACTCAATATAACTGTAAACTGTATCCAAACCTATTCAAACTACTCAGAAACATTTAGATATGTTCTTTCAAACTACTCAGAAACATTTAGATATGTTCTTTCCTTAAAATAACTCCCGTAACTACATACAAGAGTTCAGACTTCAGATCAAAGCATAAAAATAAGCAGAAACATTTGCATGAGCTGTCAGAAAATTGCATTTACTGCATATGACATAACAAAAAGTCATCCGATAGAGGAGAAATTAGTACAAGGATTTCCACAATGGTTGCTGTTACTGAACTTGCCTCAATTTGTTGCTTCACTGGTAGCACCAATATTATCAAGCTATAACACTATTTCATGGGTTTGGGAATTACATTGTTTCATATGAAAAAAAATCATGCATTTCAAATGAGATTTTTATATAACCTTGTCTACTATTCATTATGTTTGTACATAAGCAGTATTTATGTGCATCTAAAATTTGCAAAGTATTTTGTAACGTGAGGGCCTTCAGATTGTGAAATTAAAGATAATTTTAAGCTCGAGTTTGTAAACAGGTGTTTGGAATTTGTATGCTTCGATGATTGATTTAAACATTCAACCATTGCATATTCAAAGTGAACAGTATCATTCAGACAGGGTTAGTGCTCTTTGCAAATAAATATTTTGTCGCAAATTAAGTTTCCGTTGCAACGCACAGACACATGACTAGTCATAGGACATGTTATGGTCTTGCTTTCATGGAGGGTAAACACTGCTGAGAGGATGACTGGGTGGTGTCAGCATGCCTGGGAAGAGAGAGACTAAGACTGAGAATGAATTATTCTTTCTTTCTTGCCGATAAGAGATGACAATGCCGTGCTTATAAAGAGCCGGCCACCTAACAAGCAGATATAAACATTCCAACTAATTAAGATATCACCTCACCTCAAACTAGATAAGAGAAGCTATAACTAAATATGATAACTAATCAATCTATTCTCCTTATTCCGTGGGATTGCTACTATTGCCCAAGCTTCCTTCTTGCAGCTGGCCCATGACCATAACATTTATGTACTGAGGCCATTACCTCCAAGGAAATGCGCTCTCGCCTCGTCCTGTACTCGAGCCGTGGGCCAGCTGCAAGAAGAACGGCAATAGTAGCAATCCCATGAATTAAGGAGAATAAATTGATTAGTTATCCTATTTAGTTATAGCTTTCCTTGTCTAGTTTGAGATACTATCTTTATTAGTTGGAATGTTTAGATTTGATTGTTAGGTGGCCAGCTCTATATAAGCTGACACTGCCCGGCCATCCTCTCAACGGTGTTTATCCCCCTAACAGGCCATCCTCTCAAGAATTTTTTTTAAAATAATATATTTTTTTATTTAAATTGCAAAAATATACCACGATCTCAAAAAAATGCAAAAATGTACCTCTGTCGCCCAACAGAGGCCTCTGTCGCCCTCTGAATGGGCGACATGTCCCCTTTCCTGTAGCCAGTTTCTAAAAAAAATCATAACATTTTCATATGATCTCGTATGGAGATGAAATTTATATGAAGATTGTAGCTCTCGACGAGATCTACAACTTTTGTATACAATTTTTCTTCATTTGAATCCATTTAGATGACCAAAAATGGGATGAAAAGTTCAGATCTAAAAATCAGATCTAGTGATTTACACTAGATCTGAAACTTCTATCTCGTTTTTGGTAGTCCAAATGGATTCAAATGAAAAAAATTTATATACCAAAGTTGTAGATCTCGTCGAGAGCTACAATTTTCATATAAAGTTTATCTCCATCCGAGATCATATGAAAAAATTATGATTTTCTTTAGAAACTGACTACAGGAAATGAGACATATCGCCCATTCAAAAGGCGATAAGTGCCAAAATCGCCCAATCAGAGGGCGACAGAGGCCTCAGTTGCCCCTGTCGCCCATTCAAAGTGCGACAAAGATATATTTTTGCAATTTTTTGAGATCGTGGTATATTTTTGCAATTTGAATAAAAAAATATATTATTTTAAAAAAAAATTCTCCTCTCAACGGTGTTTACCCTCCATAACAGGAAAGTACAGAAGACTTACCAAAGTCCGGTAAGGTCCATGAATTCGGCTTCGTATCACCAGATGCAACTTTGCTGAACTGCTGCTCGCCAATGTCTCTCGTCTTGGAACTGCAATGTAAGAATACAATTCCATGTATCAAATGCTAAGTTAAGTTACACAACAATCATAATTAAACTCGTAATATGTCATCAAGTAGCTAGTTCATATTCAAGTTTCTCTTCGATTGAAATTATGTGGCAACTTGTTGTATATACTATAAACTCATAGTTCAACAAGACTTGATGTAAAGTAGGGAGTACCTGATGGCGTCAATCTGCGCATTTGAGAAAGCAGTGAGAATGATGAAGAATCTAGTCCAGTAAACAAGCGGCTTGACGAAAAGTACACGAATATCGGCAGCCTTTCCTCGCTTGCAACTTTAGCCAGAGAGCCAGCAACTGAAAATAAGGTAAACAACGATGATTTAAGACACATAACAGTAGATGGACTTCTACGGATAAGACAACCTTAGCATCATGCACTCTTGAATTACGCTATTGGTTCTGGGCTAATGTTACTATCTTCTGAACATTTTTGTTCAGCTTATGCCGGTTTCTTGGTTGAGCTTTGCAGATTGTCGATAAGCGTTAGCAGAGGCGAGAGAGCGAGTGGGGAAGCACATACAGGTCAAGCACTCGGCATCGTCGTCGGCCTCAATGGCCGGAGCCCCACCTCCACCCGCGCTGTACACCACCTCGCCATGCTTGTTGAGCAAATCCTCGAGCAACTTATCCGCGTCGCCGTCGTCCCCTCTTCCAGAGTTCTGCCCGAGCAAGAAAACACACAGAAGAAATCCAGAACAGGAGCAGCAGATGGACGCAAGAGCCCGACCTGTTCAAGTGATTACCACATTCGACGAGTAGGAAGACGGAGAGCGAGCTCGGCAGGGGACGGCGGGGGGCGGCAGGTCGCTCCTCAGCTGGGGGCTCCGGTGGACGACGACGCCGGTGCGCCGCGGCCGCGGGTTCAGCGGGACGGCGGCTGGGGGCGCGCAGGCGAGGCCGTGGCTCGGGATGGCGGCGCCTCTCACGCTAACCTGCAGCTACAAAATTTTCCACGGGAGGAGCTTGTCGTGAGCCAAACGGCAAGAGTGAAGGAGATAAGTAGGAGACACCGAGACACACTGGCTGACTGGCCTGACCTGGAGGGGATAGGCCAGTTTTTTTTTCTTTTTTTTTACAACAAAAAGGTCCTATCTTTAAGGTCGCCAAAAAAAAGTCCAAACCGGCATCTGACGGTACAAGCAGCGCCTCGAGGTTCACGCAAGAAATGTACTCTGCAGAAGAATACGCTATTCAGAGGTGGGCGTCATGTCGGGCTGGTCCGATACGGGTTCATCGTACTTCGTGCTTGAATCGTGTCAGACCACGACGACCCGCTATGCCGTGTCGTGTCAGTCCGGCTCGCCTTCGGTGAGCCTAGTTACGGTCTATTTGCCCTTCATGTCTGCTTCGTGCCAAGACGGTCTAGATCCGGGCCATTTGCACTATTGCGACGAGAGGAAAGGAGCCAGAGACGCATAGAGTTGAGGCAGTGGACACAAATATTATGGAAAAAAGAACTAAGTTTATTTATTTTTGAACAGTTATAGAGAGCGAGGGGATGTGCTGAACATGGATGAGAGAGTGGGCAATGGGCGAGAAAGAGCGAGGGAGACAGACGAGAGAGATTAAGAGAGACGGACAAGAGAGATTGAGAGAGACGGACGAGAGAGAGCAGCTTTTTGCACCCTCTCTCAATCTCTCTTAGCTCTCTCTCCCCTCTTGCCCATCTCTCTCATGTGTCGACGGCGGGGGTGGCGTTCATGCTGTTAGGTGCATCCATAGCCTCATGCTCTACGGGTCGGTGACCTTCATGCTAGGCTTCTTCCTCATGCTCTGGGTCATCAGGCCCGGTACGGTCCATGCTACAGTGTCGTCGGGCCATGCCGCCATCGTGTTCGGTTCTCGGGCCCAGCATAGCTCGTGCTACAGTGTCGTACCGGGTCGGGTTTTAGACCGAGCTATGCTCACCATACCTCAGGCCAGCCCAAGAAAGCCCGCCCCGAGTGCCCACCTCTATTCCTGAACTAGAATTAGATCGTACATGTACGAGGAGCTGTCGCTTCCTTGCGATGATGAGCTCCACCTTCATATACACTTCTTACCTGGTCTGCTGGAGTCTGGAAGCGAACATAATCTCTCTCTTATTATTTTTGTTGAGTCTAGGTGTGATATAACCTGGCAATTGATAAGAAGATTCCAATTGAGATATGATCTGATTCTCCAACAGAATATTTAAATATGAGAATATTTGGATTCACTGTATGCTCATGTCAATAATAGTAAATTTGAGTTTAGAGTGTTAAGTGCATTTTTCTTAGTTATAAGCCTATTGCGAAAGGTTATAAATTGTGAAATCCTAAAACTAGAAATGTGATTTTTAGCACGATAAATCATCGATTGAGAAGCCATATAAATCAAGCGTGTATGTGAGCATGTTATTTATTCAGGATCTACGCCAGAAGCAGAAAAGGAAAACATACATAGTATTCTTGTTGTTGTGCAGCTAGAATATTTATGCTTATAAGAGATTGATTGAAGGAGCCAATGTTATGGCTTATTGTTTGAATGTAGTAGAAGATTTATTCAGGATATATGCCAAAAGCAAAAAAGGAAAACATCAATGGTATTCCTGTTGTTGTGCAGCTGACAGACCTAAGAGGAATATTCAGGCTTCTAAGAGATTGATTGAAGGAGCCAATGTTGTGGCTTATTGTTTGAATGTGGTAGAAGATTTATTTAGGATCTACGCCAAAAGCCGAAAAAGAAAACTCAGGCTTCTAAGAGATTAGTTGCAAGAGCCAATGTTGTGGCTTATTGTTTGAATGTGGTAGAAAAATTTGAAGGTGTTGCAAAACCTTCTACTTATTCAGAAACTTTCTCTTCTAGTGATTCAGAAATATAGATGATTGCCACGTATGATGCAATCTCTTGAAAAGAATGGCACTTGGGAGTCGTTCAAGTTGCCAATTGAGAAGAAGGCTATTCATTGCAAAATGGATATTTAAGAAGGAGGGTGTTTCACCAACAGAAGAGTCTAGCTACAAAGCAAGGTTCATTACTAAAGGATATACCTAAATTCCAAGTATTGATTTCACATATGCTTTTCCCAGTTGTAAAGCATAGTTTTATTCGTACTTTACTCAACATTACATTTATGGATGATTATGAGCTTGAGTAATGGGACATAAAAATTGCACTCTCATATGGGGAGTTGGAAGAAGATAATTATATGGAGCAGTTAGAAGGTTTTATCATTTCAGGAAAAGAGAATTTTACTTGCAAATTAAAGAAATCTCTTTATAGTTTGAACAATCAACTAGATAGTGTTACAAGATATGACACTCTTTCACGATATCTCAAGATTTCAAAAGATCTGATTATGATAGCTATGTTGATTTGAAGACCACTCCTATATATTGATGATATGTTGATTGCTGCAAAAGACAAGGCAGAAATTTCAAAGTTGAAGGCACAATTGAGCAGTGAATTTTAAATGAAGGATCTTGGTGCGGCAAATAAGATTCTTGGTATAAAAATTACCAGAGATGGATGGTTTGAAAAATTATACCAAAGTCGGAAATGGTATATTGATAATAGTCCTTCATCGTTTCAACATGCATAAAGCCAAATCGGTGAGTACTCCGTTAACTGCAAACTATGTATCACCGATACGTGATACTGATACGGCGATACCGATACGACGATACGCAATTTTTCAAAAACACGAATCCGGCGATATGGCGTGTATATATGTATTAAAAATTTTAAAAATATAAATAGGACAATAATTAGTTGATTACCTTGATGAAAAGTTAAAAACTTTAGATTGGTTGCCTCCTTCCCTCCTCTTCATACATAAGGGGGAATCAACAAAGAAAGGGGAGGCGAGACAGAAGGGAAAGGAGGCGGCCGACAGAGAAGGGGGAGGGGCGGTGTGATTTGCGGCAGTGGGAGGAGGCGGCGGCAGCGTGATTTGGGCAGTGGGAGAAGGGGAGGCGACGGTGATTTGTGGCGCCGGGAGCAATGCTGCGCAACTAGTTCACAGGGGCTACAAGAGAGAGATTTAGGGTTAGGATTGATAGGCTGGAATGGGTTTTTCATTTGTTTGGGCTTTGTGTTATGAGTTTGGAGGTATCGGGGAGGATTGCGAAGTATCGGAGAAGGATCATGACTTTTTTAATTAATTTTTTATTCTGAATTTTACCGATCCTTGTCGATCCGGTATCGGGGAGGATGCGGAGGATCGGGGTATCCGGTAAGTATCCGATACTGGTACGACACCTTCGTAAAGGATCGGTGATTTATGGACTGCAAATTTCAGACTTTCTTTAGCATCATGTTCATAATCAGATGATAAAACTGAGTATATACCTAGAGTTTCATATGCTAGTGTAGTTGGCTCACTTATATATACTATGGCATATTCTTGCTCCGATTTATCTCAATCATTGAGTGTCGTTAGTAGATACAATGGCTAATCCTAGCAAAAAATATTGGAAAGCAGTTCAATAGACTTTTGGATATACCTAGAGCTTTGTGGAAGTATGTCTTGTACTACAATATTATGTAACAGTCAGAGTGTTATTTGACTTACAAAGAATCAAATGTTCTATGAGAGAACGAAGCACATTGATATCATATATCACTACATTTGAGGTGTGATTGCTCAAGGTGACATTAAAATTAGGAAGATAATTATTCATGATAATCTAGCTCATATAGTGACAAAACCAGTTTCTATCGCTAAGTTTGAGCTTTGCTCGGATTTAGTTGGTATTACTCACTAGTCCTTCGGACTTTCGGCGCACAATATGTATGCTTATATGTTTCGAGGAGATTCACATTTTATTTTGGCTACAGCAGAAATTCATATCAAGGTGGAGAGTGTTGAGCTTGAGTTTGATAGGTTTCATTTCCTACTCCAATCAAGAGTTCTACTACTACACAGAGTCCTCTATATATTACTTTAAATATGTAAGTGTAGTCCATATGATAGAGCAAGAGAAAAAAAGATCCTTATTGTAAACATCTTCTCATATAGTGATATTTGTCTTCGTGTGTCCGTGGTTTTTTCATAAAAGTGTTTTCCACTTAAAATTCGTGTCTCCCGTTCCTATTTTTCTGTGTATTATTTGCAACATTTTCTCACTTTTGTTTCCTTTTGTTTTCATGAGAATCAAAACACCATCCTTTTATGGCTGCCAAGTTCTCTTATTCGGTTTTTCTGTGTAAAATCTGAACACATATCAGAAGGAAAATATCTGATCAAGCACAATATCCTTCAGGCCTCAGATAACAGGATGTCCATCAAATGTAGCAGTCGTTTCCCACCACAACATGATCAGACTTCAGAGTCGTAGTCTTTCCACTAAGGTTAGTTAACAATACATGAAAAGACTCAATATTGGTTCTTGATGATTGCTAGTTGCTAACTTGCTATCCCAGCCCTCGTTACACGGCAGTGTGGAGATCTATTTCTTGACGGTTGGCCCCAGTCAGAGTCCAACATTGTGATTAATGATCAGGCTGTCTGATTTCGATAAAATCTGGCTTAACAATTGAATTACATGTCTTAAAAGTACACTAATAAAATGAGAGACATAGCCCATCCTTTTCGTCAAACAGGGGAGGGGTTAAGAGAGAGATATAAGGGCACACATGATCATGAATTTGGGGTTAGAGTTCCGGCAATGGGGCTACAACTTTCGAAGGTACCGATAGTTCAGATCGGATTTTTTTTTTAAATAATACATTTTTTAAAAGTAATTGCGACATTAATACGCGGATTAAAAAATTTACAAAAATAATACTACGTCGTCGTACCGGTTGGCGAAAATCAGGTAGTCGCCAGATGGTGTGGCGAAAATGGTATTTTCGCCAAACGGTGTGGCGAAAATAGACTAATTGCGCAATTAAGAATGTCTGACAGAGCAAACGGTCGGGACACCCTATTTTCGCCGAATGGTATAGCAAAAATAGGGTTGTCGCCAAACGGTACGGCGACAACCTATTTTTGCCATACCATTTGGCGAAAATAGGTGGTTTTTTTTAAATAAATGCGAAACATTTTGAAATAATAAATTTATTGATGATCATTCATGTAGTTAGAAATAGGGTCAATAAAATCCACCTATTTTCGCCAAATGGTACGGCGAAAATAGGTTGTCGTCATACCGTTTGGCGAAAATAGGGTGTTCCGGCCGTTTGCTCTGTCAGACGTTCTTAATTGTGCAATTAGCCTATTTTCGCCACATTGTTTGGCGAAAATACCATTTTCGCCGAACCATCTGGCGACTACCTGATTTTCGCTAACCGGTACGGCGACGTAATATTATTTTTACAAATTTTTTAATCCGCGTATTAATGTCGCAATTACTTTTAAAAAATGTATTATTTAAAAAAAAAACTCGTCCAGATCGCGAACAGGCCTCAGGCACAGTTCTGCTACAGTGTCAGAGTTGCTTCAGTATATTCCAAACAGTGCTACAAAAGATCTAAACTATCACTTTTTAATCTAATGATTGATCTACAACTATTAATGTTGCCATTGTTACTACTACTGCATTGGATCTCTTTCCTGAATTTGGAATAACATAATATTTTCATATATCTTGATGCTATGCACAACATAATATTTTCATATATTTTGATGCTATGCACAACGATTGCATTTCTCTTAATGGTTTATTTACATTCAGTATACAATTTCCTCACCCAGATGAGGATAATACCTCGGTAGTTATAAATATACCACCAGATTTTTTTTTCATTCTGTTTTGTTTTCGCCATCTCTTGCATAAGCCGAAAGCTAACACCTTAAATCATATTCCTCTCGAAATGTTTCTACCTCTCTGCCCTTTTGAATCGGAATCGGAAGGAATAGCAGCACAATAACTAATACTTGAGGATAAAAGGAGTTATAAGGAGGATCAGCCACCAGGATAACTGGAACAAGGTTGTTGTTCATCCTATCATGTAGAAGAGGCTTTCCATAATCCCTTGACTGCAGACCCAGTGGCAAAGGCCCAAACGATAGCAGCAAGTAGAACTAGTAACGAGACGAAAATCAGTCCACCTCTTCCTCTAACCTGAATAACTGAGGTGCTTGATTCTTCATTTGCAGCTTGTTGTGATCTAAAGCTAGAAATGCGTTGGAATGTTCTGTTAAGAACATTGTTTTCAGCAGCCAAAGCAGGACTGCTAGGTACAGAATCCAGTAAGGCTGATAAAGCTGCATTGAACCATGATTGTGAAGCACTTGAACTCCCGTTAGGTGGTACCTCATTCACTGCATGAATATTGGCAGTGCCTGCAATGTTCAGAAGCAATAGGTTCAGATGTCGGACAATATTATTTGTGAAAGAATTGTAAGGTGATCATATGAAAAGCTTTCAAAATGAAATAAATCATTAAGCACCTGATGCATGTGAGGACAAGACAACATGGTTATGCTTCATATGGCTCCGCACGTTAAGAGTGACTTGATTATGTGTCCACAATTCATTTGTATACTGAAATCCCTGATTCCGGATTCCACTATCATCAAAATCAAAATATTGGTTTTCATCCACCACTTCAGCTTTGTCAAACGAGCCAGGTAGAAACATTGGAGCATCAGAGAACTCCAAACTATCAAACATCCCATTGGATGCAGAAATCAAGTGCTCAGTTGCAGTACAACCCATACTCTGTCCTACATCTTCTGGATCAAAGAAATCATTGATTTCAAGGAACTCCTCATCAGCATCCTGACTGTTGTAACTGACCAAACCTGACACAGAGCGCAGCACACTTGTTTCTTCAGTGCAATTTGTTTCCCCACTCAATGGCACCTTGGTGAGAACAGACTGTGCAATTTCATTAACTGGTTCAGTTCGTGGAACAAAATATGTGCTTTCTTGCACCATAGAAGAAAGATCTACAGAACCGAATGTAGCACCGTGGCTTTCATGGAAATCTCCAATTCCAATCTACATAGGTCAAAATAAGATAACTTATAAATCTGGAATTCTGGGCTAATGATGTAGAATAGCTTATGCATATTACTACAAAATATAGTACTGTTATACAATCCTTCAAAATTTCAAGTCTGATGCTTTTTTGGGGACATAACTTATTCTCAAATATGGACCAGACCCCAGAAATTATTGTGCGTCTTTCAAACTTACAATGCAGTAATTGTGTGAACACAAAGGCAGAAATAATTAGCAATTACGCAACATATCGAGGATTCCGATTTCCAAATTTCGGATCATCTAAAGGATGAACTAGTACAGATGATAGACAACAAGACAAACCTGATGAAAGTCATGATGAGGAACTGGTGTGGAGAAATCTGACAGTTGTTCGACATTTTCTTGGTCATTCACTATTTGCAACAAAAGCCCGTCAAGATCCCCATATGGAAGCTCAGTGCCAGTACATTCTGCTGTCACCACAGTACAACTACTAGTGGTATAATCTGCAACACCAACCTTCTCCATGTCAGCATTGAGCCAAGCCTGATGACCATCATGCTGAAGCTGCAATTGGGGAACAGATGTCGAGAAATCCGAGAACAGTTCAGCGGTTTGCTGATCATCCGATATTTGCATCAGGAGCCCCTCAAGATCCCCAAGAGGGAGTTCAGTGCACGTATTCTCCGCCACTAACACAGCACTGCTTCTGGTTGTAGCATCTGCAAACGCAGCCTTGTCACCATCATCACTGAGCCAACCTTGACGATGACCCTGCTGAGTCTGAACTTGCAAAGAAACAGGTGTCGAGAAATCCGACTGCAACAGGAGCCCCTCAATATCCCCAGTCTGCTCCTCCGCTGCAGCTCTACCACTAGTGATGGTAGGGATAGGATCAGCGGTCCCCGTGACCCCCTCGTCATCGTCGTCCTCCAGCCAATCCTCCTCCCCGAAGGGCGCGCCGTACTGCTCGCCGTTCTTGGGCCCCGCCCCGCTCTTCTGGAAGAGCTTGTAGAGGGCGTAGGCCTCGTGGCCCCGCGCGGACGGCGGGAGCGCGTCGCCGAAGATGGTGTACTCGTGCATCACCCAGTCCGTGCGCTCCCCCCGGGGCGCGCGGCCGTGGTAGTACACCAGCGTCTTCTTGCTGCCCACCGGCCGGCCGCCGTTGCAGATGCATCGGTCCTTCCCCGTTGTCTTCCAGTAGCCATCGGCGGTGGTGCGGCTGGCGCGGGAGCCGTTGGGGTACTTGCGGTCAAGCCGGCTGCAGAAGAACCACTGCTTGTCCCCCGTCCGCAGCGCCGACCTCTCTGCTCTAGCAATTCCAGGTCACGAGAGAGATCGCGGGATGGGATGCGCGAAGTAAGCGAGACGAGGCGACAGGGGAAAGGAGGCGGACGTACCGGGGAGGTGGGAGGGGTGGGATTTGTAGACGTCGACGTCGGCGATGTAGGGGGTGGAGCGTCCGGAGGCGATCCGGCGCTTGAGGAAGAAGAGGACGAGCTCCTCGTCGGTGGGGCTGAAGCGAAATCCCGGCGGCCACCGGCGCGGCGGCGGGTTCTCCATTTTCGCCGGCGCGGAGACGATGGTTGGTGTACTTCCCTTGGCGTGCCGTTTGCCGGGTCAACTCGATGCTCCGGCTTTAATATAAAACTTAAGACGGTTTTAAAGAGTGATTTTGCTAATGAGGATCTAACTTAAGATGAATTTTGTAGTTTTTATTATGTTAGCAACCATATCATAATAAGAGAAGAAACATGACGAGAAGAATAAAAAGAATATATATAAAAAGAAAAGGAGTGAGACAGCCAGTACCTTTGAATTGGATTTTTATTATTAAACTTAATAATGTAGTCGATAATATGGCAAAAACTATCTTGAGTAGAATCCAAATCATTAAAACTGTTTTAGAGTGTAAATTGATCTAGTTTTATAAATTTAAGGGATTAAATACACGGAATTGAAAGTGTTAAATAGATTTTTTAAAAAGACGGGAGGTATTACATGAAATTATTCCTTTGTAAACTGTCTCTCTGGGGCCAACAGTTTTGTGCGGCTTCTTGGTAACTTAGCGCTTGTTCCGCTGGGCCCAAAGGCCCAAACCCGTAGCATGAACAAGGCCTCTATAACTGAACAGGGGGCCCAAACCTACTCAGCCCCACCAATCAGTGATACCGGACACATGATTGAGCCGCATGCACTCATTGTATGCAACTCTTTTAACACAGCAGTATTAGCAAAGAATCTAGCAATGAACATTAGAAATCAGGCTTTTCCAAGCCTCAACAGCACAAAGAAATCAAGAGATAACTGTCATGAGTAACGACATTTCTCACACATGGGCCATAGGCTAAAACAATTATGCACCCATAGACGCATGAAAAAGAATATGATAATTCATGTACAACACAATGCCGATTGGTTGCCGCCCCAACAGCAGCGCAACACGCACGGCTGCCTGTACACAACACAACACAAGGCTGCCGTCGGTGTATGATTGATTTTGATTACACAACTGAAGAAAAGGCAAAGGATGCCCAGCTGACGCTTCACTCTACTACTAGTACAGATGAAGACCATGCAATAATCTACTAAGCAAGCGATATTGTACAGAAAGCGGACCCATACAAAACGAAGTTGATGCCCTCAAAGCAAATTCATGGGACTGGATCTCTCTGTGCACCGGGTGGAGCGGTAGGCATCGGAAAGTTGAACGAACAATAAGCTCCGCCCAACTGAGGGGCCTCCACATATGGGCTCTAAACATAAAGAAGAATAGCAGTTTTAAGTATGTTGTCTGATAGAGCAATATTTCATGTCCAAAAGAAGGGATTTTTTTCATCAAATAATCATCTTCAACAACAAAAAAACAAAAATGATCCCTGGTTCAAATTATTTCCAAAAATAGATCCAGAGTGCAGCACCAAACTTTATTTTCTTAGTGCACTGCCGATTACATTGGCACCAGGTGAGCTGATTCTTCAGCGAACCATCTAGCAAGGATTCCAACAGGGTGAGTGATATATGTTTCTCAACGTCTTTTGCATTGGCATTGCATGATTTACTAACATTTTCCAGACACCTTAAAGTTAAGTGTGTAGGTGCTGAGAAAGAAAATGTAGGTGTTGGGTGGTAAAAGTTAATGCAACATCAATAGCATTGCAGGCAGTTAGCAAGTCTGTGGGTTGAGTTATAGTTATAGGTGGACCATTCTTCTGAATATCAGAGCTCTTAATGTCTATTTTGTTTGTTATTGTAATTTTACCATTTGTGTGCTGGTTGAATGTATCGTTGTATATGGAATTATGGATAGAATTGTCTGTGTTCATTGTGGAGGTACAGCCAGTGAAACAAGCAACGGTAGTGAGTTTGTGGATATGCACATGTCTGTCATGGTTTTTAGTGAGACTCCATTTTGTCAATTAGGTGATAGAATAGAAGACAATCTTGGATGGATGAAACCAGGATGTTATTATGCAATGGCTAGTTAGCTCTTAAGAGTGCAAGCACAATGCCACTGATTGGTTGTGATCTTCGACATGAGACAAAGAAAGATCTTTTTGCAAAGCTCACAGCACCGGCCATTAGATCTGGTGGTGGAGAAAGGAATAAAAGATGGTTGCATGTAATTGAAATTGGAGATAGTTTGAAGCACAAAGCAGCTTGGCCTCAATAGGTCACCACAAGGTCCATTTTTGGAACTTTTTTTAAATATTATCTAATAATAATTCACAGAACAGCAGCGTATAAAATCTTGCATGTAGCAGATCTAGTTCACACTTAATAAAAGTCATCAGGGAGTCTGTAAGATGTAACTCCACAGATGTGAGTCACAAGAATGATCTTAGAAAACGGGTAGGCACCTGGGAATATGGTGGGTTTGGATCAAGTGACTGCTCCCTGGGAGATTTTGGTGATGAATCTGGAGAACTACCATCATTATCATCCGAGTTATTTATTGTATTCTTCATTGCTGCTGCTTCCCCCTCACTAGCATTGAGCTTAACACGCTGTGGTATAAAGAAAACCAACTTAGCTCATGGCAGAACACTAGACAACTTATATATCAAAAGTACATGGATAAATATATGAAGAATGGTACCTGGAATATTTTGCCTAAAATTTTCATTCCTTTAGCTCGAGCTCTCAGTTCCTCTCTCCTGACACTGCTGTCCTGAAGCACCTGATATTGGTGAAGTATTAAAATCCACTGCTACAACTTAAGCTACTGAAATGTGAGATGAATGCAAAAACAACTGTGCAAGAATCGTGAAAGGTAACCAAGACATGAGAACGGACCATCTGACAGACATGTGATAGGGTTGCCTCTATATCAGCAACATTAAGCTTCCATAAGGAATCAACCATAACACTTTTATGAGTCTGCATGTATGCTTCAAGTTCCTCTTCGGTGAAGTTGCACTCAGCACTGAGATGCTTCTTTAAGTCTTCCTGCAGCTGCATAAGAGCTATTGCACCTGCATAAACATAAGAACACTGGATTTCATGAACAAATTACAAATATATGCTAACACCAAGATTGCATACATTCAATTCTGCATTTGTATCGATTCAAGCAGACAAAAATTAAATAAAATATTTTTTACCTGTTGCAGCTGTTACTTGGGATTTAATAAAATGACCTTTGTTTCTGAACCATTCAGCTATAAACGGAACCCCCAAATATATAGCTTTCTTTCCAAGCTCCTTGGCAGCTTGTCTTGAATATACGTAACCAATAGTACTCAGCATATCAACCCCATATGCTGCAGGATAAGCAAAACAGGGTCAGAAAGAACATTGAGTTATTCAAAGTCAGGTTTATGAACATAAAAAAGAAAGAAAGAAAAGAATGTGTTTCTGTTTGAGTCACATAGGAAATACACAAGGAGAAAAAGGTTCCAGAGCTACTGAGTAGTTGAATAAACAGAACACTTAGCAAGTGAAGAATGGATTATAATTAACACTTTAGGGAATGATGAAAGAATTATCATGGGCACAGACCTGCATTAGAAAGTCTGGACACCTCAGCTTCAGCAAGCTGGGTAAATTCCTCTTTGTTTCCTTGAACATAAAGGTGCAATCTGTTTTTCAGTGTCTCTGCAAGTTTCTCCTCTCTTTCCTTTTGTACAACCTGCAGTTGTTGTTTAGTCCATAAATATACTACAGTACACAAAGAGTATGATACACCAATTAGTATTGAGTTGCATGCACCAGCCAGTTCACCCAAAAGTTTAAACTGATGAGGAAAGGTGGGCAATTCACTTATACTTCAACACTCCCCCTCACGTGTAGGCTCTCTCAGGCCTAGGATGGAATAGAAGTGGGCTGCAATTATTATTTTTAATTACGCCAACCGGGTCTTGAACTCGAGACCTCTTGGCTCGAACTCGAGACCTCTTGGCTTTGATACCATATTAAGTTGCATGCACCAACCAGTTCACCCAAAAGCTTAAGCTGATGAGGAAAGATGGGCAATTCACTTATACTTCAACAATTAGCGTAATTACAATTTCAAGCACTAAAAAGAAACAGACATTCTGGTTAGCATATTTCTTTTAATACAGCTACAACATAACCACATCAAGCACGCTTATTTGCAATATAACAATGAAGCCATCAGTCCCTAGTTTCATCTAATTGATATACAAAGGTTAAACAGGGCCCAAAGTATAAGTTGTAACATGTAAGTGCTGTGGAGGTTGAAAAGCATGAAGACTGATGTTCTGCTTGAGAAATATCATGCAGAAAGAACTCAGAGCATTATGTAATGTTGGAGACTTGGAGTTTCTCTACTTTATCATATATAGCGCCATAGAGGCTTGCCAGGGGTTGAAGTACAATAAAGTTGTTGAAGCATTGAAAAGGCTAAAAAGCATGTAGACTGATACTCCACATGTGAATTGTAAGTGTAGTTGACAAGTGCTACCAGGACACGCGAGTCCGAAATGTTTTTGCCGCGTCGACGCGTAGCCCCGTGTCGGCTCACGTCGGACACTCGATGACATGCATTGGGCACCCTTAGCAGTGTCCTAGATGGAGGAAGAAACTAGATGGTAAAAAGCTACGCTACCTCAACATCCCTTGTTCGTGACCATGGCTAGAAAAGCAAAGCCGGAGGAAGACTAGAAGAAAGAAAGAATGTCTTCTCCGCCTGGTCTGCCATGGCTAGGGGTGCAACTAGATCGGATAATTTCCGACCAACCAACCGGATGTGTTCGGATCGAATTCGGATAATTGTCGGATTCGGCTTCGGTTTCAGATATTTTGTTTCAGATTCGGATTTGGGAGATTACTATCCGTCGGCTCGATATATTCCGAGATGATTTTCAGAAATTTCTGGGAAAAATAATTCGGATATCCGAAGATCATAGCCTGGCCGCCATCCACAGGCTACGCTACGCCACTCCCGCCGGCCAGCCCCTGCCTCGGCATTGGGCCCACCGTCGGCACCGCCTCCTCTCGGCCAGTCGCCCCGCCACGTCAACCGCCTCCGTTGGTCGCTCTCCGGGGCCCACGCTGTTGACCACCTCGTTCGCCTCCAACCCAGGCCCGCGACCTCGGGGGCCTCCACCGCGCCGGCCCTGTCCTCCCGTTCGGCCACCCGACGCCATCCCCACGTCTAGCCCGCCTGTCTCGCCGTCTCTGCCTCTATCGCCGGCGCATGCCACCGCGCTAGCCCACAACCCGACACTGCCTTCCTTCGTGTGACCTCCGTGCCGCCGCCCTTTGGCGCCTGCTCGCCTTCGGCCTGCTCACTTCTGGCATCCAGATCTGGCGAAAAGGAAAAAGTAAAGGTGGATACACCGGGCACGGCCAGGAAAAAGGATAGGAGGAAAAGAAAAGAAGAAAAGAAAGAAGGAAGAAAAGGAAAAGGAAAAGGGAGAAAAGAGAAAAATTTAGTTTGTTTAAAGCTAGTGGAAAACCCTAATATCAACTTTTGACATTAGTTCTGTTACATTCGAACTCATATGGTTGATTAATCATTACTATATTTGTACTTTATGCGGTATCTATTTTCGCACGATATCTGACAAAAAATATCTGATACAGTATCGATTCCACTCCGTATTCGCTTCGAATCCGTGACCGATATTATTCGCGCCGTATTCGTATCCAGCACTATCCGTATCTGATTTCGAATCCGACAAAAAATATGGTTTAGGATATGGAAAGAGCGATATCCGACAGAATCTGAGTTGATTGCACCCCTAGCCATGTCTTTGGCGCAAGAAGTAAAGGGAAGGCTTCGAAGGGAAGAAATAATGGAGAGGAAGATATCTGG
The DNA here is from genome assembly GCA_036346275.1 of Otatea glauca. Classification (NCBI taxonomy): domain Eukaryota; kingdom Viridiplantae; phylum Streptophyta; class Magnoliopsida; order Poales; family Poaceae; genus Otatea; species Otatea glauca. The sequence goes on from CM070728.1 coordinate 15,175,891, forward strand.
GATGAGAACATGCTCACGTGGGTTTGGAAGAGAAAAGTGTAACTTTGTTTTGTTTATTGCTTTTCATTCTCACGTGTGACAGGCTAACAACAGGCAACCATACCAAGGCAAGAGGTGGATCTTTTGTGCTGAATATGGATCTTTTGTGCATCAGACCCTCCAACTTTAGTGATGAGAGGCTATTTGAGCATTTATTAGTATTATTTACAATAGAAAATAAATATATCCATTTATTTTTAGTATTATATTAATATATAGTAGTCGAATCCTCGAATCCTAGTTTTTCAAGTCTCCCGAATCGGACACTCGAATCAGAATCGGATTCCGATTCCCGTGTCCGTGTCCAGGTAACACTTATTGTAACACATAAGCAAAACATGAACCCCAAAAGACAATAACAACATTCTAATATTCAGCTTTCTTTATTTTGTGAACATGAAGGCTTTCCAGAGATTGAAGACTCCCCCTTCCCATCATAATATTTAACAAAACAACATGAGAAATTAGAAAATCCAATTAAAAATATTAAAAATTCAGTGTCAAACTTTGGTGTATGGACCTTTGTGCAACGAAATGTAAAACCTCTTAGAAAAAGGAAGTGTACGGAAGAAAAAAGTGAAAGCATCCCAAATATGTTCTCTAATTTCTCATCGTGTTTTAGCTTCTAGTGTCAGGAGAGGCATTGTGCTGAACAAAACTTCACTAGTATTAAAGTCTGAACCAACAAAATGGCCATGACTTGCTTAGAATATATAGTTGGAACCTACAAGTGGCTTGTAGTCTTCTATGCAAAAGAAATATTTATGAATTTCCAACCAAGAATGAGCATATGTCAGGCATAATGGGATGCCCATAAATCATTCTGTTAAAAGGGCCATACTTGCATTTTCTCTTGCAACTTCCTTGCATCAATCTGTTCCTCTTCGCTAAATATATCAAGTGAAGCCATGGATGCCATCGCCAGTTGACCAATATAATCCTCAAAAAGCTCACTACCAAACAGCATAGCAAAAATTGCTGCTGGATCAATTATTGCTTCCCTATACAATGTTGACAGGAAACAAGTTAGAATATAAATAATCTCACAAGATTCTACAGTATATGAGACAAAATCACCAATTACATTGTCAAAGCTACATCTAGGAAAGGAAGAAAATCATTCATTGCATCTGCAAGCAGTCAAGTACACTAATAGTTTTCACTTAGAACCTCCCAATTATTTGAAAATTATTTCTACAAGTTCGCAGGAAGTATTTGTGAATCAGACTTACGTTGAAATACCAGATTTCCCATATGAATCATACGCTTCACGCTGTGCAGGGTCACTGAGTACTTGGTATGCCTCCCCCAATTCCTGCAGTTACAGTAAACTCTAATGAGGATATTATAATGACAAAACTGTGCAAAACTCACATATTTCTGATTTACAAAGTCAAATTTGTGTAACAGCATCAGATAGTATTTCATGGTGACAATATGCACTGAAAAGTAGCAATACTGCACAAATGCTCAACATATTGCAAAAGCAACTTGACAAGGCATTATACTCTCTTGCATGATCTATATGAGTATGCAAGATACAAGCTGTCCGTGGTTTAGGACGAACCATGCAACAAGGAAAACTGCTGATTGTTGGACATTAGTTTCACATACTTCAGTTGATTGAGGCATAATAATGCTGCGATGCCAGTACAGGATGATTCATGGTGTACAAAGGAGCAAATTGCCGTTGGTAAATTGTTTTGGCCACAGCAACTTCCAGGATCATTTTTGGGGGAACTAGATTCTGTTTTATGAATTCTTAAACGTCTAGATGGAAGTTGCATATGCTCGGTTATTGCAAGGCAAAAATCTGTCACCGAAACACTTAGACTATGAGCTACAAAGAATAACTCATTCATTCTGATGTCAAACATTACTTATACCATCATTGAACATGGAATTAAAAATATTTTTGTAAACTCATTTTGTATTTCTGAGTTCCCCTCCCTAGACTCCTAGAGTAGTATCAACATTAAGGCATGACAACACAGTTATCTGTTTAGCCTCAAGTCATCATTCAGTAAGGTTGCAACACTGATGCTCATCGACACCCACAACATAGATGTTTTGCTCCCTCCCTCCTCTTGGAAATGGGACAACTAGGGTGGGTCATGGGTGAAGAACTTTCACAATGAACAAGTTTAATACAGTTTTGTTTTCTACCAGGAATAATGGAGCGTCGCAGGAGCAGGGCACATGGCAGAAGGATACTACTACCACAGGGCATTCATCAACCGAAAGGTTCACTAGGTTCTGAAAGGCGAAATGTACATTTTGAAACACAGCGCGCCGCACAAAGAAGCAGGATTCCCCTGCGTCCACAACTCTCAACAATATAATATATTGTTCTAGCCTATTTCCTGATCAGTTGCGGATTGTTCACCATAGTTACAGAGGGAGGAATTGTATCATGCTGTTGCGGTTGCGGGCTGATCTCAAACGTAACTGGAGCAGGAAAGCAACATCAGCATAAAGCGAATACTTGCCTGGAACTTCTCCGCCGCAAGCGGATCATTTGGGTTCTTGTCCGGATGGACCTGCCTCGCCTGCAACACCACCGGCAACCGAAATGAGATCAAATCAAAGCGAACTTCACCAGAAGATCATGGGGGAAGAACGTGTGGTACCTTGATGTAGTACGCCTTCTTGATCTCGGCCTCGGTGGCCGACGGGCTCACTCCCAGCACGTCGTAGTACCCCGTCTCCCTTACCATCGAATCAATCGTTCCACCTCCCAACTCTCCCTTCCACTCCGGCTCCTACCAACAACAATCCCTCTCCGCCTCCGCCCAAACAAAACCCTCGATCTCCCTCCCCCTCTCCTCTCCCTGCTTCGACTCGATGTGATGTGAGATCTCCCACTACTACTCCTCGCAGCGGTGACGATGTGATGTGTAGGAGTCTAGGAGATGGAGCCGTGGAGGAGCCGACGCTGCTCTGACAGCTGGGTATTCCGACCATAAAGAGCGTGGAAAAATTCGTTTACCTTTTTTTTTTCCTCGATGAGTCTGAGCGGCAATGTTTGGAAATCCCATTTTTGGCCGGTGCTTGCGTGGGTGAGTAGGAAATTTAGACTAAAATTCTGACCTATCTACGGACATGTGTTCGGATTATAGCTTAATTAAACGAATTTTTTTACGGTTCTGACCTCCTGGCTGTCTTTTTTTTTTTCTGAATATGGCTCTCCTCGTGATTAATTTGCGAATCTAGTCTCTTGAAGTCAAAATTTAACGGGCAGAAAGCACTGAATTTTTTCTCGCGCGCTGCATCCGCGGGAATGTAAAAACCAGCGGTCGGCGAGCGCTGGGTTTTTAATTTTTTTCCCACGGTCAGGGACCACTGGAATTGGCTGCGTTGCTGTTTTTTTTCTCCTTTTATTTCAGTGGCAAGCGATCGTTGGATTCTCCCGCGTGAAAATTTTCAAGTGGCCAACAACCATTTGAAAATTGGTGGGTTTTTTTTCTTTTTTTGCTCCGTTGGAAAATTTTCAAGTGGACTGGCAACGCTTGAAAATCAGTTAATTAACTAATTAATTATTAGTCATGCATGCAAACCAACGATCGGTCGATATTAATTAGAATTTTTTTTTGCTGTACTAGGCGCTTGGCTCTATTTTGGTTCCGTATATGGCCCTCATCGTGATGAATTTTCGAAAATAGCACTGTCAATTCGTGTAGAATTTTGTATTGTATCGGCTGCCTGGCTCTATTTTTTTCGTATGTGGCCCTTGTCGTGACGAATTTTCGAAAATAGTCTTGTCCACACGAATTTGTCGCGCTGGAAAGCCAACGCCACGCGGCGCAAGCACTAGGGTGGCCTGGCCCCGCTGCCAGTCGAAAGATTTTCTATACTGGCCCTGCTGGATGTTATTTCAGGAAATAGCCCCGGCGCTCAAATTTTTAATTCCTTTTTAAAATAGAGTAGCGAGCGGAATTTTTAGATAAAAATGACTACATCGGAAAATATGTGACGAAATATTTTTTACTAATTGCAGTGTTAATTGTATAATCGAATTTTGTTTGTAACGACTAATGAATAGCATGAAAAATGGTTCGAAGAGAAATAAGAAAACTAGTGACGCCGATGCACAAAATTACCAAAACAACAAACCGTAGTTCACATTTTGGATAGGTTTAGTCGATGGAATTGGTAGAATAATAGTGCATTGGTAGTATAACGGTAGTGCTACATTAGCCCGTAAAACAACGTTATAGTTATATTTCCATGTTACAATTATAAATTTATTAGAATAACAATAATATGGTTATTTTATTGGTGTAATATTGGTATAATATTATTGCGATATATACATAACTTGAATAATGTCAATATAATATTACGACATCATTTGTGGGATTATTATAATTATTGTAATATTGGTATAATATTATTACGATATATGCATAACTTGAATAATGTCAGTATAATATTACGACAATATTTGTGGGATTAGTATAATTATTTAAATATTGGTATAATATTATTGCGATATATCATAATTTGAATAATGTTAGTAAAATATTATGACAATATTTGTTGGATTAGTACAATTATTTTAATATTGGTATAATATTATTGCGATATATGCGTGACTTGAATAATGTCAGTATAATATTACGACAACATTTGTAGAATTAGTACAATATTAGAATAACTAGTAGTACATGAAATAACGGTATTAGTACATGGAGTAGTACAAGAAATGATACTATCAATGCACTATTATATCACCAATTCCATCGACTAAACCCGTCCAAAATGTGAACTACAATTTGTCATTTTGGTAATTTTGTGTGTCAGCATCACTACCTTTCTTATTTCTCTCCGAACCATTCTCAATGTCATTCATTGGTCGTTACAAACAAAATTCGATTATAAAATTAACATTGCAGTTAGTAAAAAAATATTCCGCCGCATATTTTCTGTTGTAGTCATTTTTATCTAAAAATCCTGCTCGCTACTCTATTTTAAAAATGAATTAAAAAATAAAAAGGAATTAAAATTTTGACTGTCGGGGGCTATTTCCTGAAATAACATCTAGTAGGGGGCCAATATAGAAAATCTTTCGACTAGCAGCGAGGCTAGGTCACCCTAGCGCACGCACGCCGTGTGGCATCGGCTTTCCAGTGCGACAAATTCATGTGGACAGGGCTATTTTTGAAAATTCATTGCGACGAGGGCCATATACGGAAAAAAATAGAGCCAGGCAGCCGGTACAGTACAAAATTCTACACGAATTGACAGTGCTATTTTGAAAAATTGATTGCGACGAGGGCTATATATGGAACAAAAATAGAGCCAGGCATCCACTATAGCAAAAAAATTCTAATTAATATCGGCTGATCGTTGGTTTGCATGCATGACTAATAATTAATTAGTTAATTAACCGATTTTCAAGCACTCCTCATCCCCTTCAAAATTTTCCAGCGAAAAAAAAGAAAAAACTGCCAATTTTCAATCGGTCGTTGGCCACTTAAAAATTTTCACCGGGAGAATCCAGCGGTCGCCTGCCGCTAAAATAAAAGGAGAAAAAAATAGCAATAAGCATGCAATTCCAATGATCCTGGTGTGGAAAAAATGAAAAAAACAAACCGGCTCACGATCATTGGTTTTACATTCCCACGGATCCAGCGAGCGAGAAAAAATTCAGCGCTTCCTGCCCGTGGAATTTTGACTTTAAGAGGCTAGATTCACAAATTCGTCGCGAGGAGGGCCATATTAAAAAACAGCTAGGAGGCCAGAATAGTAAAAAATCCAATTAAACGAGGTCTGACAAAAGATCCAAAGTCCAAATTGGGCTGCTCCCATGGTAAAACCCTTCACCCAAATATTTTGTAATTCCATGTTCGATGTGTTATAAAATATTGTAATTTTATATATGTGTTGACGCTTTCTCAAACGGGTTCTTAAGAGTTTACTAAAGAAACTCATGAGAGTTTTCTAATCAGAGCTAAGAGCTTTAATAGATTAGTTTAGATTCTTATAAGAAAAGTATCCTCTCTCACACTATAAGTGGATGCATGATGCACATTGTACGCACGCTAGAAATATCAATAAAAAGAGATAGCCATGTGACCTACATTTGTTGTCTATGTTTTTATTGGTTAATAACGATATTGATACATAATACATTATCAGCATGAGAGTGCTCTCGAGTGAAGGTTGTTCATGCTTCAAAGGTTGTTGCTTGATCTTTCTTAGTCAATTCAGTTGTCGGATTTATTTGATCTCTTCCCAATTTTCTACTTTCCTAATTCGACCGACGTCTTACACTGGGTGGGATTAGCATCGACCAAACCCTAGCCATCGTTTCACCCCTTGACACAATCGATATTATTTCATGCCTTGGCATGCGTCGGGTTCTTCGGCCATTGATTCATGCCTTGGCGTGATTAGCATTCATGTCACATCTTGGCGTGATCGTCGAATAGATCTAGGCATTGGACAGCGTCCTGGCACAGCCAAATCGATGCATCGGTCGTTGGATCACGCCATGGTGTGACCGACATCGCATCATGCCTTTTGCATGGTCACTGAATGGCCGACGGGACATGCCATGTGTCTTGCCATGGCGAGGATGCTGGAACGCTGACGAGATCGTGTCGTGTCGAGACTCATTGAGGCCGTCGCCACCACACCATATGGGTGAATCACTTATGCCACACCATTAGTGTGAGGCGTTGTTGTCATGCTTGCCATGGGTAAGATGGTGGGACATCGCCGTAGTCATGTGGTCGTGCTAGGGAGAGCATGGGGTGTCGCTGATGACATCGCCATGTGCGAGAATGGGACAGAACATGGTCACCGCACCATGTGGGTGTTCTGCCGATGTCGCCACCATCCATCATGTCAACGACATGAGATCAGGTCTGCACAACTAGATTCGATCTAGGATTGAATCAAAGAAGAGAATGATATAATTCTTAATGGATTGAAATCAATGTACATGACATTGATCCAAGTTTGAGATCATTATGAAAACAAGTTTTAATCATGGATTGAAGATAAGAAGAGGACAAAAAATGATTTGATCATCACCTATCTAGTGTTTGTGACCATGTCGGCCATCGCGTTGCACCGAATCACATCAAATTCGTTACCTTCAAACTGGGAGCGTACATTGGCACATTGGTGTGGAAGACCGGTTGCGCCACCGCGTGCTAGAAGGGGTGGACCGTATCTTCAACAAGGAGTATGGGAGGCTATTGTCGTAGGCATCCTCCCTACAGATAGGCCACACCGAGCCACCGGTAGGTTGCCGTCATCAGAACTGAAATGCAACCACCGCATAAGAAGATGGTACTGGAGACACCTTGCTCCTCTACTTCAACGCTAGGTCACCGAAGATAACCGTGGCACCGCCGCTTAGGGCCACCCCTTGGACCACCTCGCTGTCGATGATGTACACCACAACTAGGGTTTACAGAGTGGCTAAAAAAAGAGGCAAGGGGAGGGTGGATTCGTTGCTAAATTTGCCGCTGGCTTCACATGGGGCAGCTGTCGGGTTCGCTTGGGGCCACCCAAAGCTTGTTAGCTTGGGGTAGCTAGGTTTCCAAGTGGGAGATAATTCGCTAGAAGAAACAGGGCTCACACCTGAGTCATTTACTACTAGCATTCTTAACCCTAGCAGTGCGGGCGGATAGAGTTGGTTGAATGAACCCACGGGAGAGCCCAATCGAGCCCATCAAAGTATGGGCCATGCATATTTATTGTAGGCCGATGGTAAAGGCACACAAAGGGCTTGATATATTCATCTTGTAGACTGAGTTCAGCCTAGATGAGATTGGACGAATGGAATCCATGGTTCATTGGCAATTTTATGGATTAGCCCTTGGCTTTTGCAGAAATTGTATATACGCCCCTAATCTGTTGAATTTAGGTCCTTATGATGCAAATGTTACAGGTAGACCTTGGAATTTTTTGAGATTGAAGGTCTTACAACGGGTCCTCAAACTTTTTGAAAATTTTGAATAGGTCCTTAGAAGCTATAGAAATTATTGAAGAGACCTTAAAGTTATGAAAAATTACACATAAGGGCTTCCACCTTTTTGGAATTTTGCGGAAAAGGCCATGTAAGTTTTATTAACTTATAAAAATACCTTTATGGTATTTAATTTATAACAATACTTATTTTCTACACTAGAAGTAATCAAGAGGATTACTTTATGGGCTTAGAAAATTGTAACAATTTATGTGAATTATTGGAAATCATAGAATTAATATCTGAAACTAAAAAAATTATTTCCTTGATTTTATATATTTTTATGATTCCCATATTGTCTTAGCATAATGATTTAATCTATCGATACCATATTTTGCTATTTATTGGATGAAATAAAATAAAGTGAAAGATATTCTTGAGATTTTAGATAAATTTGCCACATGATATGATGATTTTATATCCTCTTGATATCCAGTTAACCTCAAATTGATTTTGATGGAATAATAATATGTTCTTAAGTGTAATGTGGCCAAAAGAGGCAAGGAATTAGGATTCCCTGAATAGCACTTTGAACATAAATCCACATGATCTTAGAGAAGATCACTTTGAGGCATAATTTGCCACCTCAACCCATTAAACTTCACACCAACAAAAGTGATACCTTGAGAGTATACACTATGGTATAATCTAAGTTGATTCCCACATATGCCTAGAGCATATGCACTCGAAATTTTTAAGGTTGGCGTGAAGAGGTGGAGGAAGAAGGGAGTGAAAAATAAAGAGCAATGGATATAATGATGAGTGATGGCAAATAACATGGGAAATCTCTTGTAAAAACAAAGGTGATATTACCTATGATAATGATTAGACTACGGAGCATAAGCAAATCAACATTGGAATTGCTTAAGTGCACAATGAGATATTTGAAAATCATCATTGAAATTACTTAAGTACACAATGAGATATTTGAAAATCATCAAGTTGAATGATTTTCACATATTTGGGAGATCATCGAGTTGAATGATTTTCGGTATTTATGCTATATAAGATTTGCTTAGAGCAATCTTGATTCCCAAATAAAAGATAATAACATAGAGGATGATATTGATCATGAGTGATCTTAACTTTTCATAAGTATACTAAGAATCATGTTCTTATTTTTGAGTCAGGCATATATTGAATCACCATCTTTTAGTTGAGATGTGTGCTCATATTGAAACAACATTAATCTTTGGGTGATCAAGTTTGATGTTCTGGAAAAAAAATTAATTCCAGGCTCCTATTTAATCTTTGCGCATTAAGTGGACAATCTTTGATATTCTACTTCCGCATGTGATTACAACAGTATAATGTATTATTTGATATACTTTAAATGTTGTTATATTATAATATATGTAACCTCCCAATTTTTGTCCTTCAAATTTTTTTGTGTAGTTTATCCCTCCAAAATTTTCACCAATTTTCATGGTAATTAAAGCTTAATTTGGGAATTTCATAAATAAAAAAAAATTAATATGATTATATCCCAAATCAACAATCGTAAAAATTACTTTATTTGAGTTCCTTGTCCTTAGAAGTATTTTCTAGATTTTTATGGGAATTTTTTTGAGTGAATTTGCTATTTTATTTGAGCTCTTTTAATTTCTTTGTATTTTCTACAAAGAAAACCAATTAAACAGCTGGAAAATCTTTTTCGGCCAAATCTCTTCACGTCGGCCTAGTTCCTTTTACCTCTGCCTAGTATGTCCCACCGTTTTCCTTTCCCACGTGTAGCCCATCGCCAGCCGACCCAACCAAGTGTCACTGTACCCTGCCCATGCCACGCACATGACATGATGTGCCACACTGTGCTATCCATGGCATCCCCGCTCCGGGCTCAAAATTTTCACTGCCATTGATGCAATGTCATGGACTGCATGACAAGGCCATGATAAAGCCATGGACCCCCTCCGCTCGTAGTCCCTAGCCAACGCCCGTCAAACATGTTGCCAATCATCGGAGAAAGCCATGTTGCCATCATCGTCCTCACATCCGGCGACAAGCATCGCCGCATTCGCCACTCATTGTTCCAATGAGTAAAGCCCAAATCCATCTATGTCACCGTGTGTTCATCAATCCAATCCACCTATCCCTAGGCTTAATATGAGTTTGGGTCACTGGTTGATTCCATCATGGTCAATGAGTTTCTGCTGACGTGGTCCTCACCATGGTGATCACTGCTTCATGTTCTATCTAATACACACCTTCCTATAACCGAGCTTTCGCTCGTGGTCATCACTATCATTGAGCTCATCGCCGCCATTGCCTTTGTCACGTCACTACTCACCTGAGGTTGTTTCCGGTCTCACTATTCTTGTCATCAATATGTTTTGGATGCACCATTTGCTTGCTCGAAAGGCGTAGTCATCGCCATCGTTGTAGTTCACCAGAGCGCCATCGTTGTTGCCGCTGCCATCGACCATTGGTCTCTGTACCCCGCTGCTTGCATGTCAACGCCACGCAAGCGACATGTGTTCTCCTAGTTGCATCACTGCCACATGTCGCCACATGTAGATCATCTGTCGGGCATGTTAGCGTAGTGCTTACGTCAGCAAGTCTAAACCTAGACTGGTTCGATGGATTTGGTCTATCGTGGACCGAGTCTACAACATATGGGCCCCACATGTCAGAGCCCTATTCCATGAGCCAAGCCCACCGTAGACCATGCGCCTTGTCTGTGAACCCGCTCCACAAACCCTGGACCCATCATTCAGCCTCAGGAAGGGAACATTTCCATGATATTTTCTTTTCTCTCAATTTTCAGTATTTTCTTTTCTGATATCTTTCAAGAGATCGTTCTCCTTCATACGAACTCTGATTGAGTCTGTTCAAGTTTCTAAATTCATCTAAAATCAAGCTCTACCTTCCAGTCTAATTATTTTGATTTTTGAAGTTCTTTGCCTCTATTTTTTATTTATTTGCATTGGACATTGGTGTGCTAGGAGCGTTCGACGGAGAAGAATTTGCTCAAATTCGAAAATATGACTTATTCTAAGGCAAGTTGTGCTTTGATCATGTTGAACCCAGCTTTTACAAAAAAGTTATTTTGTTTCAAGTTATTGCATGCCAGTTCAAATTATCAACTATTTAATTATTTTGCGATAAGTTATGCAACTTATTTGAATTATGCATATCTTGTCATTCGTATGCTATGATCATTTGTCACCCTAGATTGGTTATTATTAGTTGGTCATTAATATAGAACCAACATGAGGTTAGTTTAGATGTGTTTAGTGTGCTTAGCTATGCAACAGATTTGCAGTATCATTTTGAAGTTGTAAATCAAAATGTGACTAAGTGTCTATGGAATATCATTATGAAAAGGGTGTGTCATGTGTTGTTACATGATGATCTGTTGTTGATGGCATGTGTTGCACAATAATCAACAGGGGTGTGAAATAATTTAGACTAGAGCAAGTGGCAAGAAGTTTTGTGCTAGTAATTATGTGTGAAACTAGGTTGACATGATTCTATGTGAATCTATACAATTCTGTGTGAAGTGGTGTAGTTGATTGGGTAATTTTGCCTAGTTAATTAAGGATTTAACCTTATAAGCAATTAAACTGAGCTAATCATACAACCTCATGCCTAGAATATGACAGACCTAACTCACTAAGTTACCGTTCGACATGTGATACCTCATGTGGTAGGTTAAGTTGTGTGCTTGGGATGGAGGGTATGTGTTGTAGCTAGTGGCATCACATTTTCGACGGTTATTGTTCCTTAGTCCGACATGGATCCCTCTTATTCTTCTATTCAACGGTTATTATTCCTTAGTCCCTTGGTGGGTCCCTCTTATTCTTCTATTGTGTGAGGGAGGAATGACGAGATCAGACTTATCGGGATGGCCAATGTCAGGATAGAATTTCTAACAGGATTTGTAATGATCTTCTTAATCGCACGTCAAAGGAAGCGTATCATGGGCGATATTAAAAGATTGATCATATATTATGGGTAAAGTGTATAACCTCTGCAGAGTGTGTAAAATTATTCAAATAGTTGTGTCCCCGGTTATAGACAATGCTCGAGAATTTCACATAAGGGTTAGATTTATAAAATAAAACTTGGGTGTGAAGTCATGACAAATGAGAAAGAATTGTTTAAGGTTATGTGAAAGCTCTCGAATGTTATTATTATGGTTACTTGTTTTACTTATGCTTTCAATCTATTTATTGGTATTGACACTGTAATTGTTGCTTTATGCCAAATAAACCATGTCAGCCATCTTTTAGATTAAGACATGCATATAGTTATTTAGACTTGTATTCTGTGCACAACTTGTTGAGTACTCTATGTGCTCACCCTTGCAATAAACAACACTCGGTTAAAGAAGAAGAGGAATCAATACTTGCTTTGGAAGAGTATCGTGAAGAGGACAATTACTAGGATTCAAGCCCTAGTCGATTGCCTGTGGCAGGTCGATGGGTCACTTTGGAGTTTTTTTTTGTCTTTTCTACTACAAGTTATTTATTTAATGCTTAAGCCCTGTATGGCATAATAAAGTGTAAAGTTGATCAAAAGGTCCAAACAACTATTTGCTTATTAAATATAGTTCATTTATTCTTATTCCGTTGTGTAGATATTCTATCTATGTTGTCAATACGTGCACTATTGTGATTCTAGACTAGTATTTGTATATTTGGGTCTCGACATCATATTTCTTTTTACCATATATAAACATGTTGCATTTGAAAGACCTTAAATCATACATGTGAGATATGATAGATTAAGGCAATTTGGGCGTTGATAAAAATAAGATTGGACTATGAATATTTTAAACTGGCCACAACATTAAAGTACCTTTCAGTGGACTTAATATTGGTATGAATGTTTGGGACATCTCGAGGGTTATGATTTAAAAGGCTAAAATAGGATCTATAATCTTTTCACACTTTAAGAGTAACATCTCTATTAAAGGTAACGATTATCATTACGGGACTTAATGTTGATATGAATTTTTGGGACATCTTGAGGGTTATGATTTAAAAGGTTACAATATGATCCCTAATATTTTTACGCTTTAAGTATAACATCTCTATTGAAGGTAACAATTATTATAAGGGGACTTAATATTGGTATGAATGTTTGGGACATCTCGAGGGTTATAATTTAAAAGGCTAAAATAGGATCTCTAATATTTTTATGCTTTAAGTATAACACATCTATTGAAGGTACAATTATCATTGGGACAAATTACTCAATTCCATTTGAAGGATTTAGATGAGAATAAATTGAACCCATGATGAGATCATATATGTACTTTGTGGTACTGATTAATGCCTTCACTAGGTGAAAGCATGGTGCTCCCACTAAGTGGATATTATTCACTATCAATTATACTCCTAGGGAGAGAAATTGCTATAATTCGTGGAGTTAAGAATCCATTTCTAGGATTTCGCGTATAAGAGTAGAGTATTGATATGGTTATATAAGAAGCCTTAACCAGCAGAAATGCCATCCAGGAGACACTGGTCCACAAGAGTTTGAGAGATGAGAATATCCATTCTGAAAGAAATGTGAAAATTGTTCACCCAAGAAGAAAGGAAAACACCAAGTTGGGATCTTTTGCATAATGATGCATTAAGGAAGTGTCGAGTACACTACATATACCTTAGTGACTAGTGCTAGTGAAAATCATCCAGGAGGCATTGGTCCATGGAGTCCAAGATATAAGAATGTCCATTCCAAAAGAAATAGAACATTTCCCATATAAATCACCACCATAGAGTAATATCGTGGGAACTCGAAAAACCATGATAGAATTTTTGATATGCTATTCATTGAAGTTGCCATCCCATCATTAGGAGGAGGATAGAGCCCGTATTTGTAATGCTGTGATGGGATGAATGAAATATATTTAATTCGAAGTTGCCATGATGAGTAGGAATTAAAATCATGTACTATCAAAAGTGAACTAAGAGTTTAGAGGATACTCTAGTGTCTGATGAGCGGAGAGTTTGCTAGATATTATAAGATGAGTAAATATGCATGAAGTGGAGATATCCCCAGATGAATATATACCAACTTATGCAAGATGACTTATAATGTGAAAGAATCTGCAAAGATGCCTGCGGATTTAGGATCTACGATCTACAGGGACACCTGTGGACCTACGATCTATTAACATAAAGTCATATAATTGATAAATCACTATATAAACTCCTATGATAGGATTTGCCTATTAGGTGAGAGGTCTTACCAAAAACATCATTGGGAGAATGAATAACTCAACACTTTTGTGTGTATACCTTATAGCGTTGGGATTGCACAACAACCAAGAATGTATCATTTGGGAAATGACGAAAGATTTGATTAATATCTACATAAGAGATGGATATGTGGGAACAATAGAAATATTATCGACAATTATACCTTTATAATTGCTTATATAGATCCAAAACCTAAAGTCTGCAGCAGAGTATTGATGATACTCATAAATGAAGGGTCAAAAGCGATGAAAGCAATTGAGGTCAAAGCAATATCGCTAAATTTGAATCTTTGAATTTGATTATGATGGTGTAAAGCGATTGTTTGGATGTCATAAAAAATGACTTGTTATTTCTCCTGTTAATGAAATAACGTTTCGCTACATGATATCTCTGGTAGCAAGTTATTAAATTCATAATGCAGTTAATTGAGCATCGGTAAAGCTCTAAATCCTTATTGTGATAAGATATAAGAAGACAACATGTATAGATTGTTGTTGACGATAAATGTAATTTATTCTTGTGAGACTAGTTGAGCCATGAAGGAGAGGTAGAATATTACCTGAAAGTTGGTATATACCTAGAAATAGGGTGGATCATGATGAATATCTCAATTACTAGTTGAATGCACTCGAAATGATTGTGTAGGAAGGTGTGGAATATAAGAACCCGGGTACCCTCATGACAAGCCCAAGAGGGAGGCCCAGAAGATACTCCCCGCGTCAGGCCCTGCTGCCGTGCGCAAGGGGACATATCCTAAAGGAAGTTGAACTTATATTTAGATATGATAGATACGGTTGTAATCCGAGTCGTTAATAGGGTAGATAAAGATGTAAACTCTATCCTATTAACTGACTAGAATCTTGTAACCGATCGGAATCTCCAAACCGATCAGGACTCTGTAAGCCGCCCCACCCCCGCTATATAAGGGAGAGGGCGGGCAACAACATAAGGATCCGATCATCCAAACATAGAGCAATCAAGCCATAGGGCATAGAACACCTCATATCGCCCAGAGCATATTGCGCTTTGAGCAACCCCGGATCCAAGAGATCCATATAATTCCAGCACACAGGATTAGGGTATTATCTCCTTCGCGAGAGCCTGAACCTGTATAAACCCCTTGTCTTGTGTCACCTTCGAGTTTGAGATCGAGCGCCTACCCCATAAATTCATTGCCGACTACAAAAGTCGACAATTGGTGCGCCAGGTAGGAGAAGCGCTATAATCTTTTCCCACAGACTCGATGGCATCAACCGGCGGATTTATCGCCACCTTCATCTCCGGCCAAGCTTTCCGCTTCGGAAGCCTGGATTTCGTCGCCAATATGCATGGAGAGCTTGTCAACCTGGATAAAAACAAAAACCAATCTGGCAGAATCAAGGGCGAACCATCTCAGGTACATTACTCTGACTTGGCCGACAAACCAGTCGGCGTCGCGAGGAATTGCTGCGATCTTCGTGGCATCTTCGCGATAAAAGAGCAGAAGACCGATCTCCAACACCAACAAGAAGAACAGGAAGCTGCGGGGGAAGATCGTCTTCGTAAGGGTAAGGAGGTGCGGTGCGATCGCCCGATCTCGCGCCGCAATGTCGCGAGGACCTCCCGCAATCGAGTTGGGAGATCAAGCCGTTTTCCGCACACCAATGCAGAACGTCGTCGCCTCCAAGACGCTTCTCGACAAACTGGACCCGATGATTGCATCGGATAGCCCGGCGGCCCCGATCGTGGCCCAGATCAAGGCCATGGTGACGGCGGCCGCAATTTAGTGAAATCAGGAAAAGCCGGTAGGTGAAGCGCACTTGCGCTCCCACGCCACCTTCGGCACGGCCACGAGCCTACGCCTGCGCCCCGAGCGCCACCTTCGGCACGACCACGAGCCACGCTGCGCCGGCGCCACCCGGCGGCGACGCCACGAGCCTACGCCACGCCCGGCGCCACTTCGGGACGGCCACGAGCCACGCTGCGCCGGCGCCACCTTCGCGACGGCCACGAGCCACGCTGCGCCGAGCGCCACTTTCGGCGACGACCACGAGCCACGCCTGCGCCCCGAGCGCCGCCTACAACTCATCTACAAGCCTTCGCCTGCGCCCCGAGCGCCGCTTACAACTCATCTACAAGCCTTCGCCTGCGCCACGAGCAAAGATGGCATGATCGTCAGCAACATATGGAGCATAAAGAAGCTAAGTCGCTTTTTACTCAATTATGTCATCATAAATAAAATTGTTGACTTTCCTGACTTGCTATTTAGTTGACCCACAACTAAGCAGTAAGTCGGGGCTACACTAATAAGCGCATGCATGCGCACATCTTTTTTGAGTTGTATTTTTCTTCTTTTGCTTAACAATTGCGAGTGAATCCGAGTGCGATAACTCCAAATTGTGAAGCTCCGACCCCATGAACGGCGAACTTTAGTCACCCAAAACACGTGCCTGGGAAAAAGAGCCATGAGCCGACTCCCAACGCTCGAGGGCTAGACTAGTCGGGCAGAGTGCTTAAACAAAAATAGTCAAACCACTCGAATGAATTCAAAATCAATAAGGAAAAAGAGTAAAAACTCTAAAATTATATATACACCAGTCGGACATCACATCAGAGTGAATTGTTTTTACATTGTCTAAGTTCTGTATATACATGATTTCAGGGCTACTAAATTTAGATACGATGTGTGTGAGCCAACGCTTCAACGACGACATCAGCAACTTCGGCGACGAATGAATTTAAAGGGAGCGACGTTGAATTTTGCCTTCAGCGGGAAAAGCGTTTTGACTTCTGCATATCGTTTGGGATACAGTATGTCCCAAGATGAGCCGACTGCCAGAATTCCAATAATGGGGCTAGGAACCACTCGAAAAGTTTAACGCGTGGAGCTCTATGAGTCCTTCACGATCTCTTTGCCTACAACAGGGCACTCGGCTGTAAAGGAAAACTAGTCGGGAAGCTGCATTAAGAACTCGAAGCACTCGGCGTGAAGCATGACTCAGTTGGGCTGCAACCAGGAAGGCGGCAACTCGATCGCAAAGGACTCGGGGGCTACTGTGGAATATAAGAACCCGGGTACCCTCATGACAAGCCCAAGAGGGACGCCCAGAAGATACTCCCGCGTCGGGCCCATTGCGTGCGCAAGGGGACATATCCTAAAGGAAGTTGAACTTATATTTAGATATGATAGATACGGTTGTAATCCGAGTCGTTAATAGGGTAGATAAAGATGTAAACTCTATCCTATTAACTGACTAGAATCTTGTAACCGATCGGAATCTCCAAATCGATCAGGACTCTGTAAGTCGCCCCACCCCCGCTATATAAGAGAGAGGGCGGGCAACAACATAAGGATCCGATCGTCCAAACATAGAGCAATCAAGCCATAGAGCATAGAACACCTCATATCGCCCAGAGCATATTGCGCTTTGAGCAACCTCGGATCCAAGAGATCCATATAATCCCAGCACACAGGATTAGGGTATTATCTCCTCCGCGAGAGCCTGAACCTGCATAAACCCCTTGTCTTGTGTGACCTTCGAGTTTGAGATCGGGCGCCTACCCCATAAATTCATTGCCGACTACAAAAGTCGACAGAAGGTTATTAGTAATTAACTGTAATATTCCAGAAAGAAATATAATTAAAAAGGGGAATTCCTCACGGTGGGCTGGGCTAGCCAGGCCAATTTTGGGCCGGGGGGAGGAGCTTTGCCCCAAACCCTAGCCGCCCCTCCCCCATCCCCCAACTGCACCCCTCCCCTCTCCCCTTTGCAGCCACCACCTCCCCTCTCCACCCCTAGCCACCCCTCTATCCTCCCTTGTGCACCACACCTTCCTCCTCCCATGTGGTAGCTGCTGGCCTCCCCTCTCTAGCCACCATTGCTACCGTCCCTTGTGGTGTCAAGGATCGTAGAGATCCTAGGGCAGGAGCTTGGGTCGTGTGTAGGAGCAAGGAACACACGATTCGAGGGGAAACACTGATGTCACCATTCCATCGAGTCTTCTAGTGTAGGTATAACCCTTAGGCTGACCTTGGTGGTGTTGGTGCTGCGTTAGAGTGGTGCTATGGTGTTTTCCCTGGTGTGTGTGGTTTGCAGTGATCACCGAGTTGATTTTGGGGTAGGTTTGGTATTCGGGCAATTATGAGTTCAATCTTCGGGTTGAGTTTCAAGGTACTTATGGTTAGTTTCAGAGGGCATGGAAGTTATAACAATGTAGATTTTTTTCTAAAGTTTCATTAGAATATAAGAACGTAAAATTTGGTTTAGTGGTTTAAAAGTTATGGCCTGTTGAAGCATGCTGTCCAGAAGTTAGTCGCTGCAGGAAGCAGTCGCGGTAATCTGCAGATTATGGCTATTTAGTGGCCAGATTAAATTATCTCTATAACTAGATAAAGCTAGATAATTTTCTGTAGACTTCAGAAATGTCATGGTTTACTATATTTAGAGTTGTATAAAAATAGTTACGAAATTGTGAAGTCTACTATCCTGTGAGAAAACAGATTGGTATCCAGGGCTGAAATCGAGGGGTTAGATTAATCAATTGAAAAAGATGGATAACTATAAAATTATAGATAATCTTCTGTAGTTTTTATAAAGTATATGGTTTCTATGTTTGGGCTCTTGAACTAGAAATTGTGGTCTTCCAATCATCGGAACCGTAAAGGGGTGAGCTATCCGACGAGTGTGAAGGTTAAAAAGGGGTTGGGCGTATGTGCAATATAGTTATGTTTGATGCTTGTACTGTTATTGCATGATTTGGAGATAGATGTATCCATTGCAGGAGGTGTGAGTTCAGGAGTGGCTTCAACCTCATGTCACTCCGTTCCCCATGGGTAAAGAAGTAAGTACATCGTTAAATGATGATGGGTTTGAGATGAACCGATGTTTAGGTTGATAATTGACACCTTGCTATCCTATATGGTTGTTATCAATTATTATCATTGTTTATATGCATGATTGTTGTGATTATGTTAATGATGGAAGAGATGAAACATAAAAATAACTCATGTCATTTGCATATATGCATTCATGATGGAAGAAGTTACTCATGTGGACCTCTATGACCCACTTGGTGTGGGCATAAAAAATCTACTACGGTAGGCCTCTCCACGGGATGGAAGGGAATGAGAGGGTGTGACACCGACGGGTGTGCACTCAGCTATACCAGTATAAGCTATGAGATGTGAATATGAGCATGAAACATAATGCATTGCATGAATAAAGTGAAAAAGAATTAAATTGATGAGTTCACCTACATGTGTGTATAACATTGTATGATGTATTTTGTTCAATGAGTTATATATATATTAATATCATTGTATGATGTACTTTGCTGAGTTTTAGATTCACACTTATTTATTTAATGTTTTAGGTACATTGAAGCCGGCATACGAGAAAGGGAAGTAGCATATGATAGCATCTAGGCCCCCTCAATTTTATTATTGTGTTTTGTTATAATTTTGGTATTGATGACCAGTTTAATAATACTCAAAGCTTTGAAGAACATATGCTGGATTCAAGAATGAAGCAAGTTGGACGAATAAGATTAAGGTGCTCAGTTCTAGTTTATGACTTGGGAGATGATTCAAGTCAAAAGGATAGGATTGTTTTTCTCTTTTTTTGTTGTCTAAAGGGGGACTTTGCACAAGCTAGTGAATTGGATCATAAGGCAAAGACAAAACTAGATTTCTCAGAGCAAAAAACACTTAGTCCTTTTTAAATCATATTTCTTAGTGTACAACAGACCAAATTTCTGCTATCCACCTCTTCAGTCCGTTGCACTCACAGCATATCCTTGGAAGTCAAATAAGATTCTTTGGTCAAACTTTGAAACTCTCTTATGACTAAACTCCCATCAAATATCTGATTATCGGATCAAATCTATTGTCTTCTTATCATTTCATCCTTGGTAAAAACCTCCTTTAAAATCATCTGATAGCCAAGGGTTTGCCTATGTATGACGGACCAAATATTTGGTCCGGCATACATATAAAAGTCTCTCTCTGTGATGACCAAAATGTTCTCCGTTTCCCATCTACAATGGACCAAATATTTTGGTCCAAGCACTCATTCGATTTATAAGCCTTTGGCCGGACCAAACTTTGAAGTCTTATTTATTGAAACCTTAAATGAATTTTCTTTTTCATTCAAAAGGGTTTTACTTTAACAATGGACCAAACATTCTTGCCTGAAATTTTAGTTGTTGCTAAAGTAAATCGCTTGGGTAAAACCTATGTCTGTTGAAAAAGGTCTTTGGCACCTAACTCTTGAAAAGTCCATGTATGACATACCAAAATTTTTGGTCCGACGTACATAGGTCTCTATGCCAGACCTAACTCTTGAAAAGTCCATGTATAACGGACCAAAAATTTGGTCCGACGCTCATGCACATCTCTCAGTTGTATGCCGGACCTATCTCTATAAAAAAAACCCATGTACAACAGACCAAAATTTTTGGTCCGTCGTGAATGCTCAAATTTGGTCCGTCATACACATGTCCAGTATCGCTAGGCACTGTTACTTAGTCCGTTGTACGTGTATATTTCTGGTATTTCTGACATCTGACACGTCCAACGGCTCTTATGCAGTGTAATGACTATATTCACTCCAAATGGCTATATAAGCATTTCCTGAGTCATCTACCAAGAATATAGATGAACTTCTAACACTTTGGTATTCATATATAGCTCTTATTCTGAAAAAGGAGTCTGTGCTTCATCTTCGCACCAAAATTCTCATACATCTCTAAGTGTGTTAGCTCCAAGCCAGTGTCTAGTTGTGTGAATTGCAAAGTGAACCAAGAGACAGAACTTGTGCAAAGTTTATTACTCTTGGATCCTAGTGATCCTAGGCGACTTGGAGGAAGTGTACGGTCGACTGTCCAAAAGTGTTTGTGGAAGGCCACTGTGGTTGTGAGAGGTTTGGAACTCACCTCACTTGAGTAGTGAAAGAGTTACCTGAGTGGTCACCGGAGCTACTGCAGCTAGCTTTAGAGAAGCAGAACTTCGAAAGAAGTGCTTCAACGTGGATTAGGAGTGCGGCTCTGAACCACGGGATAAACCTTTGTCTCTCTTGTGCCATTTCGTTTATTGCTTTCGCTGTTATCATTATTTGCTTTGAATCTATTTTATACTTTGCTGTGAGTTGCTCTCTGTTCAATTTTGTAAGTTGTTTAAAAACTCAGAACTTGTTAAAATTGACTATTCACCCCCCCCCCTTCTAGGCCAACTCGATCCTTCAGCATAGTCACGCCACTTGTTACCACTCCATCCTCTTTATGATATTTAGCATTTTGATCATGCTTAGCTCATTGAATAAATTTGACAGACACAGTCATGGAATAATTTTAGTGGAATCAGTCTTGTGAGAACTTAATCGGTTTTGTTAAATAATGTTTGTGGCTTTTATTATATCTTGAGAATGTGCAACAAGGTAAGATTGTTTTCCAGATGAATGTGTTGCGGGGTCTTGAGCATTCTTGGGCACGTGGATCCAAGTTTAAAATTGTTGTTATTATTTTCATTATCATTCCCTGTATATCTTGTAGTTGGTGTATAATGACTAAAATAGAAATTATGTTGTTGTTGAAAATGGTTAATTATTAGTGAAAAGCATGATGTAGTGACATTCAGGACACGTGAGGTGCCGGGGTGTTACATTAACCTCATGTGCTAAAAGCACCAATGGTCATATAATCCTTGAAATTGATTAAGATCCATCTAGATCAAGTATTGGAACGTGTGATTTCATATTTATATCTTGCAAATTATGTCAATTGTACATATATGTTGGTAAGATATAGTGCTAAACCATGATATGGTACTGAGTACATCCTCAAAGAAAAAGGATAAGACTGTAAAGTGCAAAAGACACTTAAAACCACAAGTATAATTCATGAATTGTATTCGAGAGGTGCTACCATGCTTTTCTTTTTGAAAGTTGCACAAATATTAAAGCATGAATAAAGGGTAGATGGTGATTACTTACCTCTTCGCTTGCTTGGATTTGTGCAACTTGTATTTGGAGGGAAAGCATGGAAGCACTTATCGTTCATATACCTAAGGTATGAGAGAAATGATCTTATATACTCTTAAAGTTTTTTGAAGGCATTGATGACATTAGTGGTCATTTGGACTTTGGCGAACATAAGTAGTCCCCAAAATGCCAAGTCACAGATTGGGTATACTATGAGGTGGTACTACCAAGAATGAATCTATTTAGGTAGATATTGGTAGTAAATCTTGAGGGAACTATCTAGAGATAGTTGCAATAAATAAAGCCTCATATGATTAAAGGATTGGAATAATTATCCAGCAATATTGAGGTAATGTTGTAAGTATCTAGGCCCCTAATTTCAGTGATTTATATGTTTCTGTGATTAATGATGTTTGATTATCAAGACTAACAATGTTTAAATGTTTTAAGGTGAGTTAGTGTTTGACTTTGGCATAATGAGAGTTCTTGGTATTTATGGATCCCAAAAATGTATAATTGACAGCAAAACATGAAGATCAAGGATATTGTGTTTATAAATGATCCAAGGCGTTGAGGATGGATCACTATAGTGTTAGGTTTTTATTTTGCTTTTGTCGTACTATTAAAGGAGGTATAGACTAGTAGGTTGAGCTTGGTTAGGTTGGGTAGATAGTGCTGATGCACACTAGGCTTGTCTAGCACATCTATAGTCAAAGGAAGCCCATAAAAAGTTGAAGTTGCAATGGAATCAAAGTTGAAGCAATATTGGCTTGTTTTGAAAATTGTCAATGCATTCCAGATGATCCTATAGCTATCAGACAAGACAAGTGATCATTGGAGCTGAAAGTGAAAGTTACACATGTCGATCATCCTATAGCTATCGGACAAGGGAGAGATGATCATTGGAGCCAAAGTTGATATTTTCAATGTGTTGGAAAGTTACACATTTCGGATTATCCTATAGGTTATAGCTATCGGACAAGAGAGAAGATCGTTGGAGCGAAATGTGATATTTTTCAATGTGTTAGAAAGTTACACATTTGAATGACCATATATATATATATATATATATATATATATATATATATATATATATATATATATATATATATAGCCTTTTCCAGTACTCTAGGAGTACATACTCCCACCTCTAATATACCACTTAAATGAATGCATTATAGACCTTTATCACTTTTGGTATACTCCAATGTGACATAGTTGAAAAAATTTCATCAGAGCACTTTATTTTTTTGCTACATACCATTTCCCATATGTAAAACGAATATATAAACAAATTATGCTATAAATGGTGGACTTTAATGAAATTTTTCATGGAACTCACTTTGGAGTATCTTATAATCAGTATTAGAGTATACTCAAAAGGATAAAGAGGTATAACAACATCATTTAAATGATATACTAGAGATGAGAGTACGTACACCCAGGAGTATGGAATCATTTTCATATATATATATATATAGGAAAATGATTCCATACTCCTGGGTGTATGTACTCCCACCTCTAATATACCGTTTAAATGATGTTGTTATACCTTTATCCTTTGAGTATACTCTAATACTGATATAAGATACTCCAAAGTGAGTTCCACGAAAATTTTCATTAAAGTCCACCCTTTATAGCATAATTTGTTTATATATTCCTTTTACATATGGAAAAGGGTAGTAGCAAAAAAATAAAGGGTGTGATGAATTTTTTTCAACTATGTTGCATTGGAGTATTTTAGAATTATTATTGGAGCATACCGAAAGTGATAAAAGAGTATAAAGTGTTCATTTAAGTGGTATATTAGAGGTGGAAGTATGTACTCCAAGAGTCTGGAAAAACTTCTATATATATATATATATATATATATATATATATATATATATATATATATATATATATATATATATATATATATATATATATATATATCGGACAAGAAAGTGGACCATTGGAGCCGAATGTGGTGATTTTCAAGGTTTTGGAAAGTTACACCTTTCGAATAATTCTATATCTACTGAACAGGTAAGCGGATCATTGAGAAAGAGAGTTACTTTTCGGCATGGGCTAAAATTTATGTGTATTTCAAAAATTACACATTTTGTATAATTCTATAGCTATCGGATAAGAAAGCGGATCATTGAAGTCGAATGTAGTGATTTTCAAGGTATTGAAAAGTTACACCTTCTAAATGATCCTATAGTTACCGGACAAATAAACGAATCATTGAGAAAGAGAGTTAGTTTTCAATATAGACGGGAATTTATCTACTTGAAATTGTAGAATGACTATTTAAAAATAAAATTTGAAAGATAGGATGACATCTATTCTGAAGAGATAGAGTAATAGTCTTATAGCTTTTTCTAGTACACTGACGCCACACGCGCCCAATGCTACGTGGCGCCCAATGCTACTTATCCGTTCAGTAATGTTTGGAATGTTGAAATTTCACATAAGAATCAATACAATTCATTCAAGAATCTAAATGCATATATGATAAAAACTGTCCAGGGAGAGACCGATGTAGCTCCCTTGGTTGGCTCGCCAGGTGAGCGCGTAGTCCGTTCGTGTTCCACACTGCTCGATGCGGGTGCTCATTTTCCGTTCAAGTTAATGTCTCAGTTAGAAAAAATATAAGTGGCACACATATGCTACACGTTTAGTGGAACAGCGTGTTCCTGTGCTTTAGAGGATCTAAGACCTCTGAAAAAAAATTTAGCGTATATAACAGACACACGTATATATATAAAGTGTGCGCGTGTTATGTGCCTCCTTATACCCTTAGAACAAAAAAAAACTGTCTAGGAAATACGCTGGTCACGAGAAAAAAAAAAAGACCATCTTCAAAATGCACCAGGGAATGTCTCTACTTGGTGCACGCGTGGAACTGACGGATTTGTCCGAAAGAGAACAAAGGGAACTCGAATGGGCGGTGGAGGTAGGCTTACTTCTAGAGTGGTTACATGTGTAAAGTGAATCGTCCGACATATAAAGCCACTCACCTATAATGTCCTAATCCTTGACTAGTACAAAACGTGCATGCACAATGTGTTATGCACGGCTATTATTTAGCCCCTATCTAAACTAGCTTAGCCAGAACATTCTGGACTCTGGAGGATACCAAAATGGGTGGATGGAGAGACACTTCGTCGCTAAGGCAAATCAACCCAGTGGATGCCATCTTTTGCTTTGCTTATTAATTTGCAGTGTTCCAAACCTCCAATCACCCCGAGTCCTTGCCTCCTTGGGTCCGGTTTGGTCCGTTTGGAACGCGGAAAAAATATTGATTTTTTGCTGGAATCAAACTATTTTCTATAAAATTTCTACAAAATTTATATAAAATTTTTGTGTTTCAAGCAGGGTCTTAGCGAATTGTTTCATCATGTCTCCTTTAGATTCATGTTCTTCGATCTGCACCAGCTACTACTATACTGTTACTTGGTTAGTTGTTCAGCTAGCAAGCAAGAGGACACAGTAGCTTGGTTAGTAACACCGACAAAGCGACTTGAGACCAAACAATAAGCGATGAACTGACGATTGGCAGATGGCGGGAAGATTTTTCTTCCTTGATTTCCTGCCTGGATGGCTGGATCCTGGATCTGCTCTATTATATTTTCTGAGCTAGTCAAGCTTCTTCCCCAGTCTTCACAAACCAGCATGTTGCCAACACCGGATAGCACCAGTGATTTGGTTGTTGGGAGCATTATTAATAACCCCTTCCTAGCTACCATCAACTACCTAATTCGATTATATATTATACATACATCCAGTGGTGTGCCTGCGTGAGCTGTGAGCCTGTAGTTTCTAGAAATCAGACAAGTAACACCTAATTTACAAACAATATATTAATTTCACACAAATCTTACGAGAATTATGCTGTTTGCTGTAAAATTTCTCCGAAATTCGCGTGAATTCGTCCGTTAAAACCGGCTCAAAGAAGTTTGAAGTGTAGAACAACCTGCACTGGAAAGCTATGCAGGTATCACCTCTTCCTTCCTTGAAGTTCCTTCCCCCTTGACGACGGCCTCCCGCCATCGACACCACCACTCCTCCCTCCCTCCGTCGGCACGTGCGGTTGCCACTAGTTTTCCGTCCCACTCCTCCTTTACCAATTTCAATTCATCTCCCACTCTACCACCACCAGATCTCCCTCCAGCTACCGCATTCGACAAGATCGCAACGAAGTACACCCAAGAACCGAGATCGAGATTGAGATCTAGCTCGGAGGAGGAGATGAAGCGGAAGACGCGGAACCAGATCCTGCTGACGGCGGCGCTGGCGGTGGTGCTGATCGGCGGCACGACGGCGCTGAACCTGACGGCGGAGACGTGGGAGGTGAAGGCGAAGGAGTCGCACGAGAAGGTGTGCAACAAGGGGTGGGAGTGCTCCGGGAGCAAGTACTGCTGCAACGACACCATCACCGACTTCTTCAAGGTGTACCAGTTCGAGAACCTCTTCCCCAACCGCAACAACCCCGTCGCTCACGCCGTCGGCTTCTGGAACTACCAGGCCTTCATTACCGCCGCCGCGCTGTTCGAGCCGCTCGGCTTCTGCACCACCGGCGGCAAGCAGATGCAGATGATGGAGCTCTGCGCCTTCCTCGGGCACGTTGGCGCCAAGACCTCGTGTAATCTATCTACCCTTCATTCCCTTCCCTTCCCTCTTGGTTGGTGGTCTCTTGGATGGATTCATTCATGTTGGAAAATAAAAAAGAAATTCAACGAAAAAAACAGGAAGAACCAACTAAACAACAAAGATACTGTAATTTACATTGTTTCTTTTTCTTCACTTATGTTTGCTATTTCTTAGGCTCTGCTTATATAGCAGATTGTCTCCTACACAAAATTGGACTCGTCTTCAACTTGCATACCACGGTCTTTACTCCGTTACAAGATTAACTCTATCAATCACCCTTTTAATCTTATAACATAACTCTAACTTGTTCAGGTAGTCAGTCTTAACTATGACTTACACAACATTTACTCGATACAGAATGGAGAATACATTTCCTCAACATCATGTATTCAACTCACTTAAATCAAGACGGCGAACACATCTCCTTAACGTCTTGGTCTTATCTTCGACGGACATAACTTTGGAAGGTGAACACATCTCCTCAACGTCCCAGAGTCGACTTTGACGGACTCGATTTAGGACGGCGAACACACCTCCTCAACGTCCCGGAGTCAATTTTGACAGACTCGACTTAGGACGACGAACACACCTCTTCAACGTCCTAGACTCAACTCTCTTACTTGACACTGCGTCAAAGTAGTGCCGGTTCGTCGTCACTTAGAGCTTCGGCAATGAGCGTTTTTTTCACCTCCTTCAACTTGCGGCACTCTGAAGCGAAATGCCCATAATCATTACAAATATAGCATCTCACTTTTACCTTGTCGAATTTCTGATTCTTGCGGCCTCGTGGACCATCGCCTTTAAATCCATCGAAGGAGCCCTCGCGGCCATGCCTCGACGATCGGGCCTCCCATTTGGCGCGCGTCAGGAGTAGGTGCTCATTTTTCACCCCTGCCATCGGATCTCCTAATCTGTTCCTCGTGTGCCTTTAAGCGACCGATCACCTACTCGATCGTCATCACCTTGAGGTCGTCAAACTGCTCGATGATGGAGATGATTTGCAGGAACCTACCAGGGACTGCACGAAGGAATTTTCTTATCTCATAGTTTTTCTCGATCTTATCGTCAAGCCCTTTGATTTTATTAATGATTGTTGTCAACCGGATAGCGAAATCGTCGACCGACTCTATCTCCATCATACATATTCCCTCGAACTCAGTTTTAAGGGTTTGTATCTTTGCCTTCTTTACACGATCGGCACTAAGATGCATCGTTTTCTACGCCTCCTACGTATCTTTGACCATCTCCTTTTCGACTAGTAGGAAGAGTGTTTCCTCCGGAATGTCTCCATAGATGGCCGTCAAGGCCATATCATCCTTGCGCACATCGATATTGCCGTTCACGATCACGTCCCACAGTCCTTGAGCTCTCATATACACCTTCATCTTGATTTCCCATGCTGCATATTGCTCTTCGTGAGCATCGGATAATGTAGTGAGACGGTGGAACTCTCCTTTGTCATCGCACCCGATATCGCCTCATCATCGGTGACACCACTTCCCCAGAGATCATCACCGGTGACACCACTTCCCTGAGAGTACGATATCATCTCGGGCAACGGATCAGAAAAATAAAAAAGAAATTTAACTAAAAAAACCGTGACTCAGGAAAGCAACTGAAGAACCAACTGAGCAACAGACCTTTTGTGACTTACATTGATTCTTTTTCTCCACTTATGTTTGTTATTTCACATTCTCTGCTTATATAGCAGATTCTCATACACAAAGTCGGACTCGCCTTCAACTTGTCTTGCATGCTACGGACTCTACTCCGTTACAAAATTAACTCTTATCAATTCAATCCTTGGGTTCCTCTGCTTCGATTCAATTCCATTCGATTCAAGAAACCAGCTGCGTTCTTACAGGTGGATACGGCGTGGCGACCGACGGGGCAACGGCGTGGGGGCTCTGCTACAACCACGAGATGAGCCCCGATCATCAGACGTACTGCGACAAGACAAACCTACAGTACCCCTGCGTCCAGGGCGTCAAGTACAACGGCCGCGGCGCCATCCCCGTCTACTGGTAATGCATCAGTTCATCACTTGCAGCAGTTCGTGCAATGGCAAATTGATTGGGATGTATAGTAGAAATCAGGAAGAAGCTATGGTGAAGTGCCAAATTGATTGTTATTGCTTTCTTGATGTAGGAACTACAACTACGGCGCCACCGGCGACGGCATCCACGAGGACCTGCTCCACCACCCGGAGTACCTGGAGCAGAACGCGACGATGGCGTTCATGGCCGCCATGTGGCGGTGGATGACGCCGATGAAGAAGAACCGGCCGTCGGCGCACGACGTGTTCGTGGGCAACTGGAAGCCCACCAAGAACGACACGCTCGGCAAGAGGCTCCCGAGGTTCGGCGCCACCATGAACGTGCTCTACGGCGACCATATCTGCGGCCAAGGCTACATCGACTCCATGAACGTCATCATCTCGCACTACCAGTACTACCTCGACCTCATGGGGGTCGCCCGCGAGCACTCCGGTGATAATTGGGACTGTGCCGAGCAGGTCGCCTTCAACCCGTCCTACAAGGCGGACGACCAGCAGCAACAGTCCAGCTAGAACACATCAGTTCAGTGCCACAGAGCTCTTGTTGGAGATATGCCTTATAGTCAGTCATACTGATGTTTATATTTTCTTATATTTATGATTTATTATCTTATTCTTTGAATAATAATATTATTATTTATTAGCAAGTATATGACTTGTCTATGAAACTTAGATGACTTTGTAATAATTATTCAAAAGTGTTCCCTAATCGATAAACATATGAGGATATCTATGAATGGATTAGCATATGTATTGGTTGACGATCATTTTTCACAATCACAGGTCATGAATATGAAGATATCAAATCAATAATATGGACATATATTAGAGAATATGGAGTTGGATCGACCCACTACGAGAACGTTGTAATCTCACTTATCATCAATTGATCTCATATACAATGTGTATGCTATATTCTTAATGCATGTACTCAAGAGGTGTAATGACTTATTGGGGTTGCCAAATGCTACTCCGTAACTAGTAGTTATAAAGGTGGTTTTCGGGTTTGTCGTAAAGCATGCTGCGAGGTATGATAGATCGAGATGGGATTTGCCCCTTCATACAACGGAAGAGATACCTCTAGACCTCTCATGTGATCGGATTTCGAAAATGCATGACATGCTACTCACGGTTAAAGAGTTAACCGTAATCAGGGATTCCGAGTCATGTAATCAAGAAAGAGTGGTCGAGCTAGCTAAACAAGGATGACATATACTCATGTTGAGTTTGACCGATATCATAAATCAAAGGAAAATGCATATAACTAAGCATTGTTAAGGTTCGTCCGATGTGATTTTACATATATTGGGGAGTCGCATGTCCTGCTAGGGATTGCTACCAATTAATGATCGAGTAAGAGTACTCAGACCATGTCCAAGTATATGTGAACTTATAGGGTCGCACGCTTAAAGGGTTGGGACTTAATTCGGATGGTGATCCGAATTCTGATAGGCTTCGAGTTCCTAATGTGCCTCTAATGGAGAGACCCATTATGGGGTGTCTATATAAAGGGAAGGGTTGGTGACTTTAGAGTGATGAGACACTGTAGGAATTCGGAATACCCAAAATCCTAGTCGCCACACCTCCTTCGCCCAAAACCACGCAGCCGGCGCGTGGCGTTCGTGCTACATACATGTAGATATCTTGAAGGTGTTGCTGTGATGCTTCAAAGCTAGAACGATTCTCAACTTGTGACGGTCACGAGGAGCTATTGGAGGAGGTGTGAGGCTAGTACGACTACAACCGTACCAACGCGCTGCATCGACTTTACTTCTACTACGGGTCTACGCGTCTAATAGTAATTCTGTGATCTATAACTTGTAGTTGCTCCTTGGTTACGAGGTAGAAAATTTTGAATTTATGCTATAGTAGCTTACCTGTTTTCCTTCGCTTCTCTGCCTGTCCGGTCTTGTATACATATTCTTGCCATTACCATTGCCAAGCTTCCCGATCTATACCGAGTGACCGATTCTTCAGTGTGTGTAGGTAGTTTGGTTTGGTATCGTTTTGAATAGCTGATCTGAGGACTGTGTATGTGCTGCCTATGGGAATTGGGAAATTTGTAGCCCTTTTGTGTACCAGTGTTCATTTTCGCTTATTTGATCTTGGTCACATACATGTTTAAAGAGGAGAATTCAAATTGAACATGCCACAACATTGCTGAACTTTCTGAATATCTGCTACGGGCGCTTTACAGCTAGTGTGAGCATGTTATGCGGTCGTTCCAGTGCCGCCATTCATCTTTCTCAGAAAACTGCCCTGTGTCACCAGTTGAACTCGAGTTCTTGATACGGATAGAACTACTCGTCAAGTGCAATCAGAAAACATAAGCAAACAAAGGACAAGAGACAACCATTGGTTTTGGAACAAATGAAAAAGGAAAAGTTGGTTTTTTGCTACAGAATCATAATGCTGTAATACATGTTTTAGTAAGATATGGACCATACTGCCAAGTTTGGAACATGCTAGAGTTCGACGGCAATTTGCTACAGAAACATACTAGTGTTGTTCATGTTTTAAAACGGCATGGATCAAATTGCCAAATTTTGGACATGCTAGATGAGCTCAAAGAAAGTTTCATCACCACTACTACTGTATATACTAGCTCAAAGAAATTTTCCCCACCACTGGCTACTGGCATATCAAGTTTCAACACCACTACTACTGTAAATACTAGCTCAAAGAAATTTTCACCACCACTGCTACTGGCATATCTAATAGAGAATAGAAGCATTAATTCCCACATACAATAGAACTAATGTCCCTACCACATTTCTTTATCTTACAAAGAGACATGATAAAAAAGCTAATATTACACGAGCAGGCTTCCTATCTAAGCACATGCTAAAAAACAAACATAATCTGAAATAGTTCGACAGAGCTCTCGGATACAACATTTGTTAATTTACTGTCCCAAAAGTTTGAACTTTGGGTCAGACTCTTAAGGTGTCGTAGTACATATAAGGCCAGTATGGCCTCACATTACAGAAAAACTGACTCCCGCAGACAATGAAAAGCAAATAGAGAGAATCAATAAAACCATGGATGGGGAGCAGTGGGTATCATGATGTTGCAGCTTTCAGGTAGAAGCAGCTCCATTTTGAGTATCCTCTAACTTGATTTTCGGTTCATCACACGCATGGTTAGAATTTGCCTCTCCTGACTGAGAGCTTCCCACTTTCCTCTTCCGGGTTAGCTCCACTTCTACCGATTCAAGTGGCTCATCCGCACGCGAAGCTTGTTCAGCTGCCTCACCCTCCTGCTGCGTTGGAGGAGCTGCCCAGGATATGGGGCTCACTGAAGCAAAACACCACATGATATCAGACAAAATGGTGCATGGCTGAATGCAGTTCATTTGATATGCTATAGAGCTAGCCTTCAGCAGATACACATACAACAACAAATGAAGAGCCACTTGACAGTATAGATAACTCACTGAAGAGTGAATAGAAAATTGTTACAAAAGTTACCACGATGGATTCCTAGGGTGGCAGGATCATTAAAATTTAAAACAGTAAGTACCTGTCTGAACTAACCAAATTAGTTCTCAAAAGCACCTGATAGCTGCTACCAACTTTGTAAATCAATGATTGGAGAAGCTATATCTAGCAGTATGATTCTATTAGTGTCTACAATATAAACCAAGGACCACACATAACAACTTGTGGTACACAGTAGTAGGCAACACATCAGTTATGCAACTAGATTTAATGAAATTAATTTGAGTTCTTATGTTTACCATTGAACTATTTGGATAAGTAAACTTAATTTTATGACTCCCATTTATGATGAGGGCCTGGGTCTAATTAAGCAGTCAGAAACCTAGATAGTTACGGTATCCTAACCAATCAGTTTTTTTTCTTTCTTTCTCTTCTTTTTCTTTTTTGAATCTCTGCTGGTCTGCTAATATGTTTCGAGTCATATCCATGCATTGTTCAAAAAGGTAAGGGAACGTTTAATTTGAGAATTAATATTTCATTGATTATGGGTCCACAAGTCATGATGAGTTTGCTCATACACCGTTACACACCTTCCTCTGGTTGAAGAGACTTAGAAGTTACTATGCTTGCTTCATCACTTGGGCTCGTTAACTTAGGGCGCTTTTTGACATAATCCTGCCGCAGAGGTCTAGGAATCTGGAACGAAAATTGAGCTAATGTGATACCCTGTGCAACATACTCTGGATTCTCTGAGAGGTACCTGCCAAGTATGACATTGAGAGTTTAAAGCATACAGAGACTGAGTCAACATGTAGAAATTTAAAGAGAAAAAAAGGAGAGAAATACATATAATTTATATCTGCATACTATGTATTTGTGATGTCCAGTCATAAGAACTGGAGAAAACAGCAACAAGATTTGCAGTGCAACTGCTGCATAAAGATGCAGCGAGCAATTTCAGGAATCATTATAGCTCAGCGGATAAAGAATGATGTTCAAGGTTAAATTTGACAAAATACGCATGACATACCTATCAATTTCAACCAATGACCTCAGTTTCCTCCCAGTAGGAGAAGTATAGTACCTGAAAACAAGTTAAAAGAGTGTTACATGAATACAGTAAGTTCAGCAAATGTAGCCAGAAATTTAAAAGTGTATGCTACATTACAAAAAATATTTTGTGTTATTCTTTTAGAGGAAGAAGGTAGATGACGTCTATAATATAATTAAATACTATGTTAAATGGAGCCACCACATTCACTGTACGAGGCTAGAAATTCCTATCCCACGACAAAAAGAAAAGATCTACACTGCTTAGTTTGGTGGTGTAGATTAGTTTATTTTTATAACTCTACATTATATACAACTCTTTATCATTTTGCTTATTTGGTGGAAAGGACGAAATGATTTTAATTACCGCCCAAAAATACCTTTTCTGAGCATAAGAATCCTGTGTTGTTATGTTACAAACAGATTAAATTGAATGGACATCCTACTAGGAAAAAAAGGTTTGCTAATTAAACAAAGTCCTGCACAAAAAACATAGCCACAGCCTGTCAATCTTTCCACTTAGTACATCGTAATATTTGTGATGGTGTGAATTTGGTTTGTCTTTATGATTCTTCTCCTCTTCTATGTAGTTTATCTGTTGAAGTATAAGTGAATTGTCCACCTTTCCTCATCACCTTAAGTTTTTGGGTGAACTGGTTGGTGTATGCAACTCAATATGGTATCAGAGCCAAGAAGTCTCGAGTTCAAGGCCCGGTTGGCGCAATTAAAAAATAATAATTGCAGCCCACTTCTATTCCATGTCCTAGGCCTGAGGGAGTCTGTACGTGAGGGGGAGTGTTGAAGTATAAGTGAATTGCCCACCCACCTTTCCTCATCAGCTTAAGCTTTTGGGTGAACTGGTTGGTGCATGTAACTCAATATTATCGCCTTCCATTGTCTTGATTCTCAACTGCGTCATACATTATTCTAATCAGCAGTCGCTTCTGGTGCCGGCAAGTAAGCCACGATGCGTGGCTTAACAGAGAGTCATCATGTCAAGGGGTGCTGCCGGATCAACTAATGCATTGGTCTCTTTTTTGCAAAGACTGGTGGTGAAGTCTACATAACTAAAACTTCATCATGGAAGTGTAAAACCGATAAGCCATTGGCCTAGATTAATATCTCCTTTTGGGTACGTGCTTCAGAAGCTAATGAATGTAGTGAGAACTGAAAAACAGCAAGAAGACCTAGACCATGCCCTGAGCCCCTGACAAATCTGACTACCAACTATGCACTATGAGCCAAGTAGCCAACCACGAGGAGCTCACAAAGCTTCTAGGAATGGCCAAATTCAAGAGTTTGTGTGGCACAATGCACTGATGCCAAACATCAGTACCCTGCAACTCCACATGGAGAAGATCAACTCTTTCCATCCTCAAGGACCGACAAAAAGAATTCGGCACAAAAAAAAAGGATGAATGGGATTTTCATGCTATAATTGCCTTTCCTAGGTTTAGATGGATGTAACAAGAACAAGTGAAGTGGGCTTTGCCATACAACTCTCGCTCCCTCAAATATACTAAGGGCAATTAGGCGATTGATGCAATGCAAGGCACCAACTACCAACTAAGCATCAATTCTATGATGATGTGCTTTTCTTCATACTTGAATGTAATTTTTTGGCGAGCCATAGACTCAAATACCCAAGTATCAAGAGGTCACCACTGTTAAGACTGTATCCTTGATACCTTATATAAGAGATTGCTAGTTGCCCTGTATAGAGATTATTTGCCTTGTATAGATATTGGCTTATATAGGCTTTCCTTATACTCTCTTGTACATGTATATATACTGGCCCATTGGCCTCATGTTGAATACAAGTGCTATTCATAACATGGTATCAGAGCAATAGGTTCTTGGGTTAAGGTTTACCGGCGTTTGCACTTGCGTCTTTTTCGGCGACTTTTCTCGTCGCCTTTTTGTTGCCCGACTGTCGCCCTCTACTGCTTCATCGTGCATTGTCGTCACTCTGTCAGAACCAATGACCCGTGCGCTCGGTCTCCAGCCGCCGATCGTCGGCCGCCTCGTCTTCTGCGCCAGTCGCCGGCTCGTCTTCCCCGTGCACCCGTCGGATCTGCCTCCCTTC
Source organism: Otatea glauca (assembly GCA_036346275.1). Lineage (NCBI taxonomy): Eukaryota > Viridiplantae > Streptophyta > Magnoliopsida > Poales > Poaceae > Otatea > Otatea glauca. The sequence continues at coordinate 15,211,348 of CM070728.1, forward strand.
GTGCCTTCTCGTGGCAGCCCGAGCTCGAGGCCGGCCTTCGCTCTGCCCAACGCTCCTCCCGGACGCCGCCGACGCCTCGCCCAGGCCTCCAGCCAGCCTCCATCCTCCGGTGTCTTCCGCGCGCCCCGGATCATCTGCACCGGCAGCTACCTTCGGCCCCTGGTGTTCCTCTGGCCGCCGCCCGTGACGCCGTCACCGACCTGCCGCCGCTGCCCATGACGCCAACCAAGCCACAGGCCTCCTCTGCTTGGATCCCTCTGCTCGGTTATTCTCAGGTGCGATCGGACTTTAAACCAGTTTAAGTCCGGTAAAAAAAATGTCGTCATCTGCATGTTCTTCTTCGGGCACCGTCTTTGTTCCTCGCTGCCCGGTTCTCTTTGATGGTCTCAATTATCGTGGCTGGGTTCTTCATATGCGTCTTCATATGCGAGGTCAGCGTCCGTGGGAGTTTCTTACTGGCGAGCTATCATGTCCGCCTCGTCATGCTCCCCCTGACATGCCTGTGTTATTCCTAAGGAGGTCGATGTTGCTGCTCAACAGAAGGCCTCCGATGACTATACTCATGCTGTGGAATCTTTTCAAACTCAATTTACTGCATACAAGATATGGCTTGATGAAGATGCCCATGCCTCTGCTATTCTGGTTGCTAGCATGGAGGTGCATCTCACTGGTGATATTGTTGGTTTGTCTTTAACGCAGTTGATGTGGGCACATCTTGGCGACTGCTATGAGCCTGCTGGCGATTCCTTGTACCTTGCTGTTGTACGACAGGAGCAGTCGTTACAACAGGGTGATTCTACAGTGGATGAGTTCTATACACAACTGTACTCGGTGTGGCGTCAGCTTGATTCTCTTGGACCGGAGATTTGCCGCACCTGTTAGTGCTGCCAGCGTCAGCACTCCCACTTAGAACTTGACTTTCTGACACGTCTTCGGGCTGAATTTGAGCAAATTCGTGCTCAGTTGCTTGCTCGTCATCCTCGTGTGACTTTGTTGGAGGCTCTTGCAGCTATTCGTACTGAGGAGACTCGTCTTCGTGGTGCAGGCCTGCTAGCATCTCCATCAGTCCTAGCGGTGCCTCATGCTACTCCACCGGTGGCGCCTACTTTAGTGTCGACTACTAGGAGTGCAGGGCTTCACTGCATCTACTGCAACAAGAACGGGCATGTGGAACAGTTTTGCTATCAGAAGAAAAAAGATCTTGCTCGTCGTGGTGGGCGCCCTCCTAAGGGCACTGGACTCCTAGGTGCCTCTCCTCAACAGGCCTCTGCTGGTTCTGACCCCACTCAGGAGATTCTTACGCTACTTCGTCGCATGGTCGCCTCTGCACCGTCAGGTTCTGCTGGTTCTGCTACTCAGTCTTCCAGTGAGAGACCACTTTCCTCTTCATCAGGTATCACACCGTGGATTCTTGACTATGGAGCTTCTTTTCATATGATATCTGATCCCACGAGTCTCCATTCCATTAGTGCTCTTGATGCTCCTATCACTGTACAGACCGCAGATGGTACCTCTCTTTCTGTTACAGGACGAGGCACTCTTTTGTCTTCCTCTTTTCATGTTCCTGTTGTTTCTCATGTTCCTAAACTAACCATGCAGCTTATATCCGCTGGCCAACTCACTGATCATGGCGGTCGTGTTATCCTTGATTCTGACTCTTGTTGTGTTCAGGATCACCGCACGGGGTCTCTGGTTGGGATTGGCCCTCGCCACCGTGACTCTCAGAGTCTCTGGGAGATTGACTGGCTTCGTCTTCCTTCCACTGCCACTTACTTGACTAATATTTAACCTTCTTCTGCACTTAAGGGTGGGATTCCGGTGGAGCGTCTTTGTGGCATGCCTCCTGATTACTCTAGTCTTCGTCTCTTTGGGTGTGTGCTATGTCCTCCTTGCACCTCGTGAACGCACCAAGCTGACCGTCCAGTCTGTTGAGTGTGTTTTTCTGGACTATAGTGCTGAGCATAAGGGCTATCGCTGTTGGGATCCTGTTGGCCGACGAATGCGGATCTCTCGGGATGTTACTTTTGTTGAGTCTCGTCCCTTCTACCCTCGTACTTCTTCCACTCCAGCATCTCATGTCGAGCCACTTTCTTTTCTGACTTTTCTTGATACTCCTGTTATCACTTTTCCTTCTCCATGGTTGGTGTCTCCTTTGCCAGCCTCTCCACAGGAATCTTCATCTCCCGTACCTCCTTCAGCTGTTTCTTCTGACATTGTTCCTTCGTATCCTCTCTACTACACTCGTCGTCCGCGAGTTGAGGATTCTTCTGATGTCTCTTCTTCTCCTGTTGCGTCACCTTCTTTTGGGCCTCCTCGCTACGCTCTTCGTGATCGTCAGTCTATTCGGCCTCCTGAGTGCCTTGGTTTTGCTGGTGCTGTTCTTACCGAGCCGACTTCTTACCGTGATGCTGTTGTTCATCAGGAATGGCAGCTTGCGATGGCAGAGGAGATTGCTGCCCTTGAGCGCACTGGCACGTGGGATCCTGTGCCCCTTCCTCCACGTGTCTGTCCCATTACATGCAAGTGGGTCTATAAGGTTAAGACTCACTCTGATGATTCTCTTGAGTGCTACAAGGCTCATCTTGTAGCACGTGGTTTTCACCAGGAGCATGGTCGTGATTATGATGAGACTTTTGCTCTGGTGGCTCATATGACCACTGTTCGCACTCTTCTTGCGGTGGCGTCTGCTCGTCGGTGGTCTATCTCTCAGCTTGATGTCAAGAATGCCTTTCTTAATGGTGAGCTACGTGAGGAGGTTTTTATGCAGCCACCACCGGGGTATTCTGTTCTTGAGGGCATGGTTTGTCGCCTTCGTCGCTCTCTTTATGGCCTCAAGCAAGCCCCTCGTGCCTGGTTTGAGCGTTTTTCTTCTGTGGCCACTGCTGCTGGCTTTTCTGCTAGTACTCATCATCCTGCGCTCTTCGTTCACACTTCACCTCATGGACGGACTCTTCTTCTTCTCTATGTTGATGACATGATCATTACTGGCGATGACTCTCAGTATACTGCCTTTGTGAAGGCACGTCTCAGTGAGCAGTTTCTCATGTGTTTCTCATGTCTGATCTAGGTCCTCTTCGCTACTTTCTTGGGATTGAAGTCTCCTCTACACCTGGGTGCTTCTTTCTATCCCAAAAGAAGTATATTCAGGATCTTCTTGATCGTGCTTCTCTCACTGATCAGCGCACTGCTGAGACTCCTATGGAGCTCAATGTTCACCTTCGACCTACTGATGGTGCACCTCTTGAGGATCCTACTCGCTATCGACATCCTGTTGGGAGTCTTGTTTATCTTGGTGTTACTCGTCCTGATATTTCATATCCAGTTCATATCTTGAGTCAGTTGTTTCTGCTCCCACTCAACTTCACTATAGTCATATTCTTCGTGTTCTACGATATCTCCGTGGAACTATCTCTCGTCGTCTTTTCTTTCCTCGCTACAGCTCCCTCCAGCTTCAAGCATACTCCGATGCTACCTGGGCTAGTGATCCCTCAGATCGCCGGTCTCTTTCTGCTTATTGTGTTTTTCTTGGTGGTTCTCTCATTACTTGGAAGACTAAGAAGCGGACAACGATTTCTCGTTCATCTTTGAGGTGAGTTGCGAGCTATGGCTCTTTGATGTGAGGTTACTTGGCTACGGTGGTTACTTAGGGATTTTGGTGTTTCTGTTTCTACACCGACTCCTTTTTTATCTGACAGTAGAGGTGCTATTAGCATTGCTCGCGATCCAGTGAAGCATGAGCTCACCAAGCATATTGGCGTTGATGCTTCCTACATGCGAACACAAGTCTGAGATCGATTGTGGCTCTTCAGTATGTGCCTTCAGAGCTTCAGTTAGCATATTTCTTCACGAAGACACAGACTAGAGCTCAGCACAGCTTTTATCTCTCCAAACTCAGTGTTGTTGATCCACCATGAGTTTGAGGGGGGGTGTTAAGACAGTATCCTTGTTACCTTATATAAGAGATTGCTAGTTGCCCTGTATAGAGATTATTTGCCTTGTATAGATATTGCCTTATATAGACTTTCCTTCTATACTCTCTTGTACATGTATATATACTGGCCCATTGGCCTCATGTTGAATACAAGTGCTATTCATAACAACCACTACGAAAAAGTAACATAACAGTTTTCTAGGTTGTTAACTATAAAATATATTGCATAGATTTTATATTACTTCCTGACTTGAACTCCTCAGAATTGACATATATAGAATTGATTTATCCGAAGTTAGAAAACATAGTGTGTAGGAAATAGACACAACAGTTAGTTGAAAAGGAAACCATTAATTGGAAAAATGATACAAATATAGGAAACAAATTGGAACAGTTAGTGAGAAAGACAACAGTAAAACTAGCGGCGCAAATGCACGGGCTACTTGGCTAGTTTCTCTCATTTTCGTGAGCACTAAACACTGATTTTTCAACATACAGAGGAAAGATTGCAGCCAGCAAAAAATGAAATCAATGTCCTTGCAGAAACAACCTCACCAAAGCAAATAGGGTAGTGAATGAAAAGCATTACTCACACATCAGCAAATTTGGTGCCTCCTTCACCTCTTATTCTGATCTGTCTTTCCCATCCAGGAGGGGATTGTGCAATATTGGGTTTGTCAATAGCCCAAAGCCTGCTGCCATCCTGAGAAATATCCTCTGGATCATCACATGTTATATCAGGTCTCCACTCACGAGCTCGTTCGCATTCAAAAGGTTCCTGTGTAATATGCTCACGAATTTCTTCGTACTTCTCTTTTGTTGGAATAAGTCTCCATTTGAAACATCTAGCACATTGGACAGTGAATGCCCCAATAGATGGCAATGCTCGGTTTGACATATTAGAAGGGACTGCTTTCTGCAAAGATGGGGAATGGCTTTCTCCAAGTTCATCTTGCCCTTTATCTACTGTTTCGGGGTTGAAAACAACCATTTGATTTGATGCACTGTCAGATGAAAACTCATCGTTGCCAAATTGGTGGCCATCAGTACCAGACAACATAATCCGGCTCTTCTTCGATGGTTGAGGAGATTTAGAACTTTCCATGGGTTTTTGCACAGGATTTTCTGGACTAAATTGCAAATGATTAAGGCCTAGGTACCTGCAGTTGGCAATAATAAGAATTGCATGCTGTAACCAAAAGGATTGTTTGATGTGCATGTATGTTATATATAAAGCAAATGAGATGCTCAATTCATTGCTGGATATGCATAAAAAATTGTAGTTCAAAATAAACAATAAAATAAATTTGGCTGCAAGTGATAAAAGGAAAACAAGATAGATAAATAAAGATGATCTAGATAGCATTGTCTACAATTCTTTTACATGTGATACAAAATGAACTCTACTTGTTTCGCCGATAATTATCTTCTATGTTTGTCCCAATATTGTGCCACAATATCAGTAGTAACTAAAAAAAATCCCAAATACAATAGATGAAATACTGCAATGGCTGTGCAATTACATGCAAAACCCTTGAAGTCTTGGACTAGTGCAAACAATAGACTGAACACTATATCTTACTGCTTTGAACATGTCGTAATCCTAAATTTACAAAAGAAACAGTATCATTTCTAATTCAGTACTACAATAGAAATATAATGTAATGGAAGACTTTCCAGAATCCACATATATTCTGAATGGATAACAGAGCAAAACATATACATGTAGATGATCTTTTAATAATAAATGCTATTTCTCCTAATGTTCTTGTTGCTAGTCAATCCCATTTTGATAATTTATTAAAACACTGCAACTTCATAGGAAAACTAATCTTCAGTTGTTAAGGAACTATATGTAATTAATGCTATTACTAGATGTTCAAACCACAATGCTAGTAGTTTGTCAATAATTCAGTAACTTAAGTCTTAGCTAGCAAATTCACAATCCTCTTTTTTTCCTTCACAACAAGTTGATGATTGTGGATACTTTTGTTCACTATTCGATATCAACCATTACTTCTTGTTTTCCTTTACAACAAGTTTATAATTGTGGATACTTTTGTTCACTCCTCGATATCAACCATTCTTATGTTTCTGTTATATCTACAGTGTTACAAACTTACAATGTCTTCGTGTAAACAAGCAACTTCAGTTGTCATGGCTACCTAAGTGGAAGCAACCTGAATTGTAATGAACATCTCTGCAAGAGCAACACAAGCACCATGTCACAACACGCAGGTGCATCAGTATGGAAACAATACAGCAGTGTTTTTTAGTTCCTTGGATAATGGATATATGCATATGCTCCCAATCCACAAGTCCATGCGTCTGTGCGGATTTTGCATGGTCCAGGTGTTTGGTTGGCCAGAAAAAAAAAAGGCTAGAGGAATAGAGAATCCACATTGAGAGTTTGGAAGTGACGATGAGGAGAGGAGAAATTGGAGTATATGGTATTGGAGAGTTGGTCATGCAAAGTCAACAATAAGATGAGAAAAAAGAATTGATCCATGAATGCTAATGTGGAAGGGAGAGGAAGATGGAGAAGCACCTTGGATGAGAAAAAGGAGGCGACTGAATGAGACTTGCTCCATGGCACAAGCTGAATTATGATATAATGTAGTTTCAGATTTGCATCATCGTATATCTGCCGCTCTGGTAACTAGTAACTATCTGTTCATCACTCATATGCATCCATTTACCAAGTCCTATCCCTCAGATATATCGAGCTAAAGCCAAATCTCTGTGGTACTAACATGGGTTAACAACCTGACCAGCTTAAGCAAGCTGACTCGGTTACAATGCACAGCACACATAGAAATAAAGACTTCTACTGCCTCATAGATACCAATAGCTAGAGCAATTGTTCCTACCAACTGTTGTCAAGCATCTTTGAATTCAGTGGCATGCAGGGGCGGACCTAACGTGGGGCATGGGGGTTCAGTTGAACCCCAAAAAAATTTGGAAAATAAACTGCTATTAGCACTCCAGCACGCAACAAACTGCACGGATTGGAGTAGAAAGAAAGATTTGGATGATCGTGATCCCCCACGAGGATGTTGACGGGGGATCTCCGGCTGGAGCTCACAGCGCCGGCCACCGGAGAAGGGGGAGGGGGAGATCTGGAGAACGGTGGAAACGAAGGAAGGGGAGGAGAAGAGCTAACCGCGCCGGCCACCGGAGAAGGGGGAGGGGGGAGATCTGGAGAAGGGTGGAAACGAAGGAAGGGGAGGAGAAGAGCTCACCGCGCCGGCCGCCGGAGAAGGGGGACGCGAACGGTGGGAACGAAGAGAAGAGGCGGAGGAACGTCTCGGCAGCTCGTTTTGGGAGGGCGAAGCGGCGTCCGGAAGAAGGGTATCGTCTGACTTTGGACGCGAAGCAGATCCAGGCCTCGGGTCGGGGGAATTCGGCCAAATTTCGCGAAATCTCGGTAAAATCTCAAATTTTGACTTAAGATGAGATTCAAGATCCTGGAGAAATGAAAAATTATAAAAATAATTCAAATTGCTATAGTGATTTTAGATATTTCGGTTTTCAAATTTACCAGATTTCAAATTTGCTTTTTGAATTTTGGCCGAAATTCTAAAATCTCATCGAAATTTCATATTTTGGCCGCCTTCGAAATGTGATCCAAAAGCGAAATTTGAAACCTCGGCCGTTACCAACATGGGCGAGAAGAACACAAGAGAAGGGAAAGGAATGAAGATGCTGGCCGTCACTCGTCAATTGGCCTACAAATCTAACCACTTCTACAGAACGACAATGTGAAGAGTAAAGACAAAATTTATTTTTAGACCACAAAAGAAGAGGATACGGTTCAACCATATCAAGGCTTGGTTGTGATTTCTTCCTACAAAAATACTTCTCCAATTAAACAAAACAAAGAGAATGACTAGTCATCAATTACTCAAAATTATAGTATTGAATTTATATCAAACTTTTTTACTTGCTTCTACTCGTTCTTATTATAACTATAAACCATAATAATCCTAAATATTCCTAATCAGTCACCACCACCTCTACCCCCACTCCACAAGACACCCCTATCATGTGGCAACAGGCCCATGCTAGGCCTCTTGGGGGTTGTCACTTTGTCCTTGATCCGAAGGGCAACCTGCAGGGATAACCGCAGAGATTAAACAATATATTCAATTATGTTTTAAAAATAATAATGTGACTTTATGTATTAATTTATAAGCATTTATCTATTTTTTGAAATATACTTCAAAAATTGTATCCAAATTTATAGATTCAAATTTTAGTCCTAACATATAAGAAAAGAATTTTTATAAACAAAATAATGTATTTATAATTTTAATCAAGTCTCCATGGGGCCTCGTGGGGAAGGCGACCCCATCCCCACCCCACTAGTGCAGCGGAGGCCAAACTCTATTCCCCCGTGCAAGGAGATCAACCCCCTCCCTCACCCATCCCTACCCCCACCCCCATAGGAATTTCTCCACGGGCCCCGTCCCGCAGAGGAAATTGCAATTCCTACTCTCTGCCACTTGATTCGTCGTCTCAACCATCTACCGCCTTCCTAAAACCTAACGTGCCACTCATGATTATCTCCCGTCCCCTTAACACATTTTGTCCTACTCTTACATACCCATGGCCAGCGGTGCCACCGCCACTTTACTGTCTCCCTCTATTGTTGGAGATTCTAGTGAATCTAAATCCTAAATCAAATGAACTTGAACACTAGCACAATCAGGCCATCGAACAAGTCAAACCCTAAATCGGGTGAACTTGAACTCTAGTCCTATCAGACCGTCGGATAAGTCGAAGGTCTTGTCAGCCTAAGCACAAAATGTGGTGCAAATCCAATGGTAAGGAATTTGATTTATTTTCTAAGATCTTTAGTTGAATAATATTTAACAATTCTGCTTAAAATATAGAGTAATATCTTTTTATCAAATAGAGTAACATCTGACCCTACAGATTCTATCTATATACTTTTTTTGCACAACAATTGTTAAAATCGTGGAGATTGAATAATTATCCTCGCTACTCTACAGAGATAAACAGACATCATATAGTTAATTTAACAATATAATTAGGTTTCCAATCTTATTTTACTATATATTAGGGTTTAGCACATAAGTTTATAGAAACACATATAAGCACACATTTGGATACAGCAATATCAAAATTTTGTATCATCGCATTAAGAGCTTGAGAAAGGAATACACATCTTACATATCTTTTATATGCACTCTTTTCAAAATTGCATAAATAAGGTTTTGACCACTAGTTAAGATAAAAGATATTTCTTAAATTGTTATGTATATAGCTTGCGCTAATTTCTCTTCTTAGCTCTATTTGTGTTTAATTAGTTCTATTATATAAATTTTTTGTAAACAATAGAAAAGTGTATTCTTATTTTTGTTTCATTTTTTATATAGAATGATAGCATGTACCGTACCATGTTACTCCCTTCTTCTTGCAATATAAGTCTATTTCATGGAAAGCATCGTCCCACAATATAAGTCTATTGAGGAAATTAAAGGTGTTATTATTGCAATATTTCTACTTCGTGCGTCTGCTTTAATGATGGAAAAAATGGATAACTAGTTGTAGTACACCACTCAATAGGGGTAAGCATGGTTCAGTAACATTTTTTTATATTCGGTTCCTCCTTGGTGTGTGTGTATGATGAGCTTAAACTTATATTGTAGAACGAAAAAGCCAGCGATATTCCCTACAAAGTGTATACATCTAACTAGTTCCTCTAGAATCAAAAGAGAGATAATTTCATACGAATGTTCTAGATCATCCAATTTAAAAAATTATAAATACTTAGAAATATCTACGCACTTTAGATATTTTTTCTTAAAACAAACTAGATTATATATGTGGTGATGAAACGAGTCTATATATAAAGCACATAACTCATTTTTCGTATGCAGATATGCTAGGATAGGGCATAAGAAAAGAAACGAGTGTAATTGCTAGATATTAGCTTTAAAAAAGAGTGACTTGTAATAGATCTATGCTAAAATAAAGTATATTATTTTTTAACTATAGGATGCTAGTTGAGTCGTCTAAATACTTAGCGTGTTAATCCCTCTAAATTCTATTTTAAATGACATCATAGTTTTTCATGGTAAAAATAATAATTTTATGAAAATACTTATATTTACCTACATTCAAAAGATATTATAATATTTTATTTTGAACACACATTAGTAAAGTTCTGTGTTCGCCACTGGTGGCATGTGATTAAGCTGAACTTTAGATAGTTCTTTTATTTCTTAGTTGAACAGAAGATGGATATTTATTGCACAATTCACACGAGACAAGTTGAACATTCCTAGGTAATCTGCATCAGTATACAATATTCTGCTTTAAACATGACACAACAAGTAGATATCCGCACCAGCAATGTAAATGAGCAACGTAACTGCAAATCACAAGTGTAGGAAGCAAAAATTGGGTGCAAACACGAGTAGTTGCGGAAGAAACCCTACGCGCAAGTGACATTAGCAACATCAAACAAATTCCTAGCTATTCTAACAATAGCCGCATGGAAAAACTGCACGGGATCTCGCAACGCAGTGTAGGGAGAAGGTGGGATCAAAAGAGGCTAGGTTGGCCTTACCAGGAAAGCGCGTACCAGCACGGGTGGATCTCCGGTAAGGGTTGGAAGACGAGGGCGATTAGGCAAATCTGATCGATCGTCTCGGAAGATCCAGGCAGGTAGATGCGGCTAGGAATTGGGATTGGGGCGCCCCGGCGGATGCTGCAACCGAAGAACAGTGGCGGAGGGGGTGAGGATCTGGGATTTGATGGGGGGCTTACTTGCCTTCTCCGCCCGATGCCTCGGTTGCTCCGAATGGAGCAAGCGCCTGGTCCAAACGAGAAGAGGATCTAGCAGAATCGCAGTGGTCTTATTTTCACTGTCTGATCATACCAGGTTATTTTCTTGAGGCTTATTGCTTGGGCACTTACATAAGTGTAATGCCAGCCGTCTATAACTTTTATCACCTAAGATTTTTACTGATATGGAGAAGAGAGAAAAAAGAAAGTGTGGTTGTCTCTTTGCAAAGAGACAGTTATATATGTTGAATAATAAATTGATCGTCATAGATTAATCACAATGCAAATCAAGAATATTGAGAATGCCCAAGAATAATCACAGAATAGATGAACACAAGATATAGAGGATCTTAACTCTTTTCTCTATATTGATTGTAGATTGATTATCTTGTACAACATGTGCTATATTTATACAAGAATCCCTCAGGGGTAGTTTGGGAATTCACCCAACAAAACTAATACTCTGGTTATATCTCAACACTTGTCCTTGGGTGAATATTGTGTCATGCATATGCCTTGTCAAAAACTCCTCCTAAAAACCTAGTGGAAAAAAAGAGATGGAGAAATAGTACATTGTATTTGCATATTGTGTCACACTTATTGCCTCATTAAAAATCTTCATGTGAGAAAATTTCACTAAAACTTACTAAGAAAAAAGGGTGCAACTTATAATCTTCTGAATTATGATAATTTTTTTCAAGATCATACTTAAGGGTTATGGTTAAGGGATTTACTCCTCCTGAACTCTGCATATCTCTGAATCATCTCATTCCAATACCACGAAAACATCTTTGGAAACTAGATATTAGTAAATAAATCAACTGGATTTTCACATGACTTATTTTACAGGATATTTATCTCACCATTCTTCTAGAGTTCACGAGGGAAGACACGATTGGAGGCAAGATGGTTTGTGACATTGCTCTTAACATAATCCATTTGCATTTGTGCAACACAAGCATCATTATCTTCATAGATAATTGTGAGGGTATCAATGGTATTAATGCTATATGACTTTTGGATATGGCTAATCACACTTATTAGCCAAACACATTCACGCGAGACTTCATATAATGCTATTATCTCTAAATAGTTGGTAGAAGTAGCTACCAAGGTCTGCTTAAAAATACCATTAAGAAATGGTTGTACCATCACAGAGAAATACAAACCCGGTCTGAGACTTGGCACTGTGGAGATCAGATAGATGGCCACCATTCATATATCCCACCATAGTTGTCGGGACCCGAATATGCAAATCCGGACCCTCTGTGTATTCCGCACTAGTCCAGGATCACGCTAGTGCACACAGGCTCAACATTGATGAATATCACAATCATACTTAACGGTAACATAATAAAGACTTCATCAATATTGAATATAACTGTACGACAACCTTATGGTCAACCTTACATGAATACGCCTCGCAGGGATAAGACTAAAAGCAATTAAATAGCAGCGGAAATAAACACAAGCGTAGAAAACCTTCAATCTGCCACAAGCAACTGACAAGGTTCACACCCTAGTTATTCGTCTCCTCCTGAAACTCCTCTTAAAAAGCAGGCGTTGCTTCTTCTCCAACTGTTGATGTTTTGTTGCAAGGGGATGAGTACATAAAGCACTCAACAAGTTGCGCACAAAATGCAAGTCTAATATACTATATGCATGGCTTATTACAAAGGATAGGCTGGCATGGTTAATTTGCATAAGCAACATTGGTAAAATAATAGCATAAATAGATTGAAAGTCAGTAAAACAAATAATAACAATAATACATTTTTCATTTGTTTTCCAATAACCAACTCATAACCTTATTCCACCTTTCATATCCATACACACATTTATTTTTTAAGAAATCTAACCCTTGACTGTAATCACCGAGCAATGCTCAATACCGCGAGCACGACTATTCGAATATGTTTTACACTCTGCAGAGGTTATAAACTTTACCCACAAGATACAACCATACACCACAAAGGCGAGTGATTATAACAAAGCCTTTCCAATGCCTATCTAAACCCAGTACTATCCGCTAAGGTTTCAACACTGGTGGGACTGGTTACCACATTCAGAGCCTCCCTCTTACGTCATGTGAGTATACCCGTGCGAGGACTGGTTACCACTACCCGGGCCTCACACCACCACAAATAGTACAAAAGCTTAGACTCGACAGATTAATCAGCTAGGTCTGTCTCATAACAGACATGTGGTTGTATGAATGACTCAGTTCAAATTCTTGCAAGGTTAAGTCCTTAATTGACCAAAGCAAGACTAACTAAAAAATCATCATAACCATGAACCAACCATTATCATAAAAAGCAATGCGATCGCCCAAGTGCTACATTGGCTCACCACAAATACATGCCACTTGCCTCAGTCCAAATCATTTTACCACCCCGGTTAATTACCATGCACCACGTGCCATCAACAACAACAACAACATTGTGTGACAACACCGACACACAATTTAATAAACACGTTCCATAATCATTAAGCAAGATTAACCATTTTCACATAAAGGGATGACTCGTTGCACGACTAAGCATTCTATTTGCGGTCTAACTAACCACATTGGCAATTATAGCTACCAATTAGTATTAAACCATTCTAAGATGACAAATGAAATATGACATACAACATGGCAAGGTGGATGTGAATCAAAGTGGACAATAACTAATCCCAACATATTTGAAACAACGATACTTGAATTAATATGCAATACTTTGAATCAATATAATATTTAAAGCATAGGTTCAACATGATCAAAGCATAACTTGCCTTCAAACAGCTCTGACTCCTACTCTGGACCTTGCTCGGGTGCTGGATCCTCGATGACAAACTCACCGGGCAACTCGACGTCAATGCGTAACAAGCGAGAAGACAATAAATAACAAATATAGAGAGAAATATCAACTCAAAAAATTAAATAAAATTCACCATTAAATAGAGCATGATTTTACAAATTTTTAGGAACTAGAATCACCTCAATCAGAGTTCAAATGCAAAAGATATAGCTATTCAAAGTTTGAAATAAAAGATAAATCAGAAAATTGGAAAAACCGAATTATTTTTATACTGGAAAATAGCATTTATGACGTTATGTTGACGACAGCACCGAAATGATTTTTGGCTGAAATATTTTTCTACAGAAAAACTATATATGACGTCACGCTGACGTAAGCGGACACGTGGCCCAATCAAGTGCTGCCACGTGGCGCAACCATAACGCGACACGTGTCACCGGTGCATGGACTCGGTCCACGGTGGATTGGCGGCACTGTGCCTGTGCACCAGCTGATGCAAGCACACACGTGGCACCCTTGGATGAATGAAACGTGACACAGATTCAACGGACGCGATTAAACACACAGCGGCGATGATCTCGACCGTTCATTTCAGATCGGACGTCTGAGATCAAAGGCTATGACGCCAACGAAACCAACGGCGGTGACGCCTCGGCTTCTGTGTGACACGCGGCAACACGGGACTGGCCCAGCGTGCGGTGCGATCACAACCGTTCGGTTCGAATCCGACGGCTCACATCTGACGACACAACGGCACACGCGGCACGATATGCACCGATCGGCACGGATCCAACAGCTACGACGGGTGGAGCAATAGACGAAGACGCGGCGAGATCTAAACCGCACGATTAAAATCTAACGGCTAAGGTTGATGGAGCTGCTTACTGTAGCTAAGGCGATGTGGCTTGATCCTTACCACTGGTTGAAGATCCAACAGTTGACGAAGCTTTCGACGCTGATGGCGGCACGGCGGCGAAGCCTTCACTGGACTTGGGGATGATGACCATGGCGACGGCTTTCTAGGGCACCACCGACGACGCTTCCTCCTCGGTTCGACGCGGCTGGGTGAGGACGACACTCCGGTGACCATAGTGGCGGCGGACGGAGACCGACGTGGGCAGAACGAGGCAAAAACTCGCGGCGGCACCAAGCGCGACTACGACGAGCTTGCACGGGCGCAAGACGGCATCTCGTCGAGCGTGCTCTAGGGATATGGGTGCGTCTCGGGGTGCTCAACACAGAGGTGGCGGCGGCACATTAAATAGCGGCCTCGACTTCCGCGAATCTCGCGTGAAACGAGGTTCGCTCGGATACGGCAACAGAATCCGGTGGGGATACGAACATGCGACGTGGCACGATCACGGTCATCCACTCGGCGACGATCGACGGCTAGCAACACGCGGCAACACGGAGAAGGCACGGCCGTTGGATCTCGATCCGACGTTCACGATCCTAGGGTTTCGACGGAGCAGGCCACGCGGACCGGCATGACTGGGCTGTAGCGTGGACTAATGGGCCGGACGATGGGTTTCGGCTCAATACTATTCATCCGATTTTTAAAATATTTTCAAATTAAAATAATTCAGATAAATAGATAAAGCCAAAATACATAGCAAAGATAACAGAAAAAATCCCAAAAAAATTCCAGAAAATACTTTGGGACATTTGGAACTCAAATAAAATATTTCCAACAAAAGATCATTAATACTCTATTCTGAATAATTAAAATATAGCAAAAGGCTTTATTCAAAATTCTAAAATGAATTAAATAAAATCTCAGAAATTCAATAACAAAGAAAAATCATATTAAATCCAAAAAAACGAAATTTAGGATGTTACAATAGTCAAGTCTTGGTCCTTCTGAAAAAATACTCGAAGATCTTGTGTACCTTGTAGGTATCTGAGTAAAGTCTTAGCACTAGACCAATGCATTCTAGTTGGATTTGCACTGTGTTTAGCTAGCAAATTTCTCGTGAATGCAATATCAGGCCTGGTGCAATTCGCAAGATACATAAGTGCTCATATGGCGCTTAAGTATAGAACTTCAGGATACAGATATTTATATAAGTCCCTCAAGGAGTTAAAATTCGGGATCCTAACAAAAGTAATTGCAACATATATAGCGTCAAAATACAAAATCCCTATACGGATTAAAATAGTTGGGGAGAACGTTGTGTAACCGACTTAGTGAGTTCCTCCTGGAGAAATGTTACTCCAATAATGATGATTGTCCATGTGTGTTCATAAAAAAGTCCTGAAACAAATTTTGTATCATCTTAGTCTATGTCGATGATATGAATATCATCGGAACCACAGAGGACATAAGGGAAACAAGTTCTTACCTTATGACTGAGCTTGAGATGAAAGATTTAGGTAAAATCAAATATTGCTTAAGCATGTAGTTAGAGCATTTCCTAGAAGGAAATCTTTGCACACCAGTCTACCTATACCGAGAAGGTATTGAAAAAATTCGATATAGATAAATCTCATCAAAGACCCTCATGGTAGTAAGATCCTTTGATGTAGATAAAGACTCATTTTGATTGAGGATGGAAAATGAGAAAATCTTAGGACCTAAAGTTCCACACTTAAGCACCATAGGAACACTTATGTATCTTACGAATTGCACTAGACCTTGCATATGTAGTAAATTTTCTAGCTAAACACAATGTAGCTCCAACTAGAAGGCATTGAGCCAGTGTCAAGACTTTACTCAGATACCTTCAAGGTAAACATGAGCTTAGCTTATTTTACTGGAAAGACCAAGACTCAACCATGGTGGGATTTACAGATGCTAGCTATCTATCTAATCCCAACAGTGCTAAATCTCAAACTGGGTTTGCGTTTATCTGCGGTGGTCCAACCATTTCTTGGTGGTCTTTTAAATAGACTTTGGTGGTTACTTCTACAAACCACTCACATAATATCATTATATAAAACCTCACGTGAATATGTTTGGATAAGATGTGTGATCAGCCATATTTAGAAGTCATGTGGTATTAACATCGTCAATACCCCCATAATTATCTACGAAGATAATGCTTCTTGTGTTGCACAAACACAAATGGGTTATTTAAAGAGCAATATTACGAAGCATATTGCCTCTAAACTTTTCTATCCTCGTGAACTCCAGAAGAGCAGTGAGGTAAAGATCCTGCAAACTAAGTCATATAAATATGTGTGCATGTTCTCTACACACATTAAAAAAGTAATAGGAGTTTTATAATCTTCAGAACACGAAAACACGAATAAGAAACCATTGAATTACACGGAGAAGAATAAACAAACCAAAAAACACCCTTAGGTGAAAATGGGCTAAATATTTCTTATCCGATCTAGAGTCAGATTCAAGAAAGGATTTGACTATTCGGTCAGATTCGAGATCAGATTTAGAACAGCTAATATCCGGCAAATACTGGATAGGGTCTGGATATCGGATTTTTTTCAATTCGAATATTTGGTAAGACCTAGCCTATTTATTACATATTTTCTATAACAGTCTACTTATCTTGACAATTAATTGGCTCTATTGATCCTCAGTAACATATTCTTTCTACGATGTCTATTGGGTTTGATTGATATGTAGCTTGATATTGTAGCCATGTACTTGTATGGTTTGATTCAACATATATTACTTTATACATACGTGTATTATTCGCATATCTTTATCTGTTTCCAACTCGAATCCGTATTCCGAATAATCCAGATTCGTATCCAGCTAGTATGTATCTGGTTCCGAATCAAAAAAATATATATATTAGAACACGAAAAGAGCAATATCCATCCACATCAACCCGTTTTCATTGAAAAAATTCAAAATATACCGTAGTGTTATATCCCGAATTCCCCTTTTTCACCCGTAGTCACCACCAGGGTTCACAAAACCGTTTCGCGGACGTTTTTCGCGAAGTCGGCGGTACCGGTTTTCGCGGTAAACCGCTCGGAAACCGTGAAAAACCGAACGGTTTGCAAATTTGAAATTTTTGAAATTTGGTCAAATGAGATCGTGAAAATCGCGGTTTTTGACGAAAAACCGAGCGGTTTTTGGAGAAAACCGCAAAAACCGCCAAAAACCGCCCGAGGTTGGAAAATTGGGGGAAAACTCGAAAAAATTGGGAAAAAATGCAAAAAAATATTGTAAAATTTGTAGAAATACAGGGAAGGTTAAAATTGAGTAAAAATATAATAAATATATAAATAAGGTATGTGAAAACGTGAAAAATTCCAGAATGATCTCTTCTAAATTTGGAAAAAAATCGACATGGCCTTTGCTATATTTTAGAGAATTAGAAGTTGTAAGTTATGTATTTAGCAATAATATATCAATAAATAATCTTTCATTACAATACTACAATCACATAAGTGCAAAAATCAGCATTTACATAACTACAAAGCAAAATCATTTGCAATTTCACTACCATTTACTTATCAACACCATTTACATTATAATGCATTTAAATTGAAGTTGTGGAGTAGGCATAAGCATAGCTTCGTCACTCTTCCATTATCGCAAAAATGACATGTTCGACCTACATGAACGGAACATCGAAATCCGATGACAGAAGGAAAAATAGTTAAAATAGAAGAACAAATTGAAAAAATTGCAAAAAAAATTTAAAAATGTAAAAAAAATCCCAATTAATCTATAAAACACCTAAGAGAAATTTTTACAATTTTTTAAATCATTTATTTCTTCTAAAAAATCTAAAACAGAAATTAATGAAAAGGAACAAATACACTGTCAGATTTTTATAAATAGTAAAATGATTTATTATATTCTAAAATTTTACTGAAAATATAAATAATGCCAAAGGATCATGTACTAAAATTTTTAGAAATATTAGACTTCATTTATTTCCCATATAAAATCAAAAACAGAAGAGCATATACAATGATAATAGCACTTTCGAATTTTAAAAAATACACATATCGATCATCATCTCAAAATTTTACATAATCATTTTGATGACGTTATAACATCACAAAAAAGTTTAATAAATATTAGACTTCATTTTGTGCCCTAGAAAATAAAAACTGAAGAGCATATATTGTGACAAGATTATCCTTTGTCGAATTTTTAAAAATGTACATATCGATAATAATCTGAAAATTTTACAGAATCATTAGGATTACCTCAGGAACTCACAAAAAGAATTTAAAATTTTGGACACTTTTGCTAAATTTCTTTAAATTTTTGAATTTCTTGTTCATCCGCCGGTTTTCGAACGGTTTTAATTATCGAACCGGTGGTGCGGCGGTTTTCACGAAAACCGAGCGGTTTTTGACGGTTTTTTGAACCCTAGTCACCACCCCGCTCGGAATCGGTCCGACCCAAGCCTCAACCTGGCCAAGTTCTCGGACGAATCGGCCCAAATGCTGTGGCGCATGTCAGCCGAGTTGCCGAGTCGTATCACCTGTTGAGAAACCCTAAAGCCCATCGCAGGCCCATGTGGTCCCTTATGCCGAAACCCTAGAGAGCGCTATAAAAGGAGGAGGGGGTCCCCCCATGTACACACAGAATTCATTAGCAATAAAGAATTTCCGCTTTCGCTCTCCCTAAACACGTGTCTCTCTCTCTTTCTGTTCTCCACTTCAGATCTGTTCGGGAACCCCGGACTATTCAATAGCGAGGTTCCTTAACACGTTATCAGCACGAAGCTCTACCGGAGATCAGTTTTGAAAAGGTGAGAAGAGGTGAGAACTCGGCAATTGAATCTAATTGCTGTTGACCTCTATGCATACATCTAACCTACGCATCAGTTTTCGTTCGTCGTATGGCATGAAGCTGCAGACGATACATCGCTACAGTACACGCAGTTACTGTACATGCCAACAAACGAAAGGGCAGAAAAAGTACAATGCGCGCTCGGCTGCTGTTCATCATCGGTACATCACGTGAGACGCCGTCTACGCCACATACGCCGTCTCGGTGCGGCTCGGCCTCTGAGCGCCTTGCTGCCGCTGCTCGATCCACGCGCGATCGGCCTGCGCACGCAACGACGCCAACGCCGGCCACCGGCTAGTTCCGCGGACGCTTGCCTCGGCCACGTCGCCCGAGAAGCGGCATGAAGCCGCGATGACTGGCCGCCGGCTCGAATGCCGAGATGCTTCGGCTTCCCCGCCGCCGCTGCCGCACGAAGACCGGCCGTCGGCCCTGCGCAAGAAGCGCCGCCGCGCTTAAAGAAGCGACCGACGACCCGCCGCCGCCGCGCCACGCCGAAGAAGAAACGGCGGCGCAGGCCGTGGCGCCTCGGTTGCCGGCAACGGTGGTGGTGCACGTCAAGACACCGAAGTGGAAGATGTCCGGCAGCCTCGCCCGCCGCCGCCTCTCCCGCCGTACTACGCGCGCTGAAAAGCGGCGACGCCGGCCCGAACCGATCCGCGGCGCGCTCCGCCATCGCCGCCGCCGGTCGAGCTTAGCCGCGCGCACCGCTTCGACTTCGGCCTCGCCGCACATCGCCACCCGCGCCGGCTTATTGTCGATCGCCCGACCCGCCGCGCGCGTCGGCCGTGCTCGTGCTCGCAGCACCACGCCAGAGCCGATTGCGTGCGAGGAAGGAGTGAGCGCGTCGGCGCGAGGCGTCAAGGCGTCTTGGCGCTAAAAGCGGCGGCGCGATGGGCTTGAAGCGGCCGGCGATACGCTGCGTGGGGCAAGCGGCGTGTAGGGAAACCCTAGCAACATGGGGATTTGAGCGCAACACGATGGGCTTGAAGGCCCAAAAGGCCAGCGGAAAAAAAAAAAGGGCGGCCCAAGGCCGTTCGCCAAAAAAAAAGAAAAAGAAAAAAAAAAAAAAGAAAAATTGCGAAAAAATTGCGAAAATTTTAAAATTGCGGAAAATCAAGAAGATTTATTTGGCTCTGTTTTTAATTTTTCTTGCTTTATTTCTCTGTTTTATGAATTTTCTTTATGAATTTTGAATCCGTTGCTTTATTTAATATATTGCAATGCATAGCAATTTAATTTTTCTGCACTTTATGCTTTTGCAACCATTTTCTATTAGATTACACGCAGTAATCTAATGTCGAAATTTTGAAATCATGAATCGTGAATCGTGAGTTTGAAGAATCGACCAAGCGGCCGAACTACCTCACTTGGGCATCGGACGTGAAGATAGTTCTTGGGGGCAAGAAGCTCCGTGCTGCGATTGGTCTAGGGTCCTCGCAGGACGCGAAACCTACCGTCGAGCAGAACGATCAAAGCCTTGCACTGCCGTTTAAATGCATGAATCGCATTTTCTTTTAGATTATGGTTGCTAGCTTTTTCTTTTGAATAATGAATAGTAAGCTCTAGAAGAGCATACTTCTCTCATGAATATATATGCAATTTATTCTTTATTCCAGTATTCTTTCATTTACAAGCAATATTTGAATTATTTTGCCTCTGTTTGATTGGGATTATATTTCTTGCATCTAGAAATCGTGTAGAGCCCAAATGGAAGAGATATGCATTGTTGATAGTGGCACAACAAATACCATCTTAAGAGAGTCTATGTATTTCCTGTCGATCACGAAGAACGCTGGAAAGATTAGTACGATCGCAGGAAGCGACTCATATGTAATCGGCTCAGGAAGAGCCACTATTATATTGCCTATGGGTACAACTTTGGTAATTAAAGAAGCCCTTTTGTACCCTGAATCAACACGTACTCTCTTAAGCTTTAAAGACATCCGCGCCAATGGTTTTCACGTAGAAACCAATGAAGAAAATGGCAAAGAATACTTGTGCATTGTGAAGCACGCGGTATGTGGAAAAATGGTATTAGAAAAATGTCCCTCATATGAATCTCGGTTGTACTACATGAATATTCATGCACCCGAAGTGTATACTTCCTTGAAGACTGTTTTTAGAAGCTCTGAATTATTTTTCTTAATGGCATGGTAGATTAGGTCATCCTGGTCTTAGAATGATGAGAAATATAGTGAACAACTCACAGGGTCATGGCATTAATGTTAAAAATTTCCCGAATCATGAAGATTTTGTGTGCCCTGCATGTGCCACCGGGAAATTAATAACTAGACCCTCTGTTATGAAAGTGCAAAGTGAAATCCCTGCATTCCTCAAACGCATCCAGGGGGATATTTGCGGTCCGATTCAGCCCCTGTCAGGGCCGTTTCGATACTTTATGGTGCTCATCGATGCTTCCTCGAAATGGTCGCATGTATGCTTGTTGTCAACAAGAAACCATGCTTTTGCAAAGCTGATCTTGCAGATCATAAGAATTAAGAATGCTTTCCCTGATCATCGCGTGAAGTCCATCAGAATGGACAATGTCGGAGAATTTACTTCAAAGGCATTTGATGATTATTGCACAACAACGAGGATAGCGATTGAGCACTCCGTCGCACGTCCATACGCAGAATGGACTAGCGAAGCACTAATAAAGAGGATTAAGTTCATTGCGGACCGCTTTTGCGAGTTGTAACTTGCCCAACACTTGTTGGGGACACGCGATCTGCACGCAGCAAAGACTTATCAATTTGGACCATCGGCCTACAACACCCATTCTCCTATGCGGCTTGTGCACGGATCATCCCAAGATCTCCCATCTTAGAAAATTTGGGTGTATGGTATATGTACCTATACCACCCCTCGTGATTGAAATGGGCCCTCTCGCAAGTCCGGGATATCGTTGGTTTTGGGAGTGCATCCATAATCGTATTTGGAACCCATGATGGAGACTTGCATACTGACCGATTCACGATTGCATCTTTGACGAAGATCGTTTCCGTCATTAGGGAGAAATCAACCTTTGGATGAAAAATGCCGGAAATCATATGGCATTCCACTGGATCCCGCACATGACCCCGAACTAATGAAGCAAATCAAGAAGTCTAGAAGATAATCGATTTGCGAATTTAGCAAATGAATTGCTGATCATTTTGTGATCGAAGGGCGTGGTTAAGTCGCATGTACCAGCAAGAAATGCACCGAGAGGGTGGAAATACCAAAGAAAATAGAAGGTATCCTCAACCTGTTCAGAGGCCTCAAAGAAAAGAACAGCAATCTGCTCCTCAAACCCAAAGTACCGGAGACGTCCGAGAAAAGCGGGCAGAGGACTTACCACAACCAATCACGAAAATGCCCCAAGGAAAGAAGGGGAGCAGTTGAGACTGCACCGGAAAGAAGCCAATGGAAAAGGCAATTCGGACTTGAATCTTCCACTGCAGAAGCGCGGAAATAATGTGTGCGCACACATAGGCGATGAAAAGCTAAAGGAACTTGCTCTGCGATAGGGAAAAGCGGCGAAGAGCAAGTAGAAGTGCATGAAGCACCCCATGAAGAAATGGCCATAAACTTTGTAGTAACAGGAGAATCCTGAATAAAGCAACGACCAACGTTGATGCATACTTCGCAAAGAAGATTGCCTCGATCATTGATCATGATCCGAGCTCGCATCTCGCAGAGTGCAAGAAAAGGCTAGATTGGGAAGAATGGAAAAAGGCAATCACGGCGAGTTAGTCTCTCCGAACAAGAGAGAGGTGTTTGGGCCGTATGCCGCACACCTCCCCATGTAAACCCGTAGGT
Organism: Otatea glauca; assembly: GCA_036346275.1. Classification (NCBI taxonomy): domain Eukaryota; kingdom Viridiplantae; phylum Streptophyta; class Magnoliopsida; order Poales; family Poaceae; genus Otatea; species Otatea glauca. The sequence continues at coordinate 15,234,422 of CM070728.1, forward strand.
CACAAATGGGTCTTTGTTGGAAGAGAAATGAAAACAACGGTTGTAAGGTACAAAGCTAGGCTTGTAGCTCAAGGTTTCACTCAACGTCCCGGAGTTGATTATGAAGAAACCTATTCTCCGGTCATGGGTGGAATTACCTTTAGATATTTGATCTCAATGGCGATCAACTTGAAGTTGAGAATGAAGCTAATGGATGTTGTCACAACATACTGTATGGAAACTTGGATTCGGAGATATACATGAAAGTACCGGAAGGAATTCCTATCCCGAACCAAGATGGAGCAAATAGAAACACATGCAGTGTGAAATAGGAGAAATCCTTGTATGGGTCAAGCGATCGGGAAAAATGTGGTACAATCGCTTGAGTGACTTTCTGCAAGAAAGGCTACACAAGCAATGAAGATTGTCCATGTGTGTTTATACAGCGATCCTCGAATGGATTCTGTATAATCTCCGTCTATGTAGATGACTTGAACATCATTGGGACGGATGAAGAAATTGAAGAGGCATGCTCATACTTGAAGTCTGAGTTTGAAATGAAAGATTTGGGTAAAACCAAGTTTTGTTTAGGCTTGCAGCTTGAACATGTCCAAGGAGGAATCTTGGTACATCAATCAACCTACACACAGAAAGTGTTGGAAAGGTTTGGTTTTGAAAAATCATATCCTGCAAAGATTCCAATGGTTGGAAGGTCACTCCAAGCAGACCTAGATCCATGCAGACCTAGAGAAGAGGGGGAGGAAGTCCTGGGAGCAGAATTCCCATATCTGAGTGCAATTGAGCGCTCATGTACCTTGCAAATAGCACTAGGCGGACATTGCGTTATTTGTGAATTTGCTAGCTCGATCTGATCTGAGAACCCACCAAAAGGCATTGGAAAGGGATCAAGGACATCTTCCGTTACCTCCAAGGAAGCAAAGACCTCGATGCTTTTTGAAGGAACAATGAATTGAATTTGGTTGGCTACGCCGATCTTTGGTTACCTATCGGACCCACATCTCGGCAAGTCCCAAAGCGGCTATGTTTTCCTATGTGGAGGAACGACAATTTCTTGGAAGTCGTCTAAGCGGACTCTTGTCTCGGCGTCGACAAACCACTCGGAAATCATCGCTTTGTATGAAGCATCTCGTGAATGTGCATGGCTCAAAGAATGGTTCACCACATCCAGAAGTCATGTGGTTTGAACATTGAGCAAACTCCTACAATAATTTATGAAGATAATGCAGCTTGTGTTGCCCAAGCACAGATGGGTTATGTGAAGAGCAATCTCACGAAGCATATCAACCCCAAGTTCTTCTATGCTCACGAATTGCATAAGATGAACGAGATCAAGATATTGCATACTAAGTCATGTGAAAATCTTGCAGATTTGTTCACTAAATCACTCCCAGCATCTACCTTTGAAAGGTGCGTGAAAGGAATTGGGATGATGAGACTTAGAGAAGTGCAGATTTCAGGGGGAGATATTTCACATACTCCCACATAAATCTCGAAGATGAATTATGAATACCCAACATGAATCTCGAAGATTAGCAATTGAAGTTGGGAGAATTGTACTCTTTTCCTTAGCAAGTTTTTCATGAAGTTTTCTTGCGTAAGGTTTTAACGAGGCAATTCGAGCAACATAATAAGCGTATGCTATGTACTCTTTCTCCAAGTATTTTTCCACTGGGTTTTTGGAGTTTTAATGAGGCATATGCATCTCATGCAAAGGGCCCAAGGGGAGTGTTGAGAAACCCTAAAGCCCATCGCAGGCCCATGTGGTCCCTTATGCGAAACCCTAGAGAGCGCTATAAAGGAGGAGGGTCCCCATGTACACACGAATTCATTAGCAATAAAGAATTTCCGCTTTCGCTCTCCCTAAACACGTGTCTCTCTCTCTTTCTGTTCTCCACTTCAGATCTGTTCGGGAACCCCGGACTATTCAATAGCGAGGTTCCTTAACATCACCCACCGTCGTAGCCCATCTACAAGGCAGTCAAGGTGGGGTTTCTTGTATTATTAGCTTCCTCGTCTGATCGATACGTGCGCGGTGCACCCGGATTTTGAGCTTTCTGACACAAAATCGCCATGCTTACTGCCTGCTATGCAGTAACTTGTTCGACACTCTTGCCGATTCGTATTACATAATTTAGCTTCTGTTACTAACTTACTGCGTAACTATCTGGAAGGGAAAAAAATATGGAGAAGAAAGTTCACAGTAGGGACACAAGAAAAGCAGTGTGTGTAACACAAAAAATCCTACTAGGATGCATGCAAAGTAGTGGTGTTTGCACCAGCTGATTAAAGAAGCCTTATGCCCTTATCGCCCCACATTTTTTCATAGGAAAGCAGAAGCACTCGGCCTCCGGGTCAGCAAATAAAATCAGCGTCCACGCACAGCTTGTATCGGGGCGACGTCCTGGCCAGGTTCATTTGCATGGACTCAGCTAATTAAGCTTAACTCGACCGAGTGTCAGTGCACCCCGCACATACATTGCTTGCTTGCTTGCTTCTCTCCTGGATTCTGACTATAGATATATGCCAATACGTCAATTACTGCTACTTAATTTCTCCATGTCGCTTTGCAATAAGAAGATATTATAGTGATTATTTACTTGTAAAGGCAGCGGTTTGTTTTTAGCTAGTCTTGCATTTGATCAGAAACAATTGGTTTTTGTAGCATAAGCCAGTACTGCCCGGCTTTTACTAGTATATACTCACTATTGCTATCATATGATATGTAACATGACACACAGCATTCTCATCCCAGAATTGCATGCTAGCTACCCCCAATAATTGCCAACCAACGGCCGACATACACAAACCGGGACAAGCACCGAATGGACGCTAGCTTCCAACGACCAAGCGATCCATCGATCTCACCGTAAGGGTACTGCGCAAGTGCCCCCTTGCATCACTGCATTTTTAGGACGTGTTTATTTTAACTTTTGATTTGTATTCTGTTCTAAAAATATAATAAAAATAAATAGTCTGATTCTAGAATCTGATTCTCACAATCCAGCTCACCCATATATACTAGAATCAACAATCCACTTCATATGTGTTTTTGGATTCCAGCTTTTAGAGAATCAGTTTTTCTACAACCACAATCCAGAATCAGCTTTTAGAGAATGCAAAGCAAAAACAAACAGACCCTTAGAGTTAGTGACCAGTGAGGCAACCGATCGGGGTGACCCGCGTTAAGTCCGTGACGTCTCTACTGTTAACAAAAGTAGAAAGGTGACGAACACGTCAGCCAACTATAGCTCAACAAGTACGTATTAGTGAGACACAATGACTCATCGAATTCGATCTATGTGCTTAATGTAGCTAGGGGTGATCTAATATATTGTTGAACCCGCGACGTCTACACAAAGGCGAGGAGGACACCAACCAAAACTGCAGTTCAACTGGCAAGACAATTATGATTAGTATGATGTCGATTTCGTGGTTTTATAAACGCTAACATTCGGGCTCGCATCGCGGATTCTGGTCTATATATATGTTGCAAGGTATGTGCTCTAGGCAACTATGTGGCCTTGCAGAAAATGGGACAAGGTGAAACATATTATCACCGTCGAGAAATGTTACGATATTGTTAGACTTAGGGTTGAACTAATACATGATTTAGCCTAAGACATGATCATCAAAACATAATGCAGAAATAAAACATAAGATTGAACAAACCCGGTGATGTAGAAGCGGCCATTAGGGTTCTCGGTAGGTGTTCTTGGCGTCAGTGAAGAATGGCGAAGCTGATGAAGGAAGCATCGTGATCCTCACGGCGGTGGAAGCGGTCTTTGTCAGCCTAGCGCTAGAGCCCATATCGGATAGGGTGTTGGGAGTAGCAGACTCGAGATCAATCAAGATATCTGAGTGTCGGCTTCTCCCCTCATATTATAGGGCTAGCTAACGGGACCGAACCAAATGCAGTTGATGCTCTTCCGATTATTGCGCAAATAAGGTGAGCTTAGCCCCAAAAATCTCGGTCTAACAGTTAATCGAGATCATAGCCAACAAATATATTATACTAGCAGTATATAGTAGATAGTAGAAATCAGATTTAATCATTGATTTATTAGTGCATTTCTGCTACTCTACTATCGAATAAAGTATAAATAAATATATTATTGGATCAAAAATAATAAATGATTTAGTGTTCCGTAAATAAAAATCTATCATCGTCGTGTGCATCCCATGAGGCCAAACAAAGTGCGGCGAGTCGGTTACGATGTCGACACAGGCGTGAGGCCGTTGTGCCCACGAATTGGGCGCGCTGCGCTGCCGCGCTCCACGCCACGCAAATCAGCCAATACCGGCGCGAAGCAATGCGTGAATTGCACGTCAAATTAATATCCAACCAGGCATAAACCGAAACAAAACGGTATCACGAGGCCCGGTCGCCTCTTCTAATTGGCGCGCAGTATATGCGTCAATATCGAGCTGCTTATGAGTATCATATATTTCTGCATGCACAGCTTACCTTACTGAAAATGAAGTGTAGATTCGATCTGTCCTTAATTAATTTGTATCTATATATCTTCCTTCGCTTTGAATATATACGACACTTATTGACAAGCAACTAAGCGAATGGGATTTGTGCATGCAATTCAGGGAATAGGATAGCAATTGAACCGAATGAAGAATAACGTAGCTAGTACACATCCTTTTTATTGTACTGACTAGCTTGGGCCATGTCTGCCTTTAACTCACTAGTTTTAGTTGATTGATCACTACAGATTGTGGCCTTTGTGTAAGATGGCACTCACCACATTACCTATATATCAACACCCATACAGGGACAGCTCCAGACGCCTGAATACTGATCAGAAAGCAACGTTTTCCCAAATTTCTACGCGTCACAAGGGCAACTACGAGTGAGAACGAAGCATACTACATATAGCTAGCTAGATCAAGAAATCTAGGCACGATATATACTTGTATCGATTGATCGATCATGGAGTGGAGGGACGGCTTCTTGGACCTGATGCTGATCCCGCTCAGCCTCCTCCTCCCTATGGCGTACCACGTCTGGCTCTGGCGCGCCGTCCGCCTCTGCCCGCTGCGCACCGCCGTCGGCATCAACTCCGCCACCCGCCGCCTCTGGGCCATCGGTATGATGAAGGTAGTACGCACACATAACTATGTGAAGAATTCGGTGTTGAGTTGCAGCAGTGAACTGATCAGTGCGTCCGCGCGTGCAGGACAACGACGACAAGAAGGGGGTGCTGGTGGTGCAGTCGCTGCGGAACGTGATCATGGGGTCGACGCTGATGGCGACGACGGCGGTGCTCTTCTGCACGGGCATCGCGGCGGTGCTGAGCAGCACCTACACCATCAAGAAGCCGCTGAGCGACACCGTCTTCGGCGCGCACGGCGAGTACATGATGGCGCTCAAGTACGTGGCGCTGCTGCTCCTCTTCCTCTTCGCCTTCCTCTGCCACTCCCTCGCCATCTGCTTCCTCAACCAAGCGAGCTTCCTCATCAACACCTCCTCCTCCCTCCCCCGGGCCGACTCCGGCCACCTCGGCCTACCGTCCACCAGGGGCTACATCGGCGAGATCCTCGAGAGGGGATTCACCCTCAGCTTTGTCGGGAACAGGCTCTTCTACGCGGGGGTTCCTCTCCTCCTCTGGATCTTCGGGCCGCTCCTCGCCTTCTTGTCCTCCATGGTCATGATCCCGATTCTCTACAACCTCGACATGGTGAACATCAAAGGAGACCATAGCGGCTGCGGCAATGGAAAAGTGGATATGAATGGAAACGAGTGCATGCAAGTCTGATGAACCATAGGCAACAAGAGCAGTTAGATTTGATCTCTGCATGCTTATGTAATAATGTAATATGATATATATGTATGATGCAGTAGACTGCCACATTGGTAGTACGTGCACGCACGCGTACATTCAAAGCTTTCTTTTTCACACTTGTACGGTGTGTGGGTGCGGGGTTTCTTGTCAGCAACTAGCCAGTGAGTGGGTTAAGTTGGTGGTGCATGTCGTGCTAGCTGGCCTGGTAGTAGGAATTCTTCCATTGCATGCATGACATGGAACCCATGCATGTAGATGCCGTACGTTGCCCTTTTTCTAAGTGATTGCAAGGATCATGATAATGTATGCCTGCCTGCCTGTTCCACTACAAGGCATGTAAGCATATTCCGAGTTGGCTTTATCTCTACTTTTATATGTTTGTCCTGTTTACTTTGACATTGCCTAAAGCAGTTGATGCAGCAAAAAAGGAGATGTTGGTAGGTACGTATCATCGTGCACAAACAAGAGATCAGTGCAGCTAGGCATAGCATGCAGGGCACTGGAGCATTAATTTTCCAACAACAACAGAATTGCGTCTCATTTTCGTAGTTGCGCTTGGCAGCATTTGAAGAAGATTAGTTTCATGACTTGTCGGTGTTTTTATTTTTCATGGCACGAGTTCAATCATCATTTTTTGTTAGGTTAGTTAAGCGGATATACTTCCTTTACCATGATTGATATATAAGTGTCTTTTCCTTTCAGATACTTGGAGATTTGCATGCAGGCGGAAGAGCGTATATATATTGATTAAATTTCATCACACGTCCATGGGAACTTTTGAGGCAGGACCAGCTAGTAGCCGAGCCGGAATTACTGTCATCTACCGTTTTTTGTGATTTGATGCCTGGCCCTGGCCCTGCAAAACTAGGTATAAACGAGTTAGGATTTGAGCTCAGAGCTCGGCTCAATTGAGCTCGATAACAATTAAACATATAGACAATAAGATAAGCTTGGCACAAGCTCAATCAAGTAATCTCGATAACAATTAAACATACAGACAAGAGGCTAGAAAATAAGGTATGGTAATTGGTACTGTTGATTGCTTACTCTTGAATGCCACATGATGAACGAATGCTAAATAAAATTCACCAACCATTGCTAATTATGGACAATATATATAAGAAGAAACTCAAGGAGTAACATGACAAAGGAAAACACTGTCCATTGATTTGTGAACCTAACTAAGATCATAGCGCAGCATCAATGCATCATAAGGTGGGGAGATACTTTTTGAAGACAAGTTAGTATACTGGGCTGAGTTTTGAGTTAAACTCTTTGTTCCATCAAATATGACAAAATATGTCTTAATAGGAGCACATATAACAAAATTACAATTGTCTTAATAGGAGCAAAGACACTTTAAAAGCTACATATCAATCACATACCACTACTGCACATACCCACATCACAGACGGTTTTGTGAACCGTCTGTACCGAAGTGTCAGTGATGACAATCGGTCATCACAGACGGTTTTGCAACCGTTATTGAAAAAACTCATCACAGACGGTTTTAGTTTGGAATCGTGTGTGATGTTGATTTTTTATTTTTTATTAAATTTTAATTTATTGGCTAGTCTCAGGAAATGCTAGTCATGCCCTCTGAAACAAAACACAAAATACAGAGCATCACCAGCATTTCAGAAATGAGCTCCGATCACATATCAACATACAGTGCATCGATTTTAGAAATCAACTCTGATCGCACATTACAATGTAGAGCGCATCCATTTAAGAAATCAACTCACATATATAAAAACTAATTGAATTGAGAACTACAACTCAAAACTTCACAGCACAAGGTTCACAAATTAATGAAAACGGTATCTAACAAATTTTCCATGACTTGAATGCTCTAAATTCTTGAATGCTCCAAATTTACCATCCTTAGCTTAGCCTTAGCCTGAGTTCAATCTTCCTTGTAACTAGGGCTAGACAGATTGCTTTGTATTCCATCCATCACATACATATATCATCCACACAGGAAGTAGGGTGTTACTCCGCTGAGGGGTCCGAACCTGTCTACATCGTGTGTCTCCGATTTTGTACTTGACGTTGCTAACCCGAAGGTACCCGAAAGTATAAATTTATTGTCGATTTCTAACCTTCGATAAGTAGTCCTTTGGACTTTTAACGCACTCGTATTCTTCGTGCTTAATTACCCTTTAAGGTTTTCTGGAAACAATTTCGTTATAGATTTTGAGTTAAGGGGAGATTTGTTGGAGATAACTCAATATCTCAACTTACCATATCTTTTGGTTCTATCTAAATAGGTTGTTAGTCTAAATCGTCTACAGCTAGGACTTTTTGGCTATATAAACCAACCCCCTATACTTGTAATTTTGAAGTATTATAGTGGATTGTTTCCTGTGGTTTTTTCTCGTAAAGGTTTTTTCACGTTAAATCTTGTTTTCATTATTATGCCGTGCAACTATCCCTAACAGAAGTTATCTGTTTGTATCATAGTGTCCTTAATTTTCAGAATTGAGAACTGCCTTTGGACAGTCTGCTCGTCTCCTGCGTTGCATTTGTTTTCAGATCCAGGTAAGCTTACTTTTAGGGTCTCTTTCAAGGAGATAACTAACCTTTGGACAGATCAAAAGCTACCTGATGTCACAAATGATCCTGGGTGATGCGATTTGCTTAGTCAGTGCTTAACCTGCCCAGGATTTCCAGGTTGGCAGCCAGTGGCGAGTCGTCAAAAACAAACCCTTGCTGGTACCCACATGGATGGTAATTTATTCCAGCTTCCGAATCACTCTTGACTGCTTCCTGATGCAGTTGTTCTCTCAGAACATTAGTAGGGACTTCATGAATTATTAGCAGTGTTAATTTTGTATCCATGGCAATTGCTGTTTATGTCAAGGAAGGCAGATCAGTGTGCTCTAATCCTTTATATTTTTTGAGGTAGCAGGAAACACAATGGTTAAGAGGTGTATGGCCAGTGCAATGCACTGGTTAGTAACTAATTTTGATCCGGCAAATAGTAGGACGTTCCAATGAGTTGTTTGTGTCATACTTGAATGCCATGTTTTTTTAGCTTGTTCTGATATATATACTTTGTACAGTATCATAGAACAGAATATGTCGATAAAATCCAGAATATACATATGTCAGGGAAGCTCGCAGCAACGCGCGGATATTTTATTGTAAACCAGAAATGAGCAGATCTGGATGCGCGGGAATCTTTCGTTCCATTGTAACCGATCAGGAGCTGTCTCCAAAACAGACTTTCACTACTGGACAACCGTACAGACTGTTTTGTGAACCGTCTGTGTCGAAGTATCAGTGATGACAATAGATCATCACAGACGGTTTTTAAACCGTCAGTGAAAATTAACATCACACACGGTTTTAGGCTAGAACCGTCTATGATAAGGGCTCATCACAGACGGTTCTAATGCCCTTGTCACACTAGTTGACATGTCCTCTGAATCAAAAAGATTATACAAAAATATAGAACAATATGCCTTATTATTCAAGATATTGTCTAAAGTTGTATAATATAATAAAAACACTATATTAAGATGTAATGAACAGAATACAATAAAGGATTTTAGTCAAGACATTTCAACATATGTGAGAAGCAGACTTGAATAGAAATGAATACCCAAATTTAACCAAGTGTCCAATTTTACTATAACTTGGGATAGCCTAAATTTAGCTAAGTCTCCAATTTTACCGTGATTTATGATAGCCCAAATTTAGCTAAGTGTCCAATTTTACCATGAGCCCAAGTCATGAGGCTCAAACAACCGATTACCAGAGGATTGCAACAGCAGGCAGGAACTAATAGAATATTAAATAACTTGATATGAAATAGGACAGAGTCAAGTTGATGATATACCCGCTGAGTAGATAGACACATAACAAATTTAGATATCGATAGCCATGAAGGGCTCTTGATTTTCCTTTTAATGAAAAACAATTCAAGAGCATAGCAACTTATCAGCATGAACACTTACAACATCAAATTTTCTGAAACAAAACAGATACGAACTTTGATGTATTCAAATAACATAATCAATCTAAAAGCATATTAATTTCAATACTTACATATCATGTAAATCTTTGCCAAAATTCTGTTCTATCACTCTCTCCCCATGCTGAGATTCTTGCAGCATCTAGGTCGGTCGAGTGATTGAATTATTCCATGCTCATGTGGAACCATATGGTCCATAAAACAATTAGATCTAGCAAATGCATGAGCACATAAGTAAAATTGCCCCCCAAATGACAAAAAATCCATCAAATTCCTCCAGTGAGCACACGGATAACCCAACATTATGTCATCCATTAGTATTCGCACTGATGTTAGTCATAAAATAGTCAACTTTTAGCACAATTATGCGTAGATTGATTTATCCAAGAAATAATGAGGAGCTGAATTGAAATTAACGTTACTGAGTCAACCGCATGTTGGGGAGAAAGACAATCCCCTCCTTTTACCTGGATGATGAGCAGATAGGGCAAGATGAAATCGACAACCAGGCGCTCCATCTTGGCGTCGTACGACAGCGCGTCATCCAGCTCGATGGTGTCACACTCCCCCAGGAACCATAGCACGGCGCCGACCGTCCCGCCGCTGTCAGCCACCGTGGCGTGCGTCCTGGCGACGACGACCTCATAGAGCGGTTGACCCTTGGCGCGAGGAGGAAAAAGGAGAGCAGCGCTGCGTCGACCAGGGCGTCAAGCAATAGACGACAGGGGTGAGGTCGGGGGATGCCAGGGGGAGACGGCGGGGGAGAGAGGGCGCATGTGGGGCTAGGCTAGGGTTTAAGCCAGGAGAAAGACGACGCGAGCAGGTAAACATATATTGAGATCCAAATTACAGACAATTTTTGGTTAAAACCGTCTGTGATGTGGCCCTCATCACAGACGGTTTTAGCAAAAAAAACGCCTGTGATGAGGGGGGCAATATCACAGACGATTTTTGGCTAAAATCGTTTGTGATATTCCTCTCATCACTGACGATTTTAGCAAAAAAACCGTCTGTGATATGTCCGAGACTCATCACTGACTAATTTTTTTTTTGCAAAAAACAGTCTGTGATGACACCTCATCACAGACGGTGTTTAAAACATCAGTGATGAGGAGTCTAATATAAGCTTTTTTATAGTAGTGTATAGAAGTGCTTTTATCAAATTTTGGCGCTGAAAATGGCACCAAGGTTCAAGCTCGTGCAGCACATTGCATTCGAAAGCAATGCCCAATGGCTTTTAACAATTAAAATTAATCCTGCCTGTACCATCCACGAGCTGTTGGCGAACCCAAAATAATGCGTGAATCTAGAGGAAAAGCGCTTTGGTTAACTGGCTAGCTGATGTACTCCCACTCGCTCTTGTCCGCATATCGGTAAACAGTACTGCACATTGATTAATCTTGTGATCGCTTGATTATTTCCTTTCAACATCGGTATATAATACTCATAATATGGACTACCTGAAGGCTGAAGCTAGTACTGAGACGTGGTTGCTCGCAGGCGCTGCCGACACTAGTAGAGCGAAGCTAGCGTGGACGGCGATCGAGGGCGAGTGCATCGCGCGCGATGCCTGGACGTGCGGACGGAGCTGCCGGGAGAGGGGAGACGGTGTGCGTGACCGGCGCCGGCGGGTACATCGCCTCGTGGCTCGTGAAGCTGCTCCTCTCCCGCGGCTACACCGTCCACCGCACAGTCCGCGATCTGATCAGTACGTGCTTCTCCTTCATTTGTCCATGCATATATAGAGACTAACTTGGTTACTCGTTTCATTGTAAGACACCTGATTAATTCTGCTGTTGCTGTTTCAGGTGACGATAAGACCGCCCATCTGAAGCGGCTCGAGAATGCTTCTGAAAACCTCAAGCTTTTCAAGGCTGATCTCGTTGACTATGACGCTATGGCAACTGCCATTGTGGGATGCCAGGGAGTCTTTCATGTCGCGACTCCCGTTCCTTCAAAGAAATTGACTGATCCAGAGGTAAGTTTTCTCTAACCTCGTTGTTCTCACATTTTGTGTTTCCTTGTACGTGAGTCTTGCTCTGCGTCCAATGTTAATTATGAAGTTCATAACCTTAAAAAAATTATGAAGTTAATACAATGATTTACCAATCTTCCAAAAAATACAATGATTTACCGCACCAGTATGCAACCGACACGGTAAAGTTGCCACACGATAATACAACATATTTATAAGACCTACCTTGGTAAAAAAAATTGTTCATGATGACAAAACTGTGGGAAAAAGCAGTTACTATCAATTTACGTTTTCGTACAAACAAAGTCAAACCAAACTCGATGTTTTCTTTCCGTCGGAATTAAAACTGCAGGACTAATTTGTATTATCATGAACTGTTTGACTTGAGAAGGCTTCCAAGGTAACGGTCCTTCTTTCCAGGCCAAGCAACCAAGGATCTAGGCAATAAGCCGAAAATGACATCAATGGTAATTCTGGAAAGGACATTACGGTCTCTAAAATATAGCTTTGATCACTAATTTTTATTATAATATATTTATAAAGCTCAATAAAATTATAATATTATGAAAGTATTTTTTGAGATAAATCTACACATATGATTTTCATGTATCCAATTTAAATATTTAAAAAGATATTGACTTTTAAAGTTTTAAAGATTTGACTGCAACTATATCCAAAATAACAATTATTTGTGACTAGAGGAGCAGTTTATAGTAACTATGAATACGTCACCATCAAATATGGGAGATATCAAAAATGCAGGTTGTGACATTCAAGTTGTGTCCGAACATAATAATACTGTGCATTTCGATTGCAAATGCACATGCATCCATTTTGTTACAAAGGATATGTGTTTGGTTGGTGGGATAAGGTTGAATGGGATGACATAGTTCTATACCATTTGATTCCATTATTTTGGGTGAATAGGATGATTCAGCATCTATAAAAAATATTCTTCAAATTTGTATCCCACCGTTCAAAATAAGATGGTTTCATTCAAGTAACCAAACACATAGATGATATTTTTTTAACCATCTCTTACATGTACCGTTTGATACAAGCAACCAAACACACCTAAAGTGAACCAAAATGCTCTTCATCCACCAATATGTTTTTTGGAATAAAAGCAGTAGGAAATGATCCAACTGTTTATCCACCATTATCAATTCAACTTCTTGTCAAAACAGTGTGGTATATTTGTGTTACTTTGCGCTCCCAATATATCATGGCGTACAACCATGCATGCAGGCATGCAGCTAGAAATGTTGGGTCCTGCTGTCACTGGCACCACAAATGTACTTAAAGCTGCCTCAGCCGCGAATGTTCGACGAGTGGTGGTTGTTTCATCCATGGTTGCCGTAGAGATCAGCCCGAAAGACTGGCCCAAAGACAAGATCAAAGATGAGAATTGCTGGTCAGACAAAGAATTCTGCAGGAGTAATGAGGCAAGTGGTACTGTAAAGTAGCAGTAGAAAATGAAACACAAACAGTTCAACAAACTAGTTTCTGATCTTAATATCAATACTATTTCATTTCCAAATTTGAGTTCGTTACGCTGTCCTGTGTATGTGTAGGACTGGTACTCTGTTGCCAAGATCACAGCAGAAGAGGCAGCGCTTGAATACGGACGGCAGACCGGACTGGACGTTGTAACTATCAACCCAGCTGTGGTCTTTGGTCCCCTGCTGCAGCCAATGCTTAACACAAGCTGCCAATTCCTCGTCTACTTCCTGAAAGGTTTCCGTCATCACAATTCACAAAGCACCTGATAACGCATTGCATTGTTCTGTTCATCGTTGGGTGCAGTCTGTTGTACTGTTTAATGTATTGTAATCATCTTTCTTTTTAAAATCTTAACCTGATCATCTTATGGGCACACCTTAAGTGCTTTTTTCCCCCTTCAGAGTGACAAAATTACACAGTGTTTTGAGCGTTGATGCAGGCGGCCCTGGTCAAATGAGGAACAAGCTCTGGCACATCGTTGATGTCCGCGACACCGCCCGCGCTCTGCTTCTGGTTTACGAGGCACCTGAAGCCTCCGGCAGGCACATCTGCGCGCCTCATTTCATCAGCGCCCGCGACCTGCTGGACTTGGTGAAGAGCATGTACCCTGATGATTACCCTCTCATGAGCAAGTTGGTCTTTTCCTCCCTGTTACTTCTCTTCGTTGTTCTTTCAATCATTCAGATACTAAATACTGAAGCTAGTAATGTCTAACTTTGATCCATTTGACAATTGTCAGGGAGAGTATCTGTGACATGGATCACCCGGCTCCGATGACGTCCGACAAGCTGAAGAAGCTGGGGTGGACCTGCCGGCCGCTCAAGGACACGATCGCTGACACCGTCGAATTCTGCAAGCAGGCTGGGTTCCTCGAGGATGTGGAGGGGCCTCCCTGCCGTTTTCCTCCTTTGTACAACAAAATCTAGCTTTAGCAAGAATTCAGTCCCAGAAGCAGCAGCATTGCTCTCTTGTTTCAACACATCTAACAAGAGCAGCTTGATGCTTTTATCGTTCTGCGGCAGTAGCAATAAGTTCCTTGGCCTAAAAAACAGTAATAAGGCTCCCATTTGTTTTCAATCATAAGCCAATGTTGCCGTTTCATGTTTTATGTTTGCCAATATTTATTCTATGAGAAGTGCCTCGATGATCCATCAATAAGGTTGTTTTGGTTCGGGTGATTTCAAGGAGGCAATTGCTAAAGATGTTTGAATGCACATCACTACAACTCAGGGATATCAATAGCGGCGCTATAGTACAGCCGCTATAGCTGTAGCCCAAATAGTGGCAGCTACGGCAGTAGACAGGAGACGGAGTAGCGGCAAATAAGCGAGAGATTACCAAGAAGAGCATGCCTCCGTACTCTCGGTGGGAGTCGAGGTACAAGGGTGCGCCGTCGGCGAGTAGCTCAGAGCGTCGGGCACTGGCTCGATGGCATCGTCCATTAGGCCGCCCAGAGCAGAAGGCTGGCTAAACGATGGCATCGCCGGAGGAGATATCGGCAGCGGCGGCGCAAACCCAAGCTTGCTGGAGTGCCGGGAATGGCTATCTTGCATAACAACACTCTTATTCCTTGATGAACGGCGAATAGGTTCTTCACCCTCTAATTTTGCGAATCAGGGGCTTAATTCTCATTACTCCGTAGCAGGTACAACCATGGAGGAGACAGTTATAGAGCAAGTCAGGTATTTGGTTAAGCTAAGAACAGCATTGGTATTCCTACAAGCTTGTGCAGCACATAAATGCGGTACCAGAATGCAATCTCGATGAGCGTAAGCCAGTTTAAACACAGAAAAGCTTCTGCTAAGCTCCTATATCTCAGCGAGGACACACCCTCTAATCTATTCTGTTACGACCAAGGAAACTCCGTAGTATATCTCAGCTCGGAGTCATCGAGTATAGAGCATGACTGCTATAGTTTTGTCTTGAGAAATGCTTTTATACAAAATTTACGTGAACTGAAATTACGAAAATCAATGCTTTATATGAAACCACGAAAATTAAAATAAATACTTTATATAAGTTCGCGATGTAGCAATTTAAAACATTGCTGCACATATGATTCGAAGAAAAACCATGATGCACATAAAGAAAAAAGAGTGGCGGCGTGCATGATATGAACTAAATAGTAGAAAATCACAACGAGGTGGATATTATCGACAATAAGATACTCCATGTAAGTTAAGATTCATAGAGCTCGGTTGCGCCCTAGATAGAAACAATTTTCAAGTGCACGTATCGTTTTTGCAACCACAATACTAGCAGTATTCCTGTGTAAGAGAGAGATTCGAGAAGTACTGATTGACTTTTGCTCTTACAGCAGATGGTAGCTTACGTGGCAAAAAAATGTTAAAATCCAGCTCCAAACACAGGAAATCTTCTCCGAATATCAATCCCAATACCAATAAAAAATAGACGAGGAACAATTGCAAATAGATAAACATAACTCGAGTGCTATATTTATACCCAAAACTCTCTAGAAGTAGTTTCATAATTTGCTCACTAAAACCAAGAGTCCGAATATATAGCTAAGAACAAGAGTTAGGTTATATCTCAATACCCACCATGTATGACTAGTTTAAGGATAATATCAAACTAACAAATTTAAGAATGCTTTCTTAGGATGATATCATCTTCTCTATCCTCCTTTACCTGTCTCCTTTCATCTTAACTACTCACTTCTCTCACCACACTTCATCTCACTCGAATACAAAAATTTAAAATTAGAACATTTTAACTTTAAAAAAATTAAATAGGAAGTTTCAACTCTAAACAAATTCAACTAAAAAAATTCGAGTAAAAAAAATTTAAATAAAAAAAATTAAATTAGAAAGTTTCAACTTGAAAATTTTCAAATTAGAAAGTTTTGGCTCAAAAAATTTTAAATCACAAAATTTCAAATGAGAAAGTTTCAACTTGAAAAATTTTACATAAAAAATTGTCAAATTAGAAAGTTTCAAATAAAAAAATTTTTAAATCAAAAGGTTTCAAATTAGAAATTTTCAACTCCAAATGTTTTAAATTGAAAATTTTCAAATTAGAAAGTTTCAACTCGAAAATTTTAAATTAAAAAGTTTCAACTCAAGAAATTTTCATTTAAAAAACTTTCGGTTTGAAAAGTTTCGATGAAAAAACTTTTGGTTCAAAAAATTTCAACGTAAAATTCAACTCGAAAAAAATCAATAAAAAATTTCAAACCAGAACTTGACTAAATTTAAATCATAAAATTTCAAGTTAGAAAGTTTTAATTCGAAAAAATTCAAATAAAAAAGTTTCAACTCCGAAACTTTCAATTCAAAAATTGTCGGGTCGAAAAGTTTCTACTCAACAAACTTTCTGTTAAAAAAAGTTTCGCTTAAAAAACTTTCAGAAGTAGTTAAAAATACTTAGAGGAAAATTTTGAAATACAAAAACTATTTTGAGTTTGAGGAGAAAGGGATGGAGAAGAAAAGGGACGAGGTGTTGCCATTATGACAAGCGAGCCTTTGAGGGAATGGAAAGTGGGAAAAAGGAAGGAGGTGATGCCATTTATCACATAGAGATAGCCTTCGAGGGAAAGGAAAATAAAAAAAATGATATCACTTGTCATACGAAGAGAACCTTTGTAAGAGAGATAAGTCACTCGTAAGTTATAATAAGAAAAGAATTTTTGAGGGAGAGATAACGCCACTTGTGACGAAGAGAGGACACCTCAAATTAGCTTACCCCCATTACCCAGACGACCTAGAAGGTTGACGCCGTCTAGAAGGTTCCGCCCGCAACTCCGGGCCCACTGTCAGACACAGACCTGGCCTGACGGAAATGCCCCTAACCCCGTTTCTTTCCCCTTCCCCAAACCGATGCCCGCAGACGGCGAGGGGTTTAAGAAGAGCACACGCCGCCGCCCGCTAGGGTTTTTCGGATCTCACCTCCTCCGCCTCTTCCTCTCCGCCTCCACACGCCGCCGCCGGGAGCCAAGCCCAAGATTAAGCGTCAGCCATGGCCATCGGATCTCTCATCGCGTCGAGGCTGGCCTGGTCCAGCCATGCCCTCGTCGCATCCGCCATCTCTCAGGTATGGCCTCTCCGCTCCCCTGCATCTCCTCTGCTTGCTTTCCTTGTTTCTTGCTCAAGTGAGTCTTTCTGGGATTGCCGCACGGTTTGTAGCGTTACATGTTCGTGTGCTGATGTTGATCTGATGTATTCGTGTTCCACCTGTGTTGTCTGATCAGGCTCCCAGGGCCCGGCACACCACATCTTCTCTGATCTCCACGCTTGGAGCAGTGGCTCGTGCTTTCAGGTAATTGCGGGTTTAGGATGTATTTCAGCAACCCGTGTACATCTATCTCTGTTTGCTTTTTCGCTTGTTGGGTGTTGAATTGGGTGTACTGTGTGCAGCTCGAAGCCTGCTGCTGCAGATGTCATCGGGATCGATTTGGGCACTACGAATTCCTGTGTCTCCGTCATGGAAGGAAAGGTGTGCTCTTTTCCCTTAATCACTGAAATTTATATGTTCTGTTGTTTGTGAGACAGTTGCTGTATCCATTAGTAAGTAATAGAACTCGAGTATTCTGAACTGTTGTAAAGTTGTAATTGGATGATGGTGCCTTTAATTGGTAGTGAATTAAGGATGCTGCTAGCCTGCTAGTAAAAATTAATGAATCTATTTGTGCAGTCACCTCGGGTGATCGAGAATGCGGAAGGTGCAAGGACGACACCCTCCATTGTTGCCAAGAATCAGAACGGTGACCTCCTGATTGGCATCACCGCGAGTCGGCAGGCGGTAACCAATGCCCAGAACACAATCCGTGGGTCGAAGCGTCTGATTGGTAGGACTTTCAATGACCCGCAGACTCAGAAGGAGATGAAGATGGTGCCTTACAAGATTGTCAGGGCATCGAACGGCGACGCATGGGTGGAGATGGGAGGGCAGCAGTACTCCCCGAGCCAGATTGGTGCATTCGTTCTCACCAAGATGAAAGAAACTGCTGAGGCTTACCTTGGCAAAACGGTCTCCAAGGCTGTTATTACTGTCCCAGCTTATTTCAACGACGCTCAGCGCCAGGCTACCAAGGATGCTGGTAGAATTGCTGGACTGGAGGTAATGAGGATTATCAATGAGCCCACTGCCGCAGCTTTGTCGTATGGAATGAACAACAAGGAGGGCCTGATTGCTGTATTTGATTTGGGTGGTGGCACATTTGATGTATCAATCCTTGAGATTTCTAATGGAGTTTTTGAGGTAATTTCTTCGCACGACTGTACATATTTTAAATGCAAATGTTGAAACATGTGTTCTGATTGTAATATTTTTTACCTTCTTCAGGTCAAGGCAACCAATGGAGATACTTTTCTTGGTGGTGAGGACTTTGATGGTGCGTTGCTTGACTACCTGGTTAGTGAGTTTAAGAAGTCTGACAACATTGATCTGTGCAAGGATAAATTGGCGCTGCAAAGGCTAAGGGAAGCTGCTGAGAAGGCCAAGGTTGAGCTTTCATCAACCATGCAGACTGAAATTAACCTTCCCTTTATTACTGCTGATGCCTCTGGTGCGAAGCACTTCAATATTACATTGACCAGATCAAAGTTTGAGTCTCTTGTGAGCAATCTCATTGAGAGAACCCGCATCCCATGTCTGAACTGCCTCAAGGACGCTGGCATCTCTGCGAAGGAGATTGATGAAGTTCTACTGGTTGGTGGTATGACGAGGGTGCCAAAGGTCCAGGATGTTGTTTCTCAGATATTCAACAAGGCGCCAAGCAAGGGTGTCAATCCTGATGAGGCTGTTGCCATGGGAGCTGCCATTCAGGGTGGCATCTTGAGGGGTGATGTGAAGGAGCTCCTGTTGCTGGATGTCACGCCCCTCTCCCTCGGTATTGAGACTCTTGGAGGCATCTTCACTAGGCTAATTATCAGGAACACAACAATTCCAACCAAGAAGAGTCAGGTCTTTTCCACAGCTGCAGATAACCAGACACAGGTTGGAATCAAGGTGCTTCAGGGTGAGAGGGAGATGGCTACAGATAACAAGCTTCTTGGTGAATTCCAGCTTGAAGGCATTCCACCAGCTCCAAGAGGTATGCCTCAGATTGAGGTCACATTCGACATTGATGCCAATGGTATAGTCAAGGTGTCAGCAAAGGACAAGTCCACTGGCAAAGAGCAGGAAATCACTATAAAATCTTCAGGCGGTTTGTCTGAAGATGATATTGAGAAGATGGTGAAGGAGGCTGAGTTACATGCTCAAAGGGATCAGGAAAAGAAAGCGTTGATTGATCTCAAGAACTCTGCAGATACCACAATCTACAGCATCGAGAAGAGTGTCAGCGAGTACAAGGATAAGGTTCCTGCTGAAGTCACTAAGGAGATTGAGTCCGCTGTTTCTGATCTGAGAACAGCAATGGCTGAGGATGATTTGGACAAGATCAAGCAGAAGTTGGAAGCTGCAAACAAGGCAGTTTCAAAGATTGGAGAGCACATGCAGCAAGGTGGTGGCGGCACCGCTGGCAGCAGCAGCAGCAGTGGTGGAGACCAGACACCTGAGGCCGAATACCAGGATGAAAAGGAAGCTAAGATGTAGATTTCATCTGCATCAAGTTTCTACCTTTTTTGTGTACCCAGTTTAGGTAAGTTGATATCCTTTACCTACCTGTGGTTTCTTAGAGTACGATATTTGTAACTTTTCTTTTTGGCAAGTTTTTTCATTGCGGATAAATTGTGAGGGGAACAAACTCATATCAGTTAAATTGAGCCATCCATGATTCACGAAGCATTGTATTATCCCTTGCCCCCTGATGTTTCATCAGCTCTTTATTTGCTGTCATGAATTGCATCAACGAAGGGTGCACGGTAATAACTTCTATTAAGAGGATGATGTATAGAAGCATTACTCGTCTAGATTTACTATTTTTTTTTCTGTTTGGAGCATCTGCTCAGTGTGTTTTACTGTTTTATGTGATGTGTTCTTCGAGTTTATGCTAGTCCGGTTGTTCTGAATTGCAGCTGTGAACTTGTATTAGATCGATGCTAAACTATACCGAGTTAACGAGTTATCAGCATCTTCTATCTGATTTTCTTGTTTTTCTGGTGATGAGTTTCTTTAGTTCTGTATATGTTATCTGGAACCAAGCGATCTGTTGATGAAACAAGTGGTCTGCCATTATGGCCCTGTGGCTGCAGCTTTTCTGAGAAGCAGCTCTCAGCTAAACTGAAGACCTAGTTTTTAGGCTGGCTAGCTGTTATGAGTTGAAAAATGTCTGAAATACCACTAAGGTAAACGACGGCTTGTTTGATACCGTTTGAAGGGCATATGAGCGGATTTCTTTCTTCTTTTTTTTACACGTAACCTACAAATTTAAGTCTAAAACATGAAATGTAGTACATTAATAATTGCCATATTTTATATATATATATATATATATATGTGTGGTCCTTGCTAAGTAGTAAATAAAAAATATTACATATGTGGTCATTCCTTTAATCTTAAACATATCCGTTCATATAAAATGATTCAAAAAATGTAGTTTGAAATATTGTCATACCAAAACGCTGCAATAGCATCACACACGTCGGTCATGTCAACATCATCGCTAGCCGTCGCAACATCATATGCACTTGGGAAACTAGAGAAAGCACAATAATGACAATTTTCAATTTTCAATAGAATCATCCACAACTAACAAAATTGGAATGGTTTTAGAAGTTGGATGCTGATGTAAGCAAGATTATTATGATGGATCAACTATATTTTCAATTGGACATACGTGGTCTTACAACTGGAAACCAAACAAAAAAGGTCACATTGGTTGGCATTTTGAAAGGATGCTTTCCTAAGCAAAATGCCATGGATCCATCATCAATCAGCATCCTATGCACCTCTCTTCCCAGCTAGACAACTATCTAGCAAATTAGCCGTATATCCAATATATGAAGGATCATAATTCATATTTCTCTAAAACAAAAACCATCTAAAGGAATGTAGCAAATGACTCTTAAGAAGTCTCATCTCTGTACTCTGCCAAATATTGCCACACAATTCATGGCCAAATCTTGCCGCAAACATCTAGATGAAAGCATTTTATTATAATTTCCGGTATTGATCTGTATACGTACTTTATTTGATCAAATACTTTATCAGTAAAATAATGTGTGTATACCTTCAATAAATCATTGCTCAATCTACTAAACATGATTATTGCTACTGGGAACATGCATCGAAAAATTCTGAAAACAACTAAACAGCACAAACACAGATAGATAACAAAACCTATTTTATTCCATGTGCATCAAGTCTGAGTAGGATCTACCAGGGTTCACAAAACCGCGATAAACCGCTCGGTTTTCACGGTTTTCGACTATACCGCTTTGGTTTGAGATCCAAAACCGCTCGGTAAATCGATCTAATTAAAAAAAATTGAAAAAAATTATACGTTGAAAACTGCTCGAAAACCGTTTTTTATGAACATTCAATTGGTTGACTGATTTTTTTGCTAAAATCGAGCAGTTTTTCGTTGAAAACCGAACGGTTTTCGATTTTTTTTTATTTCTTAACCCTTCAGTCTTCGGCTTCTAACGGTTTTCGAGCGGTTTTCGCGGTTTTGATTTTTTGTAGTTTTTCACGGTTTCGGTTTTGCGAAATTGGGGTCTACTACTAAGCTACATTCAAGGACCTTTGCAACATGAAGTATTGTCTATAGGGGTACTGTAGCCATGCCATTGTTCCTAATGACAACTCAGATCTAAAATTGGCTGAGAGATGGATGATTTACTTCTACGGGGCGAGGCGGCGCAGAGCAGTCGGAGGGAAGCTGGCGGAGGGGGTCCAGGCGGAGGCAGCTCGAGGGACGGGGATGGCGGTGTCGTCGGAGGTGTAGGGAGGCAGCCTGGCCGAAGGAAGGAGGTGGTGGCGTCGGGTGGAGCCACGGCGAAGGACTGAGGACGGCGGAGCCGACTCGCCGGAGGTCGCCGGCGGTGGGTAGAGACGGCGTGCGGCGGAGCGGGGCGAAGGTGGCTCGGGTGGAGCTGCGGCGTCGGTTGGAGACCGTCAGAGGCGGTGGAGGGCGATTGAGGAAGGCGGAGGAGGCTCGCCGGCAGCGGGCGGCGGCGCATCGAGGCCGCCGACCGTCCGTCTGGATGCGATACGGGTGAGGAACGGGGTGAGATGGGAGGTGATTTGTGGTATTTATCTCTGATATGAGATGGGTAAATTTTTTGACCATACAATCCAGAAAGCTAGTCTCGGACGATTTTTCGGCCGTATGCTTCCAACTTCTATGATTCTATCGACGAGGAAGCTTGCTATTTTGAACGGAACAGCCGATTGGAAAGCTGTCTATTTGAGACCGAAACACTTTGAATATACTCCACAGAATAAAAAAAAGCGCTGGCTTCAATACAGTCAGTAACATAATTACCTTTTTATAGGGAAGCAGTAACCAAATTACTGATAAGGCTTGGTAGGCTGTCAGCCGCAGCAAAAACGTCAAAACGTAAATAAGCATCAGAACGAGTACTAAAAGATTAGTATGTTCAGAACAAGTTAAAAATTGACAGATCAGAATGTGCCTCTCCTTATTCTGATAAAAGCTGCTTAGATGCATACAGCATCTCTGTAGTCCCCCAAAATGCTTCTGCTTCTCAATCATTAACACTGGTAAATTATGCAGTCCAACATAATGGAACATCAAAGCAGCATGGCAATTGAAAAGACAAACACACTAGGAAGCCCTGAAGTGCTAAATTTTTTTGATCCTTTACAATAGACTGGCAGCTCAACCGAGTGATTGAAATGAAACTAATTTCTGACTGTCAATCGTACCAAGAGCACTTAAACACCAAATTAGTTCCATTAACACATCCGAAAAAAGTTCAGTAAGAACCACACCAGAATAGGTCACATTAGACTTCCAAGAAAGTTCAATAAGACAGCACTGCGATCTGCAATGAAACCACGGTACTCAAGCTTACGCAGCCTCCCTCACACGGTTCCACTTCCACCGCTCAATGCGAGCCCTTCTCTCCTCACTGCCCTCCCTGATTGGGCTGCTAGTCCGGGAGCGCTCCGAGCTCCTGTGACGCCGCTTGCTCAAGTCGCTGTCGTAACTGCGGTGCCTCTCACTTCTCCTCCGGCTACCTCCTTCTCCGGCTACACTCCGGTAATGGTGTGGACTCGGGCTCCGGCTCCTGCTGTGGCTATGGCTGTGGCTTCTCAGGGACCTATGCAGGTGGCCAAACAGCCTCTTCCTCAGTTCCCTGCCAATCTCCTTCACATGCATGAAATTGCAGTACCCTCCACGGTTGCAGCTGTTCTCCTCAAACTGCCGGCAGGTGGCCTCCCGGAAGTCGGTGACCGGCGAGAACTCGGCGATGATGGGACGGCCGGAGTAGAACCTTCCCTGCAGCGCCTGTAGCGCCCTGGCGGCCTGCTCCTCCTCCCTGAACTGCACGTACACGTTGCCGATCATATGGTCCGCGAGGTTGTCGCACACGTTGAGGCTCTCGATCTCCCCGTACTTGCTGAGCTCGTCGAAGATGTCCTCGTAGAAGTACTCGAAGTTGCCCTGGATCTTGCGGGGGTCGATGGGGTTGCCCTGCGCGTCGACGCCCGGGGTGATCATGTCGGGGCGCTGGTACATGTTGCAGAGCAGCAGCGTCGGCGAGACGGACGGGCGGTTGTGCAGGCGAGAGCAGCGGTCGCCGTGCCGGCACGCGCCGATCTTGAAGTAGAAGGGGCAGTTCACGCGGTCCTTCTCCGTGCCAAAGATGGACGCAAGGTGCTCAGCCATGGCCGCGCCAGGATTCCTCTACCTGGTACCTAGAGATTTCTGTAGTTTCAAGTTTCAACCACAAGTGTCTGTGATTATATACACAAATCGCAACTGGGATTAGCCAAGAACATGTAGAATAATTGACGAGAAGGGCAAGAACTTGGTAGGTAACAGCATCAGTTGCTACTGCAATTCCAAACCGGTTTCGGTCCCGGACCTCCCGGTAGAAGAAACAACCTACCTTCAAAATAGCAAGTACTTAATCTGGAGCAAATTAATCAACGCACAGCGATAAAATTTCGAAGCAAATTGATCAATGCACAGCGATAAAGAAACGAAACTTAACGAAAAGAGAAACTAATCCATATCCTTTTTTTTCGCTTTGATTGATTTGTGTGGGGGAAGATCCTATCTTCCAACCTGATAAGAATCCATAGAGAAGACACACGAAAGCATCAATCCATGGGAACCAAGAAAAGAAATGAACATAACAATTGGGACACAGGCAATCCAATCTACGCATACAAGTACACATCGCGAGACAACCACAAGCTGCGACATATGGGTACGGACGCGGAGGAGGAGGCTTACGCTTACCGGGAGTCAGCGCCGTCGTGGCCGGAGGGGAAGCAGGGGAGGACGGACGATTTGGTGGTGTCCTTGTTCGAGATGCGTCTGGAAGCGAAAAAAAATGTAGCCTTCGTTCAGATGTTTTATTTCTTACAAACATCTAAATTTTAGATCTTTAGATAAAGCATCAAATCATCTATCAAAACACAATCTCACCTCCCTTCACATCTCATAAATCTCACCACAGATCTAACGCTTCAAAATTTGGATGTAAGAAAACATCCGTTGATGTTTATCAAAACCAAAAAAAGGGCCAGCGCAGCATATCTGACCGTCGATTTGTTTCTGGACGACAGAGATGGGCCGAACTGGAGGTTACTAGAACCTTCTACCGGCCGTGGGAATCCGGGACAGAGCCCATGGTCGGCCCGGTCCGGCAAGGGAGGAATAGAAGTTTGGGCGTTGACATTTTGTGGATTTGCAGCCCATTAATCGCTTTTGAGTAGAGTAATTTTGTATCATCAATGTCTGAAGCAGTTGACTTCAAGAGGCTCTTTGCGCCTTCAACCACTGCAGTGGTATAATGATCTGATAAGCTATCAATTATGTAGAACCTTAAACTGCAATGGACTAACCCCAAATAAGTATAGTGGATTGAATTGAGGCAATTTACCAGCTTCCTTTTGTAGATTGTCGGGTTTGTAAATGGAGGAATGATTAGAAATGATAGTCGGAGAAAGTTCCCCTCTCCGTGTCCTGCACGAGTCAGCTGAATTATTAGGGTAATCCCTCCATATTTCTTGATTTTGTAAACATCGATTCTCTTCATCGTGCATTCGTCTATTTATTTTTCCTCTCTTCGTGGGTTGGACGACAGATGAGTTAATTTTTGTTTAATTCGCATACCTAATCATTCGTGGGTCTTTTCCTACACAGTGGAGGAGCAATTCCATCTGTCACATTGATAATGGGAGGGAACCTCATCAATGGTAAATTTGCTATCATCAAACAGACAGCAGTATCAATGTTGTATATATATTTTTGGGGGGTTGGTGGTGGTGGTGATTTTGGGGGGGACGTGAATCTGATTAGCTAAACATGAAACATTTCTTCTCCAGGATCACGAGGAGGAGCAAGTATCCACCCGTCAGCAGGGTTCAAAAAGCCGACGAAAACCGGTCGGTTGTCGCGAAAACCGACCTTGCCGAGCCGGTTCGGCAACAAAAACCGACCGATAAACCGTGGAGTTCAAATGTAAATTTAAAGAAATTTAGCAAAAAGTGTTAATTTTTTTTGAATTTTTTTATGAGGTCCTGAGGCAATTCTAAGGATGCTGTAAACTTTTCAGACGATTATTAGACATGTGTATGTTTTAAAAATTCTGACAGTGATACTGTCACAATATATGCTCTTCAGTTTTTTATTTTCTAAGGGCACAAAAGGAAGTCTAATATTTCTTAAACTTTTTTTGTGATGTTATAACGTAATTAAAATTATGTTGTAAAATTTTTAGATGATGATCAGATAGGTGTATTTTTAAAAAATTCTGAAAGTGCTATTATCATTTTATATGCTCTTCTGTTTTTGATTTTATATAGGTACTAAATGAAGTGTAATATTTATGAAAATATTATTACACAATCCTTTGGCACTATTTATAGTTACATTAAAATTTCAGAATATAATTTTTTTAAAATATTTATAAAAATCTGACATTATCTTTGTTCCTTTTCATTAATTATTGTTTTGGATTTTTTAGAAGTAATAAATGGTTTCAAAAATTATTTAAATTTCTATGAGGTGTTTGATAGATTAATTGGGATTTTTTATAAATTTTTTAATTTTTTTGCAATTTTTCCTTGCATTTTCACCATTTTTCCTTTTGTCGTTGATTTTCGACCTTTTCGACCGGTTTTTGGTTTTTTTGAATCGGTTTGACCACCTGTTTGACTTTTGCAAACCGATCGTTTTTTACCGAATTTCGGTCGGTTTTCACGAAAAACCGGTGCCGACCAGATACCGATTTTCGAATGCAAAACGAAAATGTGAACCCTGCCTATCAATCATTGCCGGTGTCGTACCTATCAGATACATACTATTGCCTTCGTTAGGCACTGTATTAGTAAGCCGGCAGTTCACTTCGAACTTTCAGGTATCTAGCTTACATTTTTAAAAGATCTAGCTTTCCTGTGAAAAGAAATACTAATATAGTTCTTTGAGTGAGCGCGGAAGAGCCGATAAGGGACACATATTTCCTGCGACGCTTGGGCAGTGCAGTACCAAGCCGCTGCCATGGCAAGAGGTGAAATCGCTGAAGTGTGTGGTGGCTGCAGGATGTAGCTACCCTATCACTCCATGGCAAAGCGGCAGGGAGTCCAGCTCTTGCCACGGTGGTGCTAGCTACCACCGTGATAGGGTCGAGCGGTAGCACTTGTCGCTCTACTACCGTGCCGTAGCAGTATCGTGCGGTGCAATTTTTTTTAAAAAATATTTGTTGGCGTTTCGAGCACCGGCAAGTAAATTTGTAAGTCGAAGGGGCTGCGCGTTCCTCTCCCTGAATGGTTAGACTCAGAAGTCCAAGATGTATACTGGTTCGGGCCGAAGGTCCCTACTCGATTCGTGTGGTGGCGTTGTATTCCCTTGATCTGATAGTGCACAAAGTTTACAAGCGAGAGTGCTAATGGCTTAGCGAGATGGCCCGATCGCCCTCCTCACGGAGTTCACGCCTCCTTTTATACGAAAGGAAGGGGGAGTTACATCGAGAATTGGGAGAGGGCGAGATGACCTACACTAGGAGCTTGGTCCTTCGTTCTGTTGGTTGGTCACCGCCGTCTTGCCCATCTTTGGGTCGGTAGCCTAGTTGGCGAGGCGGTTAGGTATTTCCGGAAGCGGCGTACACGCCTCTGCGAACCTTACGAGTGTTGGCGTTCTGCGCATGACGTGGGTGTTGCCTCGGGAGAGGCGTGTCTTCGTACTATATGTGGCCGGTGATGGGATGGGAGCATGACTTGATCGATCATTAAACCCTCTTGGGAAGGACCACCGCCTTTGTATAGTCGCCGATTGACCCGTTAAGTAGGGTGCGTGGCGTAGGTTGGTGGGGCTTCAACACGACCCTTGGCGAGATGTTACCTTGGTTTGATCGGTCGGGGATCCGCCCCGCCAAGGGGTCGGGAACCTGCTGTGGGAGGCACTTCCTCGATCGGTCGGAAGGATGGCCTTGCAGTGCTTGGTCGGTGAGTGGGTGGGAGGCGGCTGCTTTGGGCTTGAGTGTGCTTGAGGCGGCGGCTCGTCGCCGGCCTGTTGGGGTATCCTGTTATAAGTATTCGTCAAGTAGCCCCGAACCCCGAGCGATTTGGCGATTCGGTTGGGGTTGAGTTTGGATGAGAATGGTGGATGGCCCGAGTGGTCGGTCCGTGATTAGGTCAAACGATTTCGCCAGTGTACCCGACGCATCCGACGGTGCTGGAATTTGGCACAGGGCATTCGAACCGCCGGGGCTTTGATCACCTCATTTGCACGCGCGCGGCAGCGTGCCTCGCCGCTCGTCTTCGGATCGCCGGGTTACGGTGAAAGGCGCTTCATTTTCCGACGCTTGCATTTATTCTGGAGATGTTTAATCTCCCTCCGTCCGGGTATATAAGGACGCTACGGCTTGCTTGAGTGATAGACCTTTAGACGAGAATCCTTTCTTTTGCTCCTTGAAATGGCTTCGGGGCACCTTCTAGTCTTCAGCTTTGGTGATGACGTCACGGTAGAAGAAGAAGATCCTTTGGCCGAGCTTTGGGCTGAGTACGACCAGGCGATGGCCGAACTCCGGGAGGAAAAAGCTGGAGCCCGTGATGCTGCTGCCGTCGATGCGCTGCTCGAGGTCGTCCCGAGGCTCGAGGTAGCAAGGAGGGCCCTTCTAGAGGCGATGGCGCGAGGGCGCCGACTGTAGTCAGTGCGGCTGCGTCGATATCGCTGAACGGCAGGAAGCGCGTCGGCGTACGGTTCTGCGGCTGCGGCAGCTGTCCCGTCGACCAGGCAAGGGCCTACCAACATGTCGTTGGTGCCACCGATGCCGCACGGATGTTTAAGAGGCTTTGGCGCGGATAAAGTCCTGCCGTAGTGTAGCGTAGCTATTCTTATGTCTGTTGGGGACTGTATGTAAAGTTGTGTAAAGTTTGAGCCTGTTTGCCTATAATGAGAGCCTGTTGGCCTATAATGAAATCTCCTTTTTCTTTATGAATGTCTTCGTGATGAGTTTGCTTCGATCGAATTGTCCGAGTTGCTCATTTAACGTCGTAGCTAGACCGTGCCTTGGTCGGCAGGGACGACCGGATGCCTCTGCGCGAGGTTCGGGTGTCCGACTGCTCGTTTAACGTCGTAGCTGGACCGTGCCTTGGTCGGCAGGGACGACCGCGATGCCCCTGCGCGAGGTTCGGGTGTCCGAGTGTCGTTTAACGTCGTAGCTGGACCATGCCCTGGCCGGCAGGGACGACCGCGGTGCCTCTGCGCGAGGTTCGGGTGTCCGAGTGCTCGTTTAACGTCGTAGCTGGACCGTGCCTTGGCCGGCAGGGACGACCGCGATGCCCCTGCGCGAGGTTCGGGTGTCCGAGTGCTCGTTTAACGTCGTAGCTGGACCGTGCCTTGGCCGGCAGGGACGACCGCGATGCCCTGCGCGAGGTTCGGTGTCAGAGTGCTCGTTTAACGTCGTAGGTGGACCGTGCCTTGGCCGGCGAGGGACGACCGCGATGCCCTGCGGGGTTCGGTGTCGAGTGCTCGTTTAACATCGTAGTTGGACCGTGCCTTGGTCGGCGAGGGCGACCGCGATGCCTTTGCGCGAGGTTCGGGTGTCCGAGTGCTCGTTTAACGTCGTAGCTGGACCGTGCCTTGGTCGGTAGGGACGACCGCGATGCCCTTGCGCGGGGTTCGGGTGTCCGAGTGCTCGTTTAACGTCGTAGCTGGACCGTGCCTTGGTCGGCAGGGACGACCGTGATGCCTCTACGCGAGGTTCGGGTGTCCGAGTGCTCGTTTAACGTCGTAGCTGGACCGTGCCTTGGTCGGCAGGGACGACCGCGATGCCTCTGCGCGAGGTTCGGGTGTTCGAGTGCTTGTTTAACGTCGTAGCTCGACCGTGCCTTGGTCGGCAGGGACGACCGCGATGCATCTGCGCGAGGTTCGGGTGTCCGAGTTGCTCGTTTAACGTCGTAGCTAGACCGTGCCTTGGTCGGCAGGGACGACCGCGATGCCTCCGCGCGAGGTTCGGGTGTCCGAGTTGCTCGTTTAACGTCGTAGCTAGACCGTGCCTTGGTCTGCAGGGACGACCGCGATGCCTCTGCGCGTGGTTCGGGTGTCCGAGTGCCGTGCCTTGGTCGGCAGGGACGTGTCCGAGTGTCGTGCCTTGGTCGACAGGGACGACCGCGATGCCCCTACGTGGGGTTCGGGTGTCCGAGTGCTCATTTAACGTCGTAGCTGGACCGTGCCTTGGTCGGCAGGGACGACCGCGATGCCTCTGCGCGAGGTTTGGGTGTTCGAGTGCTCGTTTAACGTCGTAGCTGGACGTGGGCTCGTTTTACGTCGTAGCTGGACGTGGGGCATCCATCCCGAGTCCTCGTCCGGCGAGGGTAGCTGCGAGAGGAGTGGCCGCCGTCTATCCCACACGTATACCCCATCCGCAGGTGTGGGACCTGGAGGGGGTGAGCGACGCGCGTTTACCCGCGTTGGTTTGAACGCCGTGCTCGTGGAGCTTATAACAGGTAGTCCGAGTGGGTCCTGGGAGGTCCCGCCCAAGGGGGACCCTTCCGAGGCGGGACGGTCAGAGTAGGTGTCTGGCCTGGCGTGGGGCGACCCATAAGAAACCTTTCTCTACTCAATCCCGTATGGGCCCTGGGTCGTCCGCCGACCCAGGGCACAGCTGGCTGTCGCTCATCGATGAGCTCCCGGGAGAGTGTGAAGTATGGTCTCGGACGCGAGTAGAGGTGATTAGGTCGTCAGCCGACCTAACCGAGGGCCCACCGTGGGGCTCACCTCATACTTGCCCTCGCTAAAGTTTCATTGGGGCGGCCTTATGCCCATCTGGTGGGGTAGGCCTTTTGAACCTGACTTTTATTTGGGCCCGGCGCAAGCCACGAGCTTTGCCGTTGCCGGGCGCGCGGCCCGATGGGCCTCTCGACGCGCCCGAGCAACCGCCACGGCCTCAAGGCGGAGGACCGAGAGGTTACGGGACGCCTTGCCCGGGGGCGGCGTCTTTATGGTTCTGCCGTTTTGTCGAGATTAAATCTTTGAGTGGAATTGGAAACAGGAGTTACGGTGGCGTGACGAGACGAGGGTGGGCCGCGATGCCGCTCGAGGGTGCTGTTGGTCGGCGCTGCTCGTCTTCTATATATACGTTGCTGGGGCGCTTTGAGTAGTCACGCTTGCTTGCCTTCCTCGTCTCCCATCCCTAAGACAAAAAGGAACAACAAAGAGCCAAGGAAAAGAAAACTCAGCCTTCTCTTCTCCTCGCCTTTCCGTCGCCTCTTTTGGAAGGATGTCGTGGCGGAGTGCTCTGCCCGGAGCAACCAGCGCTTCGGCTTAGTGAAGAAGGGCTTCCTCCTCACGCAAGATCTCTCGGTTGGAGGTGCCGGCGAGGCTGCTGCCCTCGTAGGGGACGACGAGGTCGTGGTGCTAGCCTCGTTCTTGGCGCGGCCGCTTGCTTGCCGCACCGTTCGTCCGGGGCTGCTCTTCCACTACAAGGCGGGCGCACCATCTTAACCCAACGGGTCCTCCACATCGCCATATTCATCACGCTCTGCGAGGCTTTCACGAGAATCGAGCCGCATTGGGCGCCTGGAGGCATTTCTTCCAAGCAAGGCTCGGAAGGACAAGCCAGCGAGCCGTGGCGCCATTGGTGGCACGCCCTCCGGCCGGTCTGGCCGAGCACGGAGTATCTCGAGTCAAGCTGCCATCGTCCAACAAGGGATGGCGCTCGAGTGGTTCTATGCTCGAGCGTCGAGAGGCAGCGCCCGCCCTTCACCGGCAAACTTCCGTGGCGGGGAGGTGGGGGCTGGGTGCTTAGAAGCGAGAGAAGAATAAGGTGGCCACGATCGTAGCGGTCGGGGCCCTAAGGAGGCAAGGGCTCACCGGGGCGTGGTCGTGCGTGCCTTCATGAGGATCTGCGTGCAACCTCTTGCGCCTGAGACCCGTCCTGTTCCAATCTGAGGGCATCCGGCCGGATGAGGATGGCGGAGCCAGTGGCGGCCGCGGCCGAGGTCGGCCGGGTGGCGCCGTCATGGGAGGAAGCGCTACGAGGAGGCGGGTGACCACCGGAGCCATTCTCGCGCCCACCCTCCAAATCTGGTAGGTCGGCGGACTTCTTCCCGCCCTCTTTTCTTTGCTTTTAACGCTGGTCTAACCGGTGTTTTTATCTTCTAGGGCTTTTGGGCATGTCCTCCGGGCGCCGCTCCGGGAGATAAGGAGGCGGCGGCGGCCGAGCGAAGGCGCATGAGCTCGACTCCTCCCGCAAGAAGCGGAAGGAGGAGAGGAGGAAGAAGAAGAAGAAGGCAAGGGCGCGGGGCGCGGTGAGGACGTGTCGGAGGCCCGCTGCTGTGGGTGCAACCTCCACCGACAAGAGCGAAGCACCCCGATCCACGCATCTTGTGGGTTCCTTCGACCCGACCGGCCGTGGCCGGTCCGGCGTGGACTGCCGGGGGCGACACCACGAGCTCCGCGGCCGAGGGGCCTCGGGCGGAGGTGACCGCGCGGTCGCCATCATCGTCGCGCCAGCGGAGGCGCCGAGGAAGCGGCGGCAGATCTGCCCCTCGGGGGACCGGCGAAGAGGCGCGCGACGCGCGCACCGCTCGGCTCGATAAGTATTCTTTTCTTTTGTTCAAACATTTTTGCAGCAAAGCCGCCCGAACCGCTTTTAAGTGTTTGCGGCGTGCGGCGCCTATCTGAGTGTGACCGTGCGCGCGTCTGTGGCGATTCGCAAGGGACGGCCGGAGGAGTCGCGTAGCGGCGGGACGCCGCAGAGGTTCGAGGCGCCGATCGGGTCGACGCCGATCGTGGTCTTTGGCGGCCGCGCGCGCCGCCCACGAGGCCGAGGTGGCGAGGAGCAAGCGCCTCAATTGGGGACACCGCCGTCTGACGTGATCATCCTCACGGAGGAAGAGACGGCGGCGCTGCCGGCGATCGTGCCGACTGAGACGGCACTGGTGCCAGAGGTGTCCGACCCCTCGCCCCTGGGGGAGGTGCCGACCGAGGTCCCGCAGGCGCAGGTTGCCGAGGGGATCCCCGGGGGACCAGTTCCACCATCGTTGCCGATGGTGCTCTGGACGGGTAGCGCCCCGCCCGAGCAGACGACCAGGGGCCCGCTGCCGGGAGTGGCCCTTTAGTCGGGGCCGGTGGGCGGAACGGAAGAGAGCGAGTGGGTCGCTCTTCAGCAAGGCGTTCTGGACGCCGAAACAGAGATGGAGCAGGTCCGAAAGGGTCTGACTCTTGCTCTAGAATCTTCTAGCCGAGCGTTGGACGCGATGGCCGGGGGAGTCCGGCCGATCAGCTCGGTAAGTTGATGAAAAAACCCAACTTGTAAAATTCTGATGCACTCGCCGTGAGAGTAATGGATAGTCCACATCTTGCAGCACCTGCGGGCTTGCTCGGAGGGCAAAGCCGAGCTTCTACGGCGCTCGGACAGCCAGCGGACGGCTGCCGTGGAAGAGTGCGGCTGGCTGCACCTTGAGCTGCGCTTAGCTCAAGAGGCGCTGAGCGTGAGGCGGTCGGAGGCGGCGAAGGTCCGCCAAGAGCTGGAGGGGGCCACTAAGGCTCTCTTCGATGGCGCTGAGGCCCGATCCCGAGGGCGAAGGTGGCGAGCTCGAGTCCTCCTGGCGAGGCCACCAGCGCCGAGGACGCCGCCGCCATCGCGAGAGAGGCGGCGCAAGCGCAGGCAACCCGTCTGCGGACCGAGTGAGACCAGGCTCGGAAGGACGCCGACCGAGTCCGCTCCGAGTGGGAAGCCGCTCGGAAGGACCTGACCTCCTTGAGGACCTCCTACGAGGCGGTCAGGCAAGAAATCGGCAACCTGGCGAACTCTGCGGCCGGTAAGGGTCTCAACTTCTTATTTGATTCTGTGGGCGCTATTCGTAAGTCGCGATCATCTGGCGCCGTTGCCATCTACAGAGTTGCAGAAGAACGTGAGCCTCGCCGTTGAGGAGCGGAAGGACGCCCTGCAGGCCCGTGACGAGGCGGTCACGACGTGGGACGCGGCTCGCGCGCGGCGAAGGTTGCCGAAGAGGTCGGCCAGTGGCCACGAAGCTGGAGGCCCTTCGCAAGGCCGCCGGGGCGTCTGCGCCGGGTCCTTGGGCGATGGCGGGCCCGAGCGCTCTGGCGCCCTCGCTAGCTCGAGTGCCGGAGTGCGTCGAGAGGCGGTGATCATTGGCGCGGCGCTTGGAGCTTCCTCGCGCTGGTCAACACCATCTCGCATTCGATGGAATTGACCTCGCGGTGGTGGCGGCGTCGTCGGGAACCGGACCGGCGGAGAGATCGGCGAGTTCGAGCTCTTGGTCGAGCCTGCGCTCGGAGATTACCCGACCACGTCTCGCGCGAGTCGCCTCGAGGAAGAATAAAGCAGTTAGATTTATCCTCCTCTTTAATTGTAAAGACTATTATTCTTGTAAACAATCTTAAGGTTAACAAGTTTCAGTACGCCTCTTGCCCCCTTTTGTGTTTTCGGTGAACGTTTGACCGGCCATAGCCTTAAGGACCGCAAGGGTCACTTATGCGTAGGTCGGGTTGCTTCGGGAGGGGCTAAGAGGATAGGAATCTTGGTTACTCAGCAGTTATGCGCACTTGTGAGGGATAGGAGTGTTCCCGACCGACAAAATATCGCTCCACTTGGGCATTTCCTTCTTCTGCGAAGTGCCAGAACCATAGCCGCTAGGGCGTAGGCCATAGCACTCGGGTCGAGAGGATTACCGCTCGGAGAGGACCTCGTGACCAGTCGGGTCACCGACCCGCACGAGCGCGTGAGTTAGCCGAGTTTGCGCGGGGGAGGAGTGTTCCCAACTAACCAAAAGGTCACTCCACTCGGGCACTTCCTTCTTCCGCGAAGCGCTACTTAGCAACCATAGCCGCTGGGGCGTAGGCCGTAACGCTTGGGTCGAGAGGGTTACCACTCGGGATGGACCTTGTGATCGGTCGGGTCACCTACCAGCATAGCGCCGACGAAGCGGCTGAGCAGGGTTGCCAGAGGCGCCCGAGCGTCGCATGGCGACCGGTGCTCGGAAGGTGCGGTAAAGACCATGCGGGGAAAAATAAAGAGTTTAGGGATAGAATCGCCTTAACTTTTCTATGTTCCAAGCGTTCGGAAGGATGCGACCGTCGGCGTCCTTGAGTCGAAAGGTGCCAGGTCGGAGAACCTCTACGACACTGAAGGGGCCTTCCCAGGGCGGTGATAGCTTGTGCTTGTCTTTCTTGGTTTGGACCGCGCAGGACTAGGTCGCCCGATCTTGAAGGATCACCCTCGAACTGGCGGTGTGGTAGCGCCCGCGAGCTTGTTGATACTTGGCGATCGCGGGATGGCCCGTCATGCGCCTCGTCGGTGGTCGATGGCGTCTTGTTGCGGCGAGCCCCGAGCCTCCTCGGCTTGTAGTCTTGGGCGCCATACTCCGTGTCTGTTGGCAAGGCGGCTTTAGCGCCGAACACCATGAAGAGCGGTGTAAACCCGGTCGCTCGGGTGGGCATGGTCGCGAGCTCCGGAGGACGGAGGCAGCTTGGCCACCCCGCCCCACGAAGTGCTTGAGCCGGCGAAGATCCGTGGCTTGAGTCCTTGAAGGATCATGCCGTTCGCGACGTTCGACACGGCCGTTAGTCGCGGATGGGCCACGGCGCCCAATCGACACGGATGTTGAAGTCGTCGCGAACTCGAGGAACTCCTTCCTGTGAACTGCGTTAGTTGTCGGTGATGATAGAGTTTGGGACTCGAACCGAAAAGCGATGTCGCGGAAGAAGATGGCGCTTATGCCGACGTGGCGCTCACGGCCGGCTTGGCCTCTATCCACTTGGTGAATTTATCCACCGCGACTAGGAGATGAGTAAAGCCCGGGTGTTTTCTTGAAGGGTCCGACCGGATCGAGTCCCCAAGCGCAAGCGGCCATGTGATGGGGATCGTCGCAAGGCTGGTGGCGAGATGTGTCCGTAGGGCAAAGAATTGGCACCCTTCGCGGTGCGTCACGATCGCTCGGCGTCGGACACGGTGGTCGACCAATAAAAACCTTGTCGAAGGCCTTTCCTACGAGGATCGGGTGCGGCATGGTGGCGCAGACCCGCCATGGATATCGGCGGCATTGCTTCCCTTGGTCGGCGAGCGCACCTCTGGAGCACCGGAAGGACTCCTCTTGTAAAGGTGCAGGCCGACCGGGCGAAGATTTTGCCCGCCGAGCGAGGCGCGGGCCTCGGTCGGGTCGAGGGAGCGACCCGTCCGTCAAGCGGTTGATGAAGAGCTTTCTCGATCGGATCACGGTGCTAGCACGCTGCGGTTCGACCTGGCCAAGTCTACGCCCGATCGCGCGGCGGTCGGGGTGACCGTGCTAGGTGAATCGGGAGACCGCTCGGCCACCGAGTCCAGCTGGATGGAAGGTTGCAGGAGGTCGCAGATGAAGATCCTAGGTGGGACTGGCCCTCTGCTGGAGGCAAGATTGGCTAGGCAATCGGCCTCACTGTTGTAGCGTCTGTAGTTGTGGTGGAGCTCGAAACCCTTGAACCGCTCCTCGAGCTTGCGCACTTCCCGACAGTACGCAGCCATACGGGCGTCTCGGGGCTCCGAAGCCTTCATGACCTGGTCGACGACAAGCTTGGAGTCCCCGCGGACGCAGAGTCGGCGAGCGCCGAGGTCGGCAGCGATCCGGAGACCATTGATGAGAGCCTCGTACTCGGCGATGTTGTTGGTCACGTCGAAGAGCAACCTGATGGCGTATTGAAGTTTGTTCCCGAATGGGGAAATGATGACGACTCCCGCGCCCGCGCCGTTCTTGGTGTAGGATCCATCAAAGTACATTGTCCAGTACTCGGGGTCTTCGATTAACGGTGGCGCCTGGGCTTCGGTCCACTCGGCGACGAAGTCGGCCAAGGCCTGCGACTTGATCGCTGTCCGAGGGACGTATGTTATGCCGTGGCCGCTGAGCTCGAGCGCCCACTTGGCTATCCTTCTCGGCGTCGCGATTGTGGGCGATCTCGCCGAGCGGGACGCGGTCACCACGGTGATGGCGTCTTTGGTCGAAGTAATGGGCGAGCTTTCACTTGGCGATGAGCACCGCGTAGAAGCGGCTACGCACTGTGGTACAAGGCCTTGGACTCGGAAAGAACCTCGCCGATGAAGTAGGCGGCCGTTGTACCTTGAGTTCACGGCCTTCCTCCGCTCGTTCCACCACAAGGGCCGCGACCGGCGACTTGAGCGATGGCGGCGATGTAGAGGAGCGGCGGTTCGCTGGTGCCGGGCGACCGGGACCGGAGGTGAGGATAGGAAGGCCTTGGTGGTGAGGGCTTCTGAGCCTCCGGGTCAGTGAAGCGGTCAGATTTCTTGAGCGACTGTAGAAGCGGCATTCGCGCTCGCCAAGGCGAGACACGAAAGCAGCTCAAGGCGGCAAGGCACCTGTTAGCCTCTGGACCCCTTTGAGATTAGGACCGGGCCCATCCTTGCGATCGCGAGATCTTCTCTGATTGGCCTCGATACCTCGCTCGAAGGCGATGAAGCCGGCGGCTTCCTTGGGGACCCCAAGACGCATTTCGGGGTTGAGCTTTATCTGAACCGTCGAAGATTCGCGAAAGTTTCTTCGGATCGACAATAAGGTCGTGGGCATTCTTGGTCTTCACGACGATGTCGTCAACATACGCCTCAGCGTTGCGGCCGATCGGTTGTTGAAGCACGTTTGCATACATGTTGGTATGTAGCGCGCGTTCTTTAGGCGAGCGGCAT
This sequence comes from Otatea glauca, assembly GCA_036346275.1. Taxonomy (NCBI): domain Eukaryota; kingdom Viridiplantae; phylum Streptophyta; class Magnoliopsida; order Poales; family Poaceae; genus Otatea; species Otatea glauca. Next base: position 15,271,913 of record CM070728.1, read on the forward strand.
TGTAGCGTGCGAGCAGGCGAGCGGTGTGATGAAGGAAGTCGCGGTGGTCGGACTCCTTGGCGCTATCGGTGGTAGCTGAGTAGGCATCGAGAAGGAAAGAGACTCGCACCCGCGGTGGAGTCGATGACTTGGTCGATGCGGGGCAAGGAGCAGGTCTTTGGGACACGCCTTGTTGAGACTCGTATAGTCAACACACATTCTCCATTGCCCATTTTCTTTTTACAAGTACATGATTGGCGGCCACTCGGGGTGTGAGACCTCTTTATAAACCTGCTGACCAAAAGCTTGGCGATCTCCTCCCCTATGATCCTGCGCCTCTCCTCGTCGAGCGGCGCGGCGTTAAGCGGCGGCTTTGAGCACGGTCGGATGCTCAAGGAGTGCTCGGCGACTTCTCTTGGGATTCCTGGCATGTCGGAGTACCTCCATGCGAAGATGTCTTTGTTGGCGCGGAGGAAGCCGACGAGCGCGCTTTCCTATTTGGCGGGGAGCTTGGCTTCGACCCGCACGGTCTTGGTCGGATCGCAAGGATCGACCGCGACCTTCTTCGTGTCCTCAGCGGACTTGAAGGATCCGCCCCGACTTCTTTGGACTCGGGGCGGACTCGAAACTTCCTCGGAGGTTGTCGAGCTCGGCAGACGCGATGACTGCCGAGGCAAGCTCACAACTGCTCCGCTCGCAGTTGTAGGCAAGTTGAAAAGATGATGCCACGGTGATGACTCCTCGTGGCCCGGGCATCTTCAGCTTGAGGTAGGCGTGGTGGGGCGCCATGAACTTGGCGTAGCATGGCGCCCCAAGATAGCATGATAGGAGCCGGAAATCCACAACCTCAAAAGTGAGGGTCTCGGTCGGAAATTCCTGGTTCCCCAAAGGTGACGGGCGGTCGTCTGCCCGGCGGATGGGCTGTTGGCGGGGATGGCGCCGTGGAAAGGAGCCTTGCTCGGTCGGAGACTCGGCGAGAATCCCCATGGCGTCGGCGTCTCCACGTAGAGGATGTTGAGGCGCTGCCGCCATCCATGAGCACCTTGGTGGCGCTTCTTCCCACGATGGGGTCGACTACGGCGGGTATCTTCGGTGGGGATGTGGTCGGGGTGATCGGCCCGATCGAAGGTGACAGGAACTCGACCACCGGAGGTATTGAAGGAGCGGATAGTGAGGCGGTGTGGACCTCACGGTAGGCGAGTTTGAGCGGCGCTTGTCGGCATAGCCGCCGTCCGCCAAAGATCATGAGGCGGCCGTCGGGTTCGGGAACTCGTCGTCGCCTTTTCTCCACGGCCCGTGGGGCGCGGCCGCTTCTTTCCTTTGCCCCGCGGTGTCGTGGGGCGCAGAAAGAAGCGTCTCGAGACTTTGATCCGTACTTATGTTTGACGGGAACCCGTGGTTGAACGCGGTGTCCATCAATTTCGAAGTGGTCGGCGCGACGGTCGGTCGCTTTTCTTTGCTGGCGAGCGATCGGCGATGGCGACCACTTGGGACTCGCGGATCTATTTTCCATGCCGCTTCGCTTATCGGGGCGGTCGGAAGGATCCGATTTGGGCCGGGCTCTTGCTAGGCCTTTCCTCCCGAAGATAGCCCCACGGCCTCCTCGCGGGGCGTGGTTGGTGGCGATGTCGAGCTCCTTAGTGGTCTGGGCTTGAGGCGACCCAAAGCATGTGCACCAGGGCCTTGCAGGAGGTGCCGTAGATGAATGCTCCCACGACATCGGCGTCGGAGATGTCGGGGAGCTCGTTGCATTGGCGGGAAAACCGCCGGATGTAATCCGGAGGGTTTCCCCTGGCTGCTGCTGCAGCCCTTCAGGTCTCAGGAGTTGCCAGGGCGCTTGTAAGTGCCCTGGAAGTTGCCGACGAAGAGGGTCTTCAAGTCGGCCCGTTTCTGATGGTTTTGGCGAGGCAAGTACTCAAGCCAAGCTCGGGCCGAGTCCGCAAGGTAGATGGGAGAGTCTTGGATGATGAAGAGATCATCCGTCGCTCCACGCCCGCATCTGAGCCGGTAGTCTTCAAGCCAGACACACAGGTTCGTGGCTGATGTACTTAGCTATGTTGGTGGCGCCGAATCGGCAGGAAATCCACGGCGGATCCCTAGCGAAAGCCCGTGGTCCGGGACCATCGGGGCTTGGGCTGCGGCGGTGGCGCCCGCCGTCCACAATACGTGAGTGGGCGGCCTCCTCCGCCGCCTTTCTCCGCGCCTCGAGGGTGGCGCGAATGTCGTAGGCGTCGCCAGAGGCTGGCGCACCGGGGTGCGCGAGGCCTGGGGTGGTTCGTGGTGTGGCGCCGCCTTCGCGGACCAGCCGACCGGCGGTGCGGGCCCGTGGCGAGGTGGCGCCGGGCGGTAGGACCCGAGGCTGCATGTGTTGCGGCCGCCACGCTCCACCCGACCCGGAGGTTCGATGCGTGGCTTTGGCCTCCGGTCGGCCGGCTCGGAAGGCCTCGAGCGACATCGCGGCCGCGCCACGTTTTGGCTTGCATGGGGAAAGAAGCGAGGGCCGTCAGTTCTTCCGCCATCTTGTGGTGTACTGCGCGCAGCGTCCGCTGCGTCGCCGCACTTTCTTTGGGTCTCGGGCTCATCTGCTCTAGGTTAGCACGGAGTGGTCGAGCTCGACCCGCTTATCCGACTCTTCGCATCATTTGGAGTTATTGCGCGGCGAGCTTGAGCGTTCAAGACGCTTCTACCGGTATTCCTCTGAAAGGACGAGGATGTCGCCTAGAGGGGGTGAATAGGCGAATTAAAAACTTTGTAACTAAATGCGTGGAATAAAAATATTGCGGCTAAATAAAATCTCCAGGGTCTAAGTCAGGAGTGTGCGGGATTTTTATCAGGATACTCGAAATGTCCGGATTGTCGGGTTGAAGTCCGGATACTCGGATTGGATCGAGGGACTCGGATCGAAGTGTCAGGGACTTATCTCCGGATACTCGAAATGTCCGGACTATCCGGGTTGAGAAGTCGGATACTCGGTTTAAGACCTCGAAATGAGATTTTAAATCCTGCAATTTTCAACAATCTACTTGAATACAAAAGATCTAAAAGCTATCAGTGCACTGGGAAATTGTAGATCTGGAGCCAAACACAACAAAAGAGTAGATCGGGCAATTTCAAGATTCAAAATCAAATACTAAAGCATGAGTAAGAAGCAAACTTGGAGACGATGATTTTTCACCGAAGTTCGGATCCTTGAGGATCCTCGTCTCCGTTGGCGGCTCGGTCACACTTGAGCCGGGTCTCTTTCAACCCTCTTCCTCCCGGTGTTGCACAAATGCACTCGCCGGTCTTCACTCCTTTAATTCCTTCCCTTACGGAGGCGGAACCGGCCTTCACAAACTTCCCACGACCAACCACACAAAGCTCCGGTGGCTCGTAGGCGACCTACTAGCCGTCTAGGAGTCCTCAACCTCCAAGAGTAACAAATGCTCACGAAGAACAAGCTTGGAGATGAAATCAAGTGCTCAATCAACTCAAATCCCACTCAACCTAGCACCTCACTCCTCAAACTCTTCCCAACCCTTCTCACCAAGGGGATCACTTAGATCTAAGGGTAAAGAGGTGTTTTGGGGGCTCAAGAACAAGGGTATAGTACCTCTAATCTACAGGGTAAAAAGCCTCTTTGAAGAGGGGAAGAAGGGGGCTTTAAATAGAGGTCCCAAGAAAACTAGCCGTTGGAGACAGCTGGGCACAACCCGGAGACTCCGAAAAAACCCCGGATACTCCGGATTGAGTGAGAGCAGCCACCGAGGGTGTCAACCCGGAATGTCCGGATTGAATATCCGGATACTCCGGATTGCACTGGCCAGCCCGACGAAAACGAGCATAACTTTTCACTCCGGACTCCGATTTCAATGATTTTGGACTCTATTGAAAGCTAAGAACGAGGGCTACACAACTAACAAGGTCTCACTACCCAAAACTCAAAGGATAAATACAGATTTCACAAAGAAATCAAGAGAGACCTACAACCCTCACTTCCCGGCACTACCAACACCACTCTCTTCCTAAGATTCACAAGAATGGATCACTTGAGCACTTGACACATCTAAAAGTCATTCGACATCGCATCCCTCTTAATAGTACGGCAATCCTTAGACTCAAAATAAATCAAAGATAATATAAGTCTAGAAATAGTCACTTACCGTCTTCTTTCTTGATGTCGATGCATGAAGACTTTCACCAAATAATTGATGACATCTTCGCCTTGTCCAACTCGACTCGATTCACCTCATGAGACTCTCGTCCTATCAACCTTGACTTGATCATCCTCTCTGACGATCTCCACGCCAAGTCAATCTTTGACTTAGTCCTCAGCTCTTGGTGACACCGCCGTCTTGTTGACCTCGGCTTAAGGATCATCCTCCAAGATACCTTGGTCATCATACACAGACGGGACCTAATTCTTTCCAAACTACTCATGAAAGACATTAGTCCCAAAAGCTCAATAGATATGAACAAGTTGATATTTGTGAGCAATTGATTACAACAAGTGTTTCATATAAAGAAGCACAATATAAATGGAAACACTTGACATAAGAAATGTTCTCTACTAAGTACATCATGATGAATATGTAATTGATCTATATGCACTAGAGAGATAATTGCCAATATGATGAATCAATTAAATCATGGCAAGGATCACAGACTTTACTTAAATTAAGCACATGATAGAATATACATGAATTGTACATGTGCAAATAATATTTGGAGTAAGAGTAAATATGTGATCCAACACTAGATAAACTTCACTAAGAGAATTGCATGAGAAGATATACAAATAAAACATGCATGCACCAAGTCAATCTATAGCAATATGAAGTTTAACTCTAGTTAATACATGCATACCATAATGAACTCAAATGAATATATATGCACAAATAAATATGACATGAACCAATGTGCATATATAAAATCAACATGCTACTTGGAGTTCACTATGCATTTGCACGAAAGGAATGCAATAACAAATATAGAATAGATACCAAAATTGCATACCTTATCTTTGCTTAACCATCCCACTTGATTTTCCTCTAAATAGATGAGATTGATACTCAACTAGGCAATAACAAGTTAGTCTCATAGCAATATAATCATATTAGAGGTTTGTCATTTGCTAAGCACTAAGTTAAGCATTTACTTAATTGCATAGATTGTCATTATGAGTGTTTGTCATTAATCATCAAAATAACATAAGTGCCTAGATGCACTTTCACCTCCTCCTGCGCCGTAGTGCGCCGGATGGGGGCCCCCGTAACCGCAGGGGTTATGATTAAATCGACCTTGCCCGCCATGTTGCACTCTCGAGAGTGCCGCCCGCGGGCAAGGTACTCCGTGTCGGAGCTGGAGTCGTGGCTGGAAGAGTCTTCCAGCAGCTCGTGGATAGAGGCCGGCATGTAGCCAGCCATCGCCACAAGTTGTGAGCCTACGGGAGGTGACACGGTCACCTGCCCGGGCCCACGGGAGCTTTCGCCAGACGTGGCGGAGCGCTCCCCAGGCTCCGGCTTTGGGACTCGCAGGGGCGCCCCAAGCCGGAGTTTGGCGAAGTCGCCGGAGATGGCGCCCAGGCTTTCAGCGGGCGCCGGGCCTCCGGTGACGGCGGGGATGAGCGTAAGCCCTCCCGCCGATGTGACGGCAAAGTTGAGGGAGCCGAAGCGGATCTGGCTCCCCGGCGTAGTCATGCCGTCGCGGGTGGAAGATGCCATCAGGGAGGCAAGCGAAATCCGGAGATGGTGATGAAGACGCGCGAAGGCCCCTACCTGGCGCGCCAACTGTCGGCGTTTCGAGCACTGGCAAGTAAATTTGTAAGTCGAAGGGGCCGCGCGTTCCTCTCCCTGAATGGTTAGACTCAGAAGTCCAAGATGTATCTTGGTTGGGCGAAGGTCCTACTCCGTCGTGTGGTGGCGTTGTATTCCCTTGATCTGGATGGTGCACAAAGTTTACAAGCGAGAGTGCTAATGGCTTAGCGAGATGGCTTCGATCGCCCTCCTACGGGGGTTCCTGCCTCCTTTTATACGAAAGGAAGGGGCAGGTTACATCGAGAATTGGGAGAGGACGAGATGACCTACACTAGGAGCTTCGGTCCTTCGTTCTGCTGACTGGTCACCGCTCGTCTTGCCCATGCTGGGTCGGTAGCCTAGTTGGCCAGGGCGGTTAGGTATTTCCCCGGGAAACGGCGTATCTACCCTCTGCGAACCTTACGAGTGTTGACGTTGCTGCGCATGACGTGGGTGTTGCCTCGGGAGAGAGCGTGTCTTCGTACTGTATGTGACCGGCTGATGGGACTGGGAGAATGACTTCGGTCAGTCATTAAACCCTCTTGGGAAGGGACCACCTGCCCTTGTATAGTCACTTCGATTGACCCCGTTCGTGGGGTACGTGGCCGTAGGTTGGTGGGGGCTTCGACACACGGTCCTTGCGGATGTTACCTTAGTTTGATCGGAGTCGGGGGATCCCGTCCCGCCAAAGGGGTCGGGAACCCTGCTTGGTCGGAGGCACTTCCCTCGATCGGTCGGGAAGGGATGGCCTTGCAGGTGCTTCGGTCGGTAGTGGGCTGGGAGCGGCCTGCTGGGCTTGAGCTGTGCTTGAGGCCGCTGGCTCGTCGCTTCGGACCGTTGGGGTATCCCTGTTATAAGTATTCGTCAATATTTGAAATTAATTTTCTGTAAAAAATGTAAGTTTTGAAATTTATTCAACTTGGGTTAAGAAGAAAATAATAATGTTTGATTTTCGCACAAACCGGACAAAGCCGGACATAACATTTCATACTATAGGTGTGAATGAATTACATGGCACGTATAGTTTGGTTCAGTGCCTATATTCGTCTTGCTACTTCTATAATAAAATAGCGTCATGGATGAACCATGAACATAAATTATAGCTAAAATAAACGTGTGCTTTAGAATTGAAAACACGAGGGGATGGATTCCGCGTTCTGGGTGCAGGCCCTTATAGCTCAAATGTGTAACCGTACGGCACCCACATGGAGTATTGATCATCACGACGGCGTGGACGCGGCTGGTTGTCACAGTAGTGGTAAGCTCAACTACAGCTCAGATTGCCACAGTAGCATTAAGTGTGATACTCACTGTCGAGGTGGACTACCTCCTCATTGTTTCTCTCCCTGATCCTTTGCCTTCGAAGGTTGTTGTTCTACCTCTGGAGCTCATCGTTCTGCTACCAAGCTGTTCGTTGTTATTCCCATGTGGAGCTCCTCTCGCATTTCGTCTAGGCATCCTAGCATTATTTGGGTGTAAACTTGGGCAAATATGCGATATGTTGGGTCCACCCATTCAGTGAATTTATAATCTGCAGTCTGCAAGGAAGAGTAGGTGTTAGCAAGCGATATAGCGATACATGCGTGGAATCATAGGTAAGAAATGAAGTACTAACTATGAATGGAGGGCATTGGAAAAAACAGCGTTCTACATGACAACAGTCGTCGAAAACCTGGACTACCACATTGATATTGTGATTGCATTTTGACCAATGCTCGGGGAGGTGTGCGTAGTCATGCAGTGGATTTGTAGTGGTGTAGTAGTCTCATGTTCTGAAGGGAAGATCGAGGCTAGGGGGATCTTGGTTTAGGGGACCGGAGATGGTTGTCCTCGAGGCAAGGGCAGCGCCCTTGAAACCCTAATTGTTCCTGTCTTTCCCTCTCACGCCTTGAGCTACCTGTTATGTCTGTCATGTTGCACATAAAGTAGTTAGTTTGTGGTGCATGGGATATTTATAGGATAAAAATGACTAAGTAAAGCTAATGCGACTTGTCAGATCACTGAGCAAAGCTAGTGGAACTTGTAAGGTCACTGATTAAAACTAGGGCTTGTCAAGTCACTGAGGAAAGTTACCGAGAGTTGTGAAATTAGTGAGGAAAGCTGGTGCGACTTGTCATGTCATTGAGCAAAGCTAATTGGACTTGTTAAGTCACTAAGGAAAACTGGCAGAGTTGTTAAATCAGCGAGGAAAGCTGGTGGAGTTGTCAATTCACTGAGAAAAACTAGTGGGAGTTGTCATGCAAGTCCGAAAAGCAGGTGGCAGTGTGTTGTCATGTTTAATGTAAAGCAAATGGCATTGTGCTGTCAGCTCTATCGGAAAACAATTGTTGCCAGTGTGTTGTCATCCGTCATGGATAGTAGTTGATAGTGTGTTCGATATTATTTCTGTATCAGATATGAGCTAAAGTATGAAGAACGGACAAAAAGTATTGTACCCACTGTTATTTTGCTGTACATATGAATACCATCGTTATAATAACAATAATTAGTTTTTCATAGCTACCACCGTTATTTACGCATGAATACTAACTTTGCATCTAACTAATTTCGCTAAATACATACGCTTCATCCTTGCATTTCTTATACCCATTTTTAAGTTATTTTTCTATGTAACTATTTTTTGTACTATTAATTTCATGTACATTTTACTCTGTGTACTAATACCGGCATTATAATAGCAATAATTACTTCTTTACATATTCGCAATGTTACTTACGCATCAATACTATTTTTCCACATCACTAATTTTGTGAAATTTCCTATGTACTTAATTTCATGTCATTGCAATAACACCTAAAACATGCATATCACATGTCCATTAAACATAAATAACACTATCAATATAATTGTTCCGCTAATTTTACACTACTGAAGTACTCATCACTACTAAGTTCATGCAATTTACCTAACAATGTCGTCTAAATAAGTATTACACTACTTACTTGCTAGCATTTTCCAAATAGAAACTAACCTTTCCTAGAAGATTAACACTTTATGTATAACTTCCGAAGTTAAAACTTTATATGAATTCCGAATATAGCTTTCGAAAATGCAAGTTCATGCAATTTACCTAACAATGTCGTCTAAATAAGTATTACACTACTTACTTGCTAGCATTTTCCAAATAGAAACTAACCTTTCCTAGAAGATTAACACTTTATGTATAACTTCCGAAGTTAAAACTTTATATGAATTCCGAATATAGCTTTCGAAAATGCAACTTTATATGAATTCCTAATAAATTGCTTCAAAATAACGATTTAAATTCCTTTTTCTCTCTCTTTTCTCTCTCTTTTTCCCTCTTCTTTTCCTCACCTCTCATTTCTCTTCCTTCCACTTCGTCGGCCGAACGGTGTGCTTTTGCCTTTGGCTCCGCTTCCCGTTTTATAGCGTGCAAAGGGGACTGTAGTGGAGACAGTGCTTCCGTGCTCCCAAAGCACGGTTGGATGATATCAACTCGCCCGGTGCAGCGACAAGACGGCCCCGTCATGCGTGACTAGAAGTGATGGCTTGCCGAGGACCCACACCGTAGAACCATGGCTGATAGTGCCTACCGTGTGTGGGAAAAGGTGACAGGATGTGTTGCCTAGCTCCCCGGGCGCGGTACCACCTTCTTGCTTCGAGAGCTGAGCAACGTGCACACCCTAGCCAGTTGCCGCGCTACTCTATATGGTAGGTGATACGCGTCACCTACTAAGTCTTTCGTACTCATATAGGAGACCAAATCTATAAATTTGAACACAAGGTGACTATTTTTGCAAAAAAAAAATGATAAAATGCTACTACACTAAAAATTTCGTTCACTTTGGCCTCATCCAACAAGACCCTCTGTACCAGTTCCTCCTCCTGCTGCAGTACGTTGTCCTGCCTGCAATGAACATTGGTAAGGCACGCAGAGATTTCCTGTTGGTTTTGTCATTTGTTCATGGTGAGTGAAGTACTTTTGCTTCGATTATATGCTCGACATTGGTCGTCTCTTGTGTCGATTTGCCAGCGACGATCACTCAGCTGTTTGGTGTGGGGGGAGAGTGAGTGCTCCGTCATCTTCGTCTGGGTGTACTCACTTGCGTCCGTCGCCGTGACAGTCTGGTCAACGTTTTTCATGTGGACTCTATCGTGAGCTCGCATCGAAATAAGGTGTGGACTGTGCAATATGATAGGTAAGGCAAGCCAGGAGTGGATCTAGGGGTGTCAGGCACCCTAAATTTTTTTTAAAATGTTATAAGATGGTTTTTCAATAGATTAAATTTGTTAATTGAATTGATTTTTATTTTGGTGGTTTGAGATTTTTAGTAAATTTTAAATATATGTGTTGAAATTACGATGTTATAAAATTATTATACAAAACTATAGAGTTGCAAATGTACGTCTTTATCAGAAGTTTACAAGTTTCGCCGTTGAGCCAAGCTATATATTCTCCCGCGCGTTGATCACACGGCGCTCTGGTGTTTGGAGACGATGAACAGGCAAGAAGCTAGCCATCGCTGACGCGATTAGACAAGGCGGTCGGTCAGAGAATAAGATGGACATGGTGTAAGCATCACACACACATATAGGTCGATTAATTTTTTGGGAACATTGTGTGTTATATTATTTCGACAGAAGTACTAGAAATATTTCGATTGAAACACAGTCAAATTTCTCATCTTCCGATCCACTTGAAGATTCATCTCTAACCGGTGATTCGTCGTTTTCTTCGGCTCCAGTGACGACGAGTTAGGGTGGGATTCACTAGATTAAGGTTCAAGGTTCATCAGCACTTGGATTTAAAAGGAAGCTAGGGCGGCGAAGACCGACGGTGGGTGACAGTAGCATCGGGGCGGTAAGGTGATGTGTAGGCTCGTATCTAAGGCATGTTCCAGGTGAGCAACCGTACAGGCCCCATTTTCTACTAAACATCATTCAATTAGTGAAGCTTAATCTTGGTATCAGTAGTAAACTAGTAAGTAAGTAGTTATTTTTATTCACTTCACCTTAAAAACTTCCACCAATTGACATCTACTTTACCCACTTCTCTCTCTTCTTTTCCTTGTGCTAAACTTTTACTTAAAAATATTCTTAAGATAAATATGGGCCTAATTGATATTTTAAAGATGGTGAAACACCAATATTATTTCTGTAATTCAATTGTTGCACATAAAATTTTGTTGAGTATTCACATGGTTTTTGCATTTGCAAAAAGGGAATTTTTAGAAATTGAGTTTTTTTAAGCCCTACTTGGATTCTATAGTAAATCGAGAAATATCTAATGGATTGAAAAGACCCACGATAGCACTATAATAATTAGACATATGATGATTACAAGGTCATACAGTAGTTTGGAGAGTGAAACATAATCATCAGTCCCGGCAATTAACCCCTTCGAGAGGGTCTAATTTTACATTTAGCTCAGGCCCCAAAATGCTAGGTACAGTTATGGCGGCGTGGCACCACTATCCACGTACTTGAGAGAGGATGGTGGGTGGCAGCAGCATCGGAGCTGTAAAGCAGTGTCAATACTGAACGATCTACTGCCATATTATGAGGGGAAAAAACAGAACATGTGAATCTGATGAGTTGAAACATGCATGAAACATTTCTCCAGGATTACAAGGAGGAGCAACCGAGCAAGTGTCTAACTGTCAGTGATAGCTGGTGTCATAGTTGTTAGATGCACCTTTTGTCGAAGTTTACAAGGCGTATATTTGTATGATTTTATCTATAAATATAAAGCGTATTTTATATTTCAATACAATATTAATGTAATATTCCCTCCATACTACTAATAAATATTCATCTTTACTTTATATTCTCTATATACATGCATTGATTATATTACTTAGTGATAAGAATTAGGAGTAATCTAGTTATTTTTCAATATTTTTTAAGTCTATACGTCAAAAACAAATACGCAGGAACGAGTCTTGCAGGATGGAAAGAGAAGATGCTTTCAAGGGCGCCCAGGATGATATTGGCAGACACGGTGTGTTCCTCTTGTCTAGATGGGCCATCAAAAACCTTGACATGCTTCGGAGAAGTTTCATTTGGAAGGGAGTGCCGAAATGCGCAGGAGGCCACTGTTTAGTAAATTGGTCCAAGGTATGTAGGCCGAAGAACCTAGGGGACCTAGGGCTCAAGGACTTCAACAGGTTTAGAAGGGCTCTTCGGGTTCATTGGCTATGGTACGAAAGGAAAGGGCAACAAAGATCATGGGTCAGCACAAAAGTGCCAGATGATGACACTGACAGGAATTTTTTCAATGCAAATACCAACATCGTTATAGGAAACGGTGAAAAAGGAAAATTTCGGACTTTCGGATGGCTCGGTGGAGCCAAGGTTTGAAATTTCTATTTCGGATCTCATCTCGGAGGTGGCCGAAATCCAGTCGAAATTCAAAAAGAAAATTTGAAATCCGGAATTTTTTTAAGGGGAGAAAACCAAAATTTTGACGAAATTGGCCAACATTTTCAAACTTAGCACAAACAAAAAAAATAGCAATGCCAGGACTCGAACCCTGCACCTCCGGTATGCTAGCAAGTCTTCTGCCATTTAAGCTACATCCACATTTTGTTATATTATGTATAACAGTATTATGAGCATATCATAATGCTATATAAAAAAAATTGGTTACGGCGATTCGAACCCGGCTCTCTCGGTTGAAAGATAACTATCCTAACCAACATGTGCTTTGGTCCTTTTGGTACCAAATCCGGTCATTTATGTAGCAATTTTGGTCCAAAAAGGCCGAAATCTCGGTGAAGTTTCTAAAATTACTGTAGTAATTTAAAAAATTTCAAATTTTTTTATTCCACCTGATTTGGAATCTTGTCCCCCGGTCGAAATCTGAAATCTTGAAAAAAAATTCTGAAATTTCGCCAAGATTTTGAACCTTAGATGGAGCATCCCCGAAGGACCTTGCGCCACATTGCTTTCAGCTTGTCCGGAAAAAAAAGGAAGAACAGGACATGAAGAACTTCATAGCGGTGCTTGGATTCACTCATTGCTAAGAATCACAACCGAAACACAGCTCGCCGAATTCATCCTTCTATGCCAAGCCGTCTGTCAGGTCTCCTTGTAGCCACAGATACAGGATGATATTTCTTAGAGATGGACACCAGATGGGCAATTCACAACGACAACAACATATAGGGCTCAGTTCAATGGATCGGTGGTGAACCACAATTTCAAAATGATTTAGAAAGTAAACGTGGAAAACAGGCGTAAATTCTTCGCATGGTTATCGATTCAAGATAGGATTGTAACAGCTGATAAATTGATCATCAGGGGCTGGCCTAACAGCAGTATGTGTTCCATGTGCGGATCATATCCGGAGTCAGTGAAGCATCTATTATTGTCATACTCGTTTGCAAGACAAATCTGGTCGTAGATCTTCCCATTGATGCACATGAACCAGTGCTTACCTCAGCATGAAATATCCGCTGATGAGTGGTGGCAAGCCGTTCGCGACTACACCTCGCAGCAGCGGCGCAGAGAGGTTGACGGAGTGCTAGTTTACACATTTTGAAATCTATGGAAGAAAAGAAACAACAGAATTTTCCAAAATGACTATCACTCGTGCAGTCAGTATTCCACTCGATCACCTGGGATGTCCGCAACCACAGAATTGCAGTAGCGATCTGTAGTCCACAGTAGGATGAGTGAGATCATCAGCTCGGAGATGCTCCGCGTTGCTGACAAACAATCTTCAGGGTAAGCAGTTTCTTTTGCATTCATCGTCTTCAAACTAGTAAAAGCAAGCTGTTGCTTGTCTTCAATACGAAGTCAGGACTCGCTGATGTCGATGGGAGAAGCTATCGCCTATCATCCTGTGAAGCTAATACCCTCCTCCCCCAAACACACATGACAGCGCGATGCTGCTACGTGATTTTGGTTGCCTCTTGTCGTTTGCAGGTTTTCTTGCAATAGTTCCATCGGGGCTTCCCCCTGCCCTGCATATAAAGAACTCTTATAAATAACTTTTCTATTCTACTTAAATGAAAGGTAGCATTGCTCCTGCTAGTCGTTAAAAAAACAAATACGCCAAACAAACAGAAGTACATACTACTGCCTTCGCCAGGCACTGTACTAGTCAAGGGCGGTTCACTTCGGCCTCGTCCAACCAGACCCTCTGCACCAGCTCATCCTACCGCTGAAGTACGCGGTCCCACCTGCAATTGGTGAGACATGCAGAGATTTCATGCTGATATTCTTATTTGTTAAGTAGTCAGTAAAGCTTTACTGTTGTTTTTTGTTATACGCTCATTGGTTGGACTTTCACGTGTTGATTTGTGAGGAACGCGCGATCACTCAGTTGTTTGGTGTGGGAGAGAGCGAGTGCTCCGTCATCTTCGTCTGGGCGTACGCTCTTGCGTCCGTCGCCGTGACAATCTATTCGGCATTTTTCATGTGGACTCTGTCGTGAGCTCGCACCGAAATACGGTGTAAACTGCAAGAAGGAAGGCAAGGAAAGCTATTCTCCAGCCGTCCAGCGTAGATCAGCTGGCGCTCCCGGAACAGGCAAGCAGTCAGCCCTCGATGACGCGATTAAAAAAGGCGACCGGTGAGAGAATAGGATAGAGATCGCGTAGCTCGAGGAGAAGCATCGTATGTTGGTCGATTTAGTTGTCTCGAACAATGTGTGCTATCATTTTCGTTGTCGTGTTTTAAGTTTATAACACCTAATTTTTTTATATAATTTTGTCATAATTATACGACATACGTATGTTAATATAAAATTAATGTGATATTTCCTCTATACCTCTAGTAAATACCTATTTTTGTTTTATATTCCCTACATGTATACATTGAATTTAGTGCTTAGTCTATACCCCTTTATAATGCACCTAACCATTTTTTTCTACGTCCACCCCAAATAATGCACCCCACTAGAGATGACCCAACCTTCATGCACTCAGCGAAACGTCCCCAGAAACTTGCCTCCATCAAAATTAACCTCTCAGATCTTTCCTCAGCTTTACTCACCCACATCCGATAGCCATTGTTTAATGTGTCTAACTCATCCTCGTGGCCCACAGCAGATCTCCCCACCTCCAAAGATCATCTCAAGGAAAAGGAAACAAATATCCTGAAATTAAGGAAAAGGAAACAAACGTTCGAGAAAAGGAAAAGATCATATATTACGTGCTGGGAAAAGGAAACCGAAAGACAGGGCATTATACTAGTGATAATAATTACAGGTAATCAAGTTATTTTCAATATCTTTTTTTATCTATATGTCAAAAATAAATGTGGCTTGTAAACTTGGACAGAGGAGGTATTACTCGTGTTCCCGATTTTTACTTGTTCGAGGTCGGCGATGCTCGTCCATGGTACTCGACCACGAGTAGGGATGAAAACAGATCGGATAATTTCTGACTGATCTGGATAATTTTTTGATACGGATTCTATCGGATCAGATATTTGTCGGATAGTATTGGATCGTATACAGATTTTTTATGTCGGATATGAATACGGATTCGGTAGCTCATTATCCGTCGGATACGGATACCGATCTGGATAATCCAGATATTTATAAGCAGGATATCCGGATATGCACATGGGATGTGCCAAGACTACTATTTTGGCTCAAAAAGTTTCTGAATTTCAAAATCATTTTCTAATTTAATTAATCTGTAAATCAAATTTCAATTATTAAAATTGACAAAACAACTCCAAAAATTATGAATTTTTTTAAAGAAAATTCTTGACACAATCTAACATTTTAAAAAATTATTTTGAAGATTTTATCTGCTTTTAAATTTTCATGAAAAATTCAAACACTACTATCCTTAATAGGAAAATATTTTAAATAAGTAGCTAAAAATGCAAACTCATAAATACATAATTTATTATTTTAAATATAATTCAACAAAGAATACAAATA
This sequence comes from Otatea glauca, assembly GCA_036346275.1. Lineage (NCBI taxonomy): Eukaryota > Viridiplantae > Streptophyta > Magnoliopsida > Poales > Poaceae > Otatea > Otatea glauca. The sequence continues at coordinate 15,287,528 of CM070728.1, forward strand.
TGGGGTCATTATATATTCTTCATGAATGTTTGGAGCAAATAAATTAGATACCTTTTTTATTTTGTGTATATAATTTAAAGGGTTTTCATGTTTCGATAAGTATGTGTGACCGTATTCGTTCAATTTGTATTTGTTTCGTATCTGTATTCGATATTGTCCATATTCATATCTAGGTTATCTGTATTCGCATCCGTATCTGAGAAAAAAATATGAAAACAAATATGATAGAACCATTATCCATCCGTATCCGATCCGTTTCCATCTCTAACCACGAGGCAGAGCATGCACTGCACCAGCAAGGCCTCCGTACCGCTCCGTGCCCGCGTGCAAGGTTCAAAATCTCGCCGAGATCTTGGTTTCCGGATGTGGACGAGATTTGAAATGCCGGCCGAATTGAAAATTTTCAAAAAAATTAAATTGCTACCGTAATCTCAGGAAATCTCGGCGAGATCTCGCCATTTTTGACCGAAATTTGATATTTGACCACCGGATTTGATTGTAAATTGATAAATAACCCTTAAAAAAGTCATATTCTATGAAAAAATTGTTGAAAAACCGAATTTTTGAGATATTTTTTTAAAACTTTAGAAACACTCTCAGATTTTTATAAAATTGTAGGTGATTTATCTTGATCTGAAAAATTTATGGTGCTATCCTAAGAAGTGTAAGATTATACATAAAAAATTTCAATATAATTTAGTTTCATTTGTTATCTTTAAAAAATCAAAAATAGAATAAACATAATTGGGATAGTAACATTGTCAGAATTTTATAAATTTTCTCGTGTGTGATCATGACCCAAAATTTTTATGAGAGCTTAATAATTGACTCAATACCATTATATAATTTTTTTAAAAAAATTAAGCTTTCTTTGTTTGCTCAATCAAATCTATGTATGTATTGAACTTCATTTGTTATATTTCAAAATTCAAAAACAGAATGAACATAAATGGTACACTGTATTTGTAAGAATTTTATAAATTCACTGGAGTGTGACAATGATTCAAAAATTTTATGAGATCTTAATAATTTTCTTATAACCCTTATGCAAAATTTTGAAAAATTTTAAATATTTTTTGGTTGCTAAAGCAAACCTATGTATTGATCATTAGATTTTTACGAGGACGTAGCATTCTCAGAATTTTTAGAACTTCTTGAAGCTTTATCATCAGATAAAATTTTTATAGAAACATTGATGATATATCAGGACCATGCACAAAATTTTTCAAAATTTCTAACATGGTTTGTACAATTTTTCATTTGGTTGAAGTTTGCTAGTAAAGCTTTTACCAGCATAGTAACACTGTCCGAATTTTTAAAAATTCATGAAGCTTGATTATCTTCTGAAAATTTATGGGAATATTAGTGATTCATCACAACCATGCACAAAAAAATTCAAAAGTTTCTAATGTGGTTTGTTTCATTTTTCATTTGGTTCAAACTTACCGGTCAGCGTTTTATCAGGACTGTAGCAATGTTTGAATTTCTAAAAATTAATCAGATATGATAATCATATGAAATTTTTATGGGAATATCACTGATATGTCAGGAAACTACAAAAAAAAATTAAAAATTTTCGACGTCGTTTGATCCATTTTTCATTCGGTGCAATTTTGCCGATATCTCGGCAAAACTTGCTGAAATTTCGGTTTTCTCGGTAGAAAAAAAAAATCCGAATATAAATTTTTATTTTTGTATTTCGTCCGAAATTTAGCCAAAATGTTTAAATCTCACTGATATTTCAGTTCTCCGATGATGAACGGGATTCAGAGCAAAACGATATTTTAAACACGCGCGTGTTACGCGAGGTTACAAAAACCGCGAAATTGGCGAAATCTACGAAATCTCGATTTGGACCCAATGAGTTTGCATAGACCGGCGGATGTAAAAATCCGAAAAAATTTGAAATTGCTACAGTATATTTCGGATTTTTATTTTTAATGAGATTTCGCAAAACCGCCGAGATTTCGGAATTTTAAACCGAATTTGAATTTTTTGGCGGATCGACCGGAATTATATCAATAAGTTCTCGAAGTGATCTTCAATGATAATGTTTGAAAAAGTTTATTTTTAGACTTTTTGGCACTTGCGTAAACTCTCTCGAATTTTAAAAATTGAGAATGCATTTTCATGCTATGAAAAATTTATGGGAGTATCATAAGATATGTAGGATAATACATAAAATTTATGAAAATATTTTGACATCATTTGTTATGTTTTAAAAATAAAAATCGAAATAGGATAAAAGTCAGTTCACGCCGGACCACTTGGAAGTAGTCCCGCGTGAACGACCTTTTGCGCGGACTACTTCAAGTGGTCCGTGAACAACTATTCGCGGATGGGAAAATCTGGAAAAAGTGAAATTGCTACAGATAAAACCGCCGAATTTTTATTTTTAGTGAGATTTCGCAAAAGCACGAGAGATTTGAATTTTAAACCGAATTTGAATTTTTGGCGGATCGACGGAATTATATCAATAAGTTCTCGTGAAGTGATCTTCAATGATAATGTTTGAAAAAGTTTATTTTTAGACTTTTGGCACTTGTGAAACACTCTCTGAATTTTAAAAATTGAGAATGCATTTTCATGCTATGAAAAATTTATGGGAGTATCATAAGATATGTAGGATAATACATAAAATTTATGAAAATATTTTGACATCATTTGTTATGTTTTAAAAATAAAAATCGAAATAGGATAAAAGTCAGTTCACTGGGACCACTTGGAAGTAGTCCGGCGTGAACGACTATTTTTGCCGGACTACTTCCAAGTGGTCCGCGTGAACGAGGTTTTTGCGCGGATGGAAAAATCCGGAAAAAATTGAAATTGCTAAAACTTAGGTAAAAACTTAGGTAAAAAGCAGAACATTTAAAACTTTGTTCTAAATGCAACTTAGGTAAAAATTTAGGTAAAAATCTTAGGTAAAAAACAGAACATTTAAAACTTTGTTCCAAATGCAACTAGCATGATTTCAAGGTATGATTTTGAGTCATTTCCACACTTAGGATTAAATCAAGATCTTAGGCACTATTCCCTCTTAAAAATAACTCAACACTCTGTTCTAACCTCTTGAGAGGTCTTTTAACCTTGATTAAAAATCTTCAAGACTCTTTCTCCTTTTCCTTTCCTTTCAAGTCATGTACCTACTGTCGGAGGCTTTAATACATCGTCAATCATTGAAGTTCCTTCACAACTCATTCCACCGAGAGGCTCTCGCCATTTCACTTTCCCTGCGTGACTCACTTCTCCACCTCCTCCTCTCAGTCCGGCCAAGCTCGGCCAAATCCGCCAGATCTAAGGCTCAGAGGCAAATCTCGGCATCCAGGCGAGATTTGGTTCTTGAAGGCGATATTTCGGTTCTTGAAGGCGAAATTTGGGCTTCAAAAAATTAGTATGAACAAATTGATTTGTTGGATTTTAAGTGTAGCTGTAATTTTCTTGCTTATTTAGACATGTATTCATGTGGGATATAGTCTAGTAAGAACTAACAATGCATGTACTCATTTGGGAATTGGGATTCATATGTCAGTATGTATTCAAAACTCAAAATTCCATGTCACTTACTCACTTGGTCACTTATGGTAGTATGGTACAGCTAGTAAGCCTCACAACGAAAGGCATATATCATGCATTTTAGCAAACATCGTGAGTTAAGATTGTTGACTACATGCAAACAAGCACATGGCCATACAAGCTTATATATCATGCATTTGTTCGTAATGATGCAGGTGTGAGGTCGTTGTGATGGCGGAGCCTCGTGGTACCGTATGGGACCACGGGCGCTTGTCGGTTCGTGGTCGAGGTGCAACTCTGCGCGCATGTTATGAAGGGTGGAGGCGACCCGTCTTAAGGAACATTTGGTGGCGCGCGGTGATGTGAAGGCTCGCCTAGCGTGCCTAAAGTGATTAGGCAGCCATGATCGCGGACCTCCGTGGTGGCCGTGAGAAAGAAGGAGAAGCGAGCGATTCGCTGCGTCGAGAGGAGGCTTGCACCGAATGGGCCACCATGGGCACGGAGGACGAGCGACTTAAGATGGCCATAAAGCCTCTAAACAAGAGGCCTACGAGGAGCCAAGGTTTGACGCAAGGTTCGGGTTCCGGAGTGGTGCGGAAGTCTTCAATTGATCGACTATCGGCAAAATGTTGGTCGGTCCAAATCGACACGGAAAGCCATGCCTCCATGGATGTCGACCTTGCACGGGCCCGTGCCCCGCAGCAACCTCGTATTGACACTGCATTCCAGCAGGGGAAGCGGGAGAAGCTAGGGAGGGGATGGTCAAAGTGGTTACATGCTAATGCAATTCCCGGAAGGAAGGTGGACTGCCCGTATTTCACAGGTACGAATCTCTTGTGTGTTTGTAAGTTACACGTCGTGTGATGATTGTACTAATCTCTTGTGCATGCGGTCAAAGCTGCAATTGTCGACGCAGAGCTAGGCCCAGGGGTTCGTGCACCACGAGGATACGAGATAGACGGTAAGTACTTGGACGCGAATGAGCAGGAGATTGTGAAGTACCTTGTACAAGTTGTTGAGGTTCGCGGATCAAGACAAGTTACCAACAATCAGCGGTGTAATGATGCAGTACGCAATTGCACGGAATGAGTACAACAATAACTTACGGGAGCATGGAGAACAGTACAAGATATTCCTACAAGTCATGGAAAAGAGATTTGCCGAAATAAGGGAAACCACATTTGTGCAAGCTGGTAAGTGAAATTAACATGTTCAGTTCTATTATGCTAAGTATGCAATGTTCGCATCTATTATACTAACTATGCAATCTTTTCATCAATTGCGCCTCCGTCTGGACCCGAAGTCCCGTTCTCATACAACATATGCAAAGACTCCGCGATTACATGGGAGCGCTCTCGATCGCACTAAGCATTATGGTCGATGACGATGCTACGCGGTGAAGGCTCTCGAGAAGCGAGACACATACCGTCTTAGACGGGACGTTTTGCCACCGGCTTGCGCGACCAGCGCCGTCGATAACCAAATGACGGCGGTAAGTACATAAAGCGAGGTTGGTTGGTATGTTGTTGTGTAGCACTCACCGACTTTTCTTTTTCCGTGTTGTTCATGACTCAATGGTGGATGGCCTTGGGAATGAGACGCTTGTACGCAAAGTTCGCCTTGAGGTTGGTGTCCCGGTCGCGCATCGTCGAGTGGGTGTGAACGCAATTGGAGCACATTTGCTTTGGTGCACACGCAGCTACGAAACCGTTTAAGTTATGCGAAGCTCCAACGGCTCGTGTTCGTGCACTACAACTGCGACTTCGCCTTGAGACTATGAATCCACTCGCGGACTCCAAGACGAAGACCACGTGGATCGCTTTGATCGAGGATGCGATGCATCCCGGCATGACCCAATTGCAGAGTGGTTCGACTCATCCAGTCTCTTGGGAGCCTCTACTCGACGAGGACAGTCGACGACCCACCCTCCCAAATGAGATTCGTGGTTGACTCCATCCCAGTGGAAGAGATGTATGAGGCAACAGTAAACAATGCAATTGTTTTCCATTCCACTTTTAACACGAGAACAATGTTAACCTTACTTCTAATTGGCCACGGGAGGGAAGAGCCTCCCAGTTGGGCGGAGTGGAACATCGGAGACACGCACACGTGGAAGAGAAAGCGTGCTACCGACGCCGAGGATGACGACACTCTAGCGGAGCTTTAGGCGGATTACAAAAGTTATCGGGCAGCCGAGTGGTAAGGAAAAGGAAAAGGCCGAATTGATGATGAGCCTATTGTCGGCGATGAGGGCGACACGGCAACACCTTCTCATAATGTGCGATACCTCGAGAGTAGCTCGTGGCTGCGGCAGACTCTCTGGCGATGACGGACGGAGGCGGCCGGTACTCCCCTACCCACATCACAATCACAATCACCGGCGGGAGGATTGCATCGAGGGTCTTGCCCGAGAGGTGACTCCTAAGCAGCGGACCAGCGATGGCGGGAAGGGCACATCGCGTGGTGGGGTGGGCGCGAGCGGACAACCACAGGATGGTGCTCAATCATGGTGTAGCAATGAGTCCTCCGACCATTTGGGCATTCCATTGAGCATACGGGTATAGTCAAATGCCGTATGGATGGGATCAGGGTGGTACGGATGGGATCGGGGTGGAGTGCGATTCTGACGAGTTATGATGGATCGAGCATCTCTTTGCCATTTGACTACAATGATCCATATGTCGATCCATACGCACGGCACTCATCCGCCAATGTCATGTACCTTCACCGATCAGAAACACGATACAGGAGTCTCATTACGGCATTGGAAGTCTGCTGGCTACCACGAGACATGACACGGGAGGAATACAAGCAACAACACGAGAGGAGGTACCACGAGATCATTGTCGACAACACGGAGGTGGAGTTTGCACGGGCGCTTTACTACTCGTAGGTATGTGATGCAAACATACATTCATTTAATTGTCATATGCAAATATGTGAAGACTTGTTGTGTGTATCAATTTTATTACATTCTTAATAATTTTCATGTCAATATACACTAATTGTTTGAATTATGACTCCCAATCTTGAATTTTAGTCAAAATCTCACAAATTTCTTACTTCACGCATGCGAATTCCACAATTTTTAAAAATTCCTCGAGCTTCAATAACAACTCAAAATTTTATGGCAATATTATTCACATGTCGAATCATGCTATTAAAATTTCAAATATTTATAACATGCTTTGTCTCATTTTTCATTCAGTTCTAAATTGCGGTGGCGTTTCATTACGACAGTACCAATGTTTCAATTTTTAAAAATTTACATGATTCAAAAAATCTGAAATTTTATGACAACATTAATAATCGTCAGAACTCTCCACAAAAATTTCGAAATTTTTCTCCATCTTTTGGACCAATTTTCAGGCTTGTCCATCCGCCGAAATTTCGCTTTTCTCGCGAGATCTCGCCAATTCTCGCGAAATTCGAATTTCGGTAGAAAAAACCGGATTCAAATTTTGAATTTGAATTTCCGGACGAGATTTCTCCGAAATTACCGAATTTCGCCGAAATTTCGTTTTCCGGGCATGAACGGTATTTGATCCGAAACCGAAATCCGAAACCCTGGTTCTGCCTGCCCCTAGCTGCTCCATGCCGAACCTGAGTGCCGCGGCAGCGTCAATTCCTCGCGGTCGCGCGCTCTTCCCTCCCCGCACACGGGCACGCGCGCTCGAGTCCGTGACACCACGGGTCCACGGCACGTCGTGCCCGAGCGCAAGCGTCTCGGGCTCCCGTCCACACGCGCGCCGCATGCCTGTGGGCTGTGGCGCTTGACTTGTAGCGGACGACGGGCCTCCATGTACGCGAACGGCCCCGGCCCGAGCCAAGGTAGAGATCCAAACGGCGATGCTAAAACTATCAAGATTTTTTTGTCTTTTTGGCACGTACTGTCGGCTCGGCGGGACGTCCGGCCACGACAACCAAATCATGCACGCACAACAGCGCGCAGGACATACGAATTGATGTTCGCATCGACCTTGCCATAACTTTTGGATCATTCCGATCCGTGCCGATCCGAGCGACGACTACAGTATCTACGTACTCGTACTTCGTCCCGTAACCAGGACAGAACAGCGCCAATTAATCTGCAACTTTCCTGTTGCCGCAGCGTCCCGCGAACCAAGTTTTGAAAATTCGGTTTCGGAATAAATTTTGTCCCTAGCCGGATCGCGAGATTTTGCTGAAATTTCGAAATTTCGGAAAAATTTCGGACGAAGTTTGAATTTGAAAATTCAAATCCGGTCCGTAAACCCGAAATTTCGGACGAAATACTCGAAATTTTGGGTTTTTTGCACCGACAGAAAAGTAGTCCAAACATTAACGAAAAATTTTGAATTTTTTTCGAAAAATTTTGAATTTTTTTGGAGGTTCCTGACACATTACTGATGTTCTCACAAAAAATTCAGCTGATTATCACATCTGATGAATTTTTAAAAATTCGAAGAGTGGTACAGTCCTGATAAAACACTCACCGACAAGTTTGATCCGAATGAAAAATGGTACAAATCAAATTATAAACTGTTGAAATTTTTTGTGCATGGTTATGATCCATAATTAATATTCTCATAAAATTTTCAGGTGATGATTAAGCTTCATGAATTTTTAAAAATTCGGACAGTACAACTGAAGGCTGACCGATAAATTTCAACCTAATGAAAAATAGTTCAAACCATTCTAGAAAATTTTGAAAATTTTTATTTATACTCTTAATGCATCACTAATATTACCATAAATTTTTCAAATTATGATAAAACATGAAAAAATTATAAAAATCTGACACTGTTACTACCTCATTTATGCTAATTCTGTTTTTTATTTTTAAAAGATAACAAATTAAGTTAAAATATTTTATAAAATTTTATGTTTGATCCTATACTTCTTATTATTGTACCATAAATTTTTTATAGCATTAAAAAGTATATTCCATTTTATAAAATTCTAACAGTTTTTCTGCCAAAATTTTAAAATGTCTCAAAAATAAGTTTTTGGACAAATTATCATCAAAGATCACTTTATTATGGGTTATTGATGTAATTGAAGTCAAATCCGGCCGTAAAAAACCAAAATACGGATTTGTTTCATGAAAATTCGCCCGGTTTGACCGAAATCTCGCCGAAAAAAATTAATTTACTGTAGCATTCTCAATTTTTCTTTTAAAAAAAATTCGGCCGGTAGTTTAGGTCTCAGGGGCCCGAAATCCGAAATTTCGCCGAAATTTGGATCCCTGCCGCCAACCACTTACAAGCAGGGTTCTAGCAAGTTTAAATGATTTTCCATAAATTTAGGTACGTCCTATAAAACTAGTCCCTCCGATCTAAGTTTATAATATGTATTTCTTCTTGGTACATAAACTAAAAATATATTGTAAATGACTAAATTACCCCTAACTATTATCACTAAACAATATATTAAATACATGCATGTAGAGAATATAAAGTAAAAATAGATATTTATTAGGGGTATATAGGGAACATCACACTAATCTTTTATTAGAATATAAAATATGTTTTGTATTTATGGATGAGAACATTCAAAGAATAGACCTTATAAACTTAGATGGAGAGAGTACAATTGAGCAAGAAACAAAAACAACTAGGAGTATCTTCCTATCTCTCACTCCTCAAAAGCTAAGGTTTCAAACATTGCAAACATGTCGTAAGCTCTCCTCCCCTACCATCATCCAAGCTGCTTTCCTTTCTCGCAACTGGAAATGACCAGTTTCTTCTACAAGATGACGAATGATATACAAATTCAGACAAATACTCAACATACAACATCCTGGTCAAGCAAGACCTAGAGAGGCGAGCACTAGGCCACTAGCACGTGCCTCTGAACCAAATCGATCCTGTGGCCGTCTTGCGATTAGTTTTATTTCCCCCGAAGCAAACAAACAGTTGTATGCATGAGAGGAAGAAAGGGCGCAAGCGCAACGCAACACGGCCGAGCCCGAGTACCCCATCTCTTTCTCTGCATTTTATTGAGAGAGAACGGCCCTACGTTCCGGGCCCGTAGGGTGCACGGCCGTCGAGTAATTCCAAGCACGAGAGCTTTTCCTTCACTTTTTAAACCTTCGCTAGCGTCCGGACCAAACTACCCCACGGAATTGCCAGTACATGCATGCTTCCCCAGTGCAAGCGGTGAATTTATTGACGAGTCACGAGCACCGATTTTGCATCTTTAGGTTCGTGATTCACGTTGCACGCTTCAGGATGTTCATTCAAGTTATGGCCTACTTGGAACCCCCGACAACTAGATTAATTAGCCAGATTCAAGTGATACCTCACTAAGGGGAAAAGAAGAAGAAAACAATAAATCATGTCTCACCTGGAACTCGATTTTTTGTGTGTGCATATTTTCTATATGAATTTAACCTTTTTCATGTGAATTTCATGCATGATAGACAAGACGTCAGCTCATGGTTCTTTTTAAGGCAGAAATTTTTGCATATTTCTACAGAAATTGAACCTTTCCTTGTTAATTTTATACATTCTATACAGGCCATCAGCTCATGGTTCTTTTTGCACAAGCTCAGCTGATAACCAAGCTGGGGGAGTGAGCTCATCTTGGCTCGTTTTGAAGAAGTTAGCTCACAATCTATTCTGTGGTCTTGATTTGTAAACAGCACTAGCTCGTGTGGTTTGAGGTGGAAACGAAGAGTCCCACTCCCTCAGTAAAACGAATATACCATCTTGCGAGTTCGTCAAAACAATGATGATCTTTACACCGACATACAAAAAGCCATGAGCGCACGAGCACAAAAGCAGCAACATATTACAGCGCGGTAAAACCGCATAATTACATTACAGTGAGAGGATATTTTGGGGAAATAGTTGAAAATTGCGTTATTATGGATGAGCAATCACATTTTAGCTGGTTACGTGGTCAAATACTGGTGAGTCTCCCTCGGTCTTGTCTCGGTCTTGTCTCTACTGCTATCCTGGAATGAATTATTAGAGCATGTACGATACATGGAAGCCTTAAGTGTAATTATCTCCACTAGATATAACTCATTCAAGATAGTAAGATATCATCTGCTTATACCCACCCACGAGGTTCGCCTGGAAACAGCTGCCCTTTAAAGAGTGTGTAATAGTTCACTGATTGAGCCCTCTTGGCATTCCAACTAACAATTTTTTTTTTATCTCAGCCCTCTAATCATATTTTTATTCAAACGTTTACAACTGGGAACCCTACAACCAAAAAACATATCACAAAAGCACCCCAGGTCCACATGTCATACTATAAATTTTTTCTCCCCTCCTCTATCTCCCACATACATTTCCCCTTCGGCCTCCCCTCTCACATTCATCTACCACCCTCATGCCTTGGTTCTTTCTCACTACGACATCGCCACAGATCCAGCGAGCATCGCGCGGCCTCCACTCACTCATCTCCGTATATATGCTCGCCCACTGCCAGTGTCTCCACACTCTGCACTTGCGCAACCCCCAGTGCCATCGTGGTCTTCTCCTTGTCACCCGAATTTGTCGTCAACCTGATCCAACCGGATCCGGACTTAGCCACCCAAATCCGGTCACCCTTGCCATGGTCTTTGTCCATATTCGAAGGCCACCACCACGGAAGATCCCAGTCGCCATCACCATCGTCAAGACTTGGTCGTCTCTGCCGTCCTTCTAGCCACCCCTGCCTGGCCATCGCTGCCATCCTTCCAGCTGCCCAAGTTTCAAATTTCGGTTTCGGAATAAATTTCGCTCCGGGCCAGATAACGAAATTTTGGAATTATTTCGGACAAAATTTGAATTTGAAAATTCAAATCCGGTCCAATCCGGAAAAAAAACCGAAATTCGGCGAAAAACCCCGAAATTTCGGGCGAAATTTTTGAAATTTCGGGTTTTTTTTGCACTGGATGAAAAGTGGTCTAAACATTATCAAAAAATTTTGAATTTTTTTTGAAGGTTCCTGATACAATTCTAATGTTCTCACAAAAATTTCAGCTGATTATCACATTTGAGGAATTTTTAAAAATTCGGAGAGTGATACTATCCTGATAAAACACTGACCGACAAGTTTGATCGGAATGGAAAATAGTACAAATCAAGTTATAAACTGTTGAAATTTTTTGTGAATGTTTATGATCCATAAATAATATTCTCATAAAAATTTCAGCTGATTATCACATGTGAGGAATTTTTTAAAATTCGGAGAGTGGCGCTGTCCTGAGAGAACACTGACCGACAAGTTTGATCCGAATGGAAAATGATACAAATGAAGTTAGAAACTGTTGAATTTTTTTTTGCATGGTTATGATGTATATATAATGCTCTCATAAAATTTTTAGATGATGATCAAACTGTATTAATTTTTAAAAATTCGAACAGTACTACTGCCATGTTAAAAGGCTTACCGGCAAACTTGAACAAAATGAAAAATTATGTAAACCATAAATATTTTTGAAAATTTTAAAGAATGGTGATAAGGAAGTTCTTAATATCCCATAAAAATTGTGATTCATGATCACACTCCAGTGAATTTATAAAATTCTTACAAGGCACAGTACCATTTATGTTCTTTTCTTTTTGATTTTTGAAATATAATATAACAAACGAAGTTCAATGCTTACATAGATTTTATTGACCAAACAAACAAAGTTGAACTTTTTTGAAAAATTTATATAATGTTACTGAGTAAATTATTAATCTCTCAAAAAAAAATTTAGATCATAATCACACTCAAGAAAATTTATAAAATTCTGACAATATAACTGTCCCAATTATGTTCATTCTGTTTTTGATTTTTTCAAGATAACAAATTAAGTTAAATTATTTTTAAATTTTTTATTTATTATCATAATATACTATGGATAGTACCATAAAATTTTCAGATTATTATCATGCATGTACAATTTTATAAAAATCTGACAGTGTTTCTGTCAAAATTTTAAAATGTTTAAAAAATTAGGTTTTTCAACAAATTTTCATAGGAGATGACTTTCCTAAGGGTTATTGGACCAAATCCGGCCCTAAAACTTTCAAAACCGGCCAAAAAAACACGAAATTTGACCCAAAAAAAACGAAATTTCGGATTTTACTGTAGCAATTTCAGTTTTTTTAACTTTTTTTTCCCGACCGGTACTTGAGATTTCGGGGTGGTCCGAAATCCGAAATTTAGGCGAAATTCGCCGAAATTTTGAACCTTGCAGCCACCCCTGCCCTGCCATCTTCCCAACCACCCCCACCGTCTCTTGGCTACCTCCACCAATGACTAGGGGCAGAGCTAGGCCTTAGGCAGCAAGGGAAATGGCCTGAGGCCTAGGCCAACTAGCAGTGGAAAACTCTTCTATATATAGCGAAAATTTCAAGTCCTTATCCGAGATGTCCAGGTCAGTTGTACACAATTCTTCCCTTCCCAGCACACCAAGCCAGTGCAATAGCACACTACCGTCCATGACAACTCACAGAGTTGAGAAGTGAGAACCCCTATTGACTATCAGGGTCAGCCTCCTCTCTCTCTCTATATATATATCTCTACCTCTCTCTTGTGGACGAGACGAGAGCTGAGGGCCGAGGCGCAACGGTAGCTCAGGCTCCAAGATGGCAAGCCCAACACCCTCCTCAAGCAGTCAAGTTATCCATAGGCTGCAATCAACTCTAGATGATTTTCTCTTAATCCTTGCTTTGTCGCATTGCATTACTCACATTCCAAATTAGTCAATTAGAGATTAATTGATTGAATTCAATTTGATGTAATAGACACACAATTTTTCATTGGTATATCGCCTTATTAAATTGACATTGATTTTACCTATTGCAACCACAACAGTAGAAAGAGTCTTCACATTGTTAAGGCCGAGTTGCGAAATAAGATGAGTGACAAATAGATGAATGATAGCATGGTATGATATATTTGCAGGGATTAAAAATAACAAGATTTTACAGTGTTTTCAAAATATGTGGTCGTGTAAGCAAAAACTACTTTATGCTATGGGTATGTTACATTCTTGTTTTGCAATTTGCATCAATAATTAACTTTGTAACTTTGTGTCACTAATTTACACATGCAATTCCATCTTTGAGGGTTTATGTTCTTGTACTATTGTTGACAAAGATATAATTGGCTCGGATACACATAACCTTCATTTGTTAGATATTAATTTTTGTACTACTTCACTATACTGTGTTGTTTTTGCCATGTTTTTATCTGTTTTGTTATACCATTAGGTATGAAGTTCAAATTTATTTTTAATTGTGTTTTTGTATTGTACTTTTATTATACCTTATATAGGTAGTACTTAGCGATATTTATAGTGGCTTAGTTTTCTATGCTAGACTTAGCAGAATCCAAGCTCCGTCAGATGACATGCGACCATCACACCCAGGAGCAGGTGTGTTTGTGGTCCTAAGCTAGAACCACCACTGCTTGCAGAAGCAGGCCTGCACTCTCCTCCACGCTGGGCTCGGCTCCAACGTATACACTCGGCCGTCTAATGTGTAGCGTTGTACATGTCCGTAGTTACAAGACTCCAAAAGCTATCATGACCAACTGTTGTGAAAGATAAATGGAATTTCATTTTTAGTGGAGGGTCACATGGGGAGCTATTCCTCCCTTTTCCTATTTCTTTCTTTCCTTTTCTTTTCTGGTAGTAATCATGCTTTTGTTTTCCCACTTGTGATTTGACAATAGCCCTACTATACTTTAAAGAGAGGTGATTTTAAAAATAAATAAAAAATGATGAGGGTTGTTTGGTTTTTTCTTTATAATTGTCTATTAGGTGGAACTTTTCCCCTGACATTTTTGTATTTATCTGAAATTGACATGCCTCTTGGCTCCACCATAAGTCCCTACACCATTATTGTGCTCAATACAGATTTTTCCACCTAACTGGAACAATATATTGTGAGGGTGTTGCGTCAAGCATATCACTATATACTAGTATTTGTCAATAATCAGAGGTAGAGTTTCCAAAAAAAGGTCTGCCTAACAAGAGAAAATGCTCCAGTACCTAATTGGCATGTGCATACCTCCTAGACACCTCTCTTTTTCTTGAGGAGAAAAAAACACATAAACAGGAGAAATAGTCAGTATAAGTGGTCGATTTTTCTCCAGCTTTTTCAGTTTTCCCCACCAATAATTGATTTGCAAGGCAACAGCACCACAGTGGGGGGATTTGGAGCCACAAAGACCACCCATCTATTCACTGTCGTCTTTAACTTAGGTTGTTAAAATAATACCAAGATTCAATCTGCTAAAAAAGATATTTTTTGTGAAATTGTGGCTCCATTTTGTTCTTATCTCTCTCTCACACGCATGCGTCGAGAAGAGAAATGAAAAATTGCAAGGACAGGTTACTTTTGATATATATATATATATATATATATATATATATATATATATATATATATATATATATATATATATATATCAAGGATAAGCTTGCCCGCACTAGAACAAAAAAAGTCAGAACATGAAGATACAGGAAAATAGACGGCTTGTGGTTGTATCTAACTGGAAAAGGAAAAAGAAAAGGATGGCGTGCCCATCAGAAAATTGGAGGCAAGTTACAATACATACACTTGTTCCAACTCAAGACTTATTCTGTTCTCACTTTGCTTCAGTTTTTACTATGGAAAAAGTAGTCCGTAAGTGCACGCAAACATCACAGTGTGCAATTGTTGCACGCTTTCGGCTAGGGAAACATTTCACACTGTAAACTTATGCTAAATGTGTATATTTAAAGATGACGATGACTCTTAGTTATATTCTGAGTGATCTTCTGAGCTTAATCTCGGCACTTGGTATCATGAAAATCTAGCTTCTTATAGTCTTATTCACGGATCGAATTTTGAGTGGATTCTTATTGAACATTTTATAGTTCACACAATAGCTCTCTATTCGAATTAAAATAACCGGGCTGGCTTACCCTAGCTAGCCTAAGCTTTTTTTTAACAAGCATAAATACAGAGTTTATGAATGTTAACTTTTACCGGCGTTAGGCTAATCCTGAACTAGAAAAGCGGAAGTTTTTAAATGGGCTATAGTTAAATACCTGCATGTTAGCTCGTCAACGAAAAGTTGATATATCATTACAGTTCTCTGCTAGCATGCATGTTCAATTTTGTAGCTTGTGGTAATATTTTTCCTGAAGCCTTGAATTGCATGGTCGAATGTCGATCGTGCCATTTGGACGAGATCCGTCCATGATCTTGTACTTGCAGACTTGATTGTTCTGCGCTGTACGTAGAAGCCGCAGACATACAGGTGGCCATTGAGTATATTCTCCTTTCCTTTCACTGGAAAAGTTCAGTATATTCTTGCTGCTTCCAGAGAGGAGCCACCGGGATGCAGATGCAGTTGATAGTTTCATCGTTTTCTCCCCTTTTGCTCCACATAAATCAATCGTGGCAAGATGCAGTTGATACTGGTAATCAATCTTTCTTTTTTTTTCGACAAGATGCAGTTAATACTGGTGTGGTGTTAGCTCAATGCGCTGCTCCTCGCTGTCCAGAGTTCAGCCTGTCATAACTCTCGTCAATGTATCTCTTGTTTCCAGTTTCATTACAGCATTTCTTGCCTCCTTTTTGAAGGGAAACACCATTCTTTTTTTTCTTCAAAAAACGTCTTTTAATTGCATGTCGTCTGCAAATTTATGTCGACAAAAACTGTTAGGGCTCTGATACCACTTGTTAGGGATAGATGCACGCAGAATAACTAGAGACAGAAAATGCTTCAAGATTACAAGTACAGAGGGTTGGCTTATATAGCCAAAGAGTTTTAATTGTATAAGACTTACTCCTAACAAATTATGGATAGAATCAATAGATATGGTAAATTGTGATATTGAGTTATCTTCAACAAAAACAATTTCACAACTGAACATATCCATAACACATCAGCCTCTGATATGAATATGATAATCCAAACCAGTATGCCTGAATGCTGAATTCATATCACACTAGAATTCTTCTAGTTTCGGTTAGCTCAGAAAAAAACCCAAAGAAGTATAATTTTATTCCCTGCAGGCAGATTCATATGGATCTTGGACTTAACCACAGTTTCTTGCCCTGCTCACTTCAGACTGTAAAATAAGCAGTAACAACTCAATTTACTACGTCAGGACGGCAAAATAAGCAGCATGCTAAATTACAAACCAAACTAGCATTAAAAATTAACAAATGCTGATCATATTAATCTTTTCTAGTAAAACCAGAGAGAGCGATAAGGACGATGCAAACGACACGTGCTGGACAAGTTAGATAAAGAGTGGTGGTATAAATAAAGTGCAAAGCTTTATTCGATTTGCAGGCTAATTCTTGGCATGCACTCAATCTCTCGTGCTTAGGCCCTCTCTCTCTCCTTCTCTCTCCTTTTGCAGTTCCATATATTTTTTCCCAAGTGACTGCAATTATTCCAAAGCACCATGGATGAATTATGAATAATAAAAGAAAATGTTCGTGTAAATTTACTTTGCCGTGAAGGATCAAACATTGCATCATTTGCATGGGACAATAAAAGCTAAAAATTTTGGGAGCAAAGCGGGGCCCACCTGTGCTGTTGGTACTGCTTGTGTTTGGATCTTTAGGGGAACAAAAGTAATATAATTGAGATGGCGCGTCCTATTTCGATTTCATTTCTGCCCTAAATCCTGATTTGTTGGCTTGGTCCAGTGGTTTTGGTGCTGACTTTTCACTGTTTTTGTGTCACCTAACAAAAGGAAAGGCTCCGGCACTGGAATTTCCTTATAATTTTTTATATAGAATTAGTCCTCATGGTCTGCGCTCTCTGATCATGTTTTGTATTAAAAAAAAAGTCTATTTAAATCTGGTTTATGGTTCAACTCTTCTCAAAAACCTTACTCACTTTGTAAAATGAGAAAAATATACTACAGGTCATTAAACTTATTCATATGTGTCTGTTGGGTCACGGTACTCCCAAAATACACATTCAGGTCACTAATATACGTTGAGTAGTTCATTAGAAGGTCTGTGTCTCCCGTACATATGGTAGCACATGGTAGTGCCACATCAGCACTACAAACACATGTCATAGCTAGATTTCTTTTTTCTTAGAAAAACTCTTTCCTTTCCTTCTTTCCTGTTCCTTTCCTATTCTTCTCTGCTTCTCTCATTTCTTCTATTTCTTTCTTGCTTCTCTCACTTCTTCTATTTCTTTCTTTGCTATGTAGTGAGGTGGGGAAACGGTGAAGTACCTTGCAGTTGTGACGATCGAGCTTGTCGACGACGAGGGTGAGTTGTGGATGCCGTTGTTATTGCCGTTGTTACTAGGATGCACACAGAATATAAGAGAAGGAGGAGGTAAGTTGGGAGTGACTGATAATGGAATGTGGACATAGTCGCCGTTGCAGCCACAGTAGGCAGCCTAGATAAGTGTTCATATATAGGCTAATATGATGTAACTATTTGTGTGGGGGGCCTAGTGTGTGCCATTGTGACTGCCTAATGAACCACTTAACACACTTCAATGACTCAAACATATATTTCAAAGTATTGAGTATTGAGTGACACACATGAATAAGTTCAATGACTCACCATGAATTTTACTCATAACTGTAGCCATTGGTTTCACATCCACCTTTGGGGGTGGGGGCAAGTCCAATTTTATGTTTGGAGTTTTGAAATAGCGAACGGCAAATAAAACATGTAACTGCATAACAATTTTTACATCTATTTGATAAGAGTTACCGACCATTGGATCCCTTTCTTAAGATGTTCTGAATAGAAGAATTTGAATCCGTTCGATTAATATTCAGCAATTCATATCCTTGTAATTCATTATGACCTCATTGTCCCTTCTTCAATTCTTCCATCAAACCCTACCTCTACCCAGTACCCACTATATACCACGTCGTAGACAAGCCGACCTCTCGTTGTGGTTGTGGTGCCATCACCACACCAATTCTACACGCTATTCAAGCTACTTCCACCTCTTTACCGCGACATCGTCACATCCTAGTACGTACCATCTTTCTCCCTGTCTTCTACGTTCTACCCTATGTCATAGATCATGCGTCCATAAGCGATCGAGGATGCCACTCTATTGGAATCTAAGGTTGGGAGTGAATATATAGAACCTTGGTGCGATTGTTGATCATCCTCATCATAGTTTCATCATTCTCGAGTGTATGCTATTTCAACGGAAAATGGTATTGTTGAGTATTTTTCTTAGTTGTTAAGTTTTAATGCAAATTTTTTATGTAGCACTGTTTTATCATGATAATTTTGGCAAACAAATTGTCATAGACTCACAGCGGCATCGATTTACATCAAACAATGATGTTTAACTATGGGTAACCTAGATCTGTTTGCCTTATTGCTATCACTTTTACAAAACTAATTCAGCTTGTTCATATGTTCAGCTTTCCCATGTGAATCTGGTCAAACAAAAGCACGCTCTCTTATTTATGGTTTTGCAAGCCAGTTGGCATGTGGTTGGGAGGGAAATGGTTTGGTTAGGTCCATAGGAACAGTAAAAAACAGACATAGCAAAAGAAAAAAAAAATACAAGAGCAGATAAAGCCAAAAGCAGGTTGGTCACAAAGTAAATAAAATAAGTAGAGGGGTCAAATAAGGTAGACCCTTACCAATGCAATCCTGACGTAGTGACGTGCTTCACTTTACATGCTTATTTTTTATTTCCGAAATTAAAACCTTTTCTTTTCACAAAAGATTACGTGCGAGGAGGGGAGTTAAGAAAAGGAAAAAAAGAAAAAAGAAAAATGGAGGCGGGCGCGTGAGGGGAAATTACGTGGGAGATAAGCGAAATCTCTAAATTTCTCTCCTCGCCTTGTTTAGAGTTGTTTGAGTGCTCTGCGAGGACTCTTGAGCTCCATCTTTCCGCATGCGAGTGTGCAAAGCTTGCTTCTTGCCTTCTTTTTTCCTGATTATTTTCTTGTCTTTTGTCTATATTTCCCCGGTACTATCCTAATTTGTGGTAATTTTGCTGCTTCCTTGCTCAGGTGGGGATCTGTAATTTCTGTGTTTATTTGCCAAATCCTGACCAAAGCTTGGATTTTTAATTTACTCCCATCATTTTTTCAGTCTATTTTGGTTTACCTTTTCTTCCTCCCATTTTCTTTTCCAATTTTCCTCATTTTCTCCGCCCTTTACGGCTTCTTCCCACCCATTCCAAGATATCACCACCCTACGCGGTAAAATTTGCTCTCCTCTGTTCGTTGTTGAAAATTTCGAGCTTTGAGCAACGCGGGGTTTACGGGTTTTTGCAGTTCCTGAGCTCGCCTCACTTCGCCGCTCGTGACCTTGCCCCTGTAGCAACAAAGCTGCGGTCTTTGGTCCAAGAAATCGCTGGGAGTGTGGATTGGTAGCTCTGCTTCTGCTCGGTGAGGAATGATGGAGGTGAGGGCGTCGTCGGAGCAAGGAGTGATGGCGGGAAGGGAGCCGTTCGGGCTGCCCAAGAGCCCGCCGACGCCGCCGTCCTCAGGCGCCATGCATAGCGTGCGCATGGCGTACACACCGGACGGCACCCTCGTCTTCACTCCGGTGAGCTCCGCCCCCCCGGCGACGGCCACGTACCAGGCCGTGGGCGGCAGCGCGCCTGCTGGCCCCAACGCGGCTGCCGCAGGAGGCAATGGCGCCGCGGCACTCCCGGTGGACGCGGGGGAGCCGGTGCTCAAGAAGAAGCGCGGCCGGCCAAGAAAGTACGGCCCCGACGGCTCCATGTCGCTGGCATTGGTGCCTGCGTCCACGGCCGGGGCGCCAGCGCCAGCGGCGGCGACGCCCGGCGCTTCCGGGCCTTTCTTGCCTGCCGCCGCGAAGGCGGCGGGCAATGTGCCGTCGGCGTCGCCGGACGGGGTGAAGAAGAGAGGACGGCCTAAGGGCTCTACCAACAAGAAGCACGTGCCTGCTCTTGGTAACATTGGTACATATCGATTCTAAACTACTCCATTTTTGTTAAAGTTTAGTTATTTTATGAGGCTCAAGAAGAGGGAGTTTGGAAGAAAATCTCGCCTCTTCCTTTTGCAATTCTGTTTAGAAATTAAAAAATTACTGCCTGGACTCTGTACCTGCTCAGGAGTCAGGATTGCTGGCTGGCTTGGATTAGATCTGGGGTGTGCACTGTATGCAGACTGCAGGTCGCGTGGTCGGGAAATTACTTTTCTATCCTTCTCTTTTTTTAAACAAAAACTAGTGTAAATGTTGGATAGCAAGTTTACCTGAATTATATCTGTGATTTATATAGGAATATATAGTTAAGCATGCTTAATATGGTTACATTGTTGAACTATGAAGCATCTGTTTAACTGAAAATTTAAAATGTATTACCATGCTTCTTTTTTAGTTCTGTACATGCTTTCAATCTGTATTGATTCAATTACATTTTGCAGGTTCAGCAGGAGCTGGACTTACCCCTCATGTTATTTTTGTTAAGGTTGGAGAGGTAAAGCAAATCCTTAATCTTTCCTTTCCTGGATTCTTCCATATGTCTGCTCGCTTTCGTATGCTGCATTTTGTCATTGGGTTGTGCAGTATTCATTTTAGATTGTTTTTGTTTGAAGTGATATTTACCCTTTTTAGTACAGTTACCATCTTTCTAATTCGTCTATTCACTTTTGAAAAATCTATCTTTGCATTAAACTATAAAGTTTTTTTTAAGAAAAACTCATTAAGCTATACATTGTGGTTAAAAGCTGGCTATTTTATATTGTAGCTACTAATTCTCCATTAAATGTATGAGAAATTGTAGCCTTATGCTTCCATTCTGTAACACTTCTAGAACTGACATTAGCTCAGTGCAGTTTATCTCTTTTTTTCTTTCTTTTCTATCTGATAATCTGGTATAAACTATAAAGTCCATGTACTTGTATTACATCATATGATCCTTTAGTAGAGCCAATATGTGTGGTGTGTTATTGACTTGAATTTTATCTTCTGCTTATAATCAATTATATTGACCATCTATTAGTTATTTCCAAAAAGACATACCATCTTTCAGGATGCTCATGATTTTTATATTCCAGTACAGTTGCCATTATGTTAATCATTGCTAATTCTCTGCATTTTGCAAAAATAAATAAATAAATTGTGAGATATGCTATAGGAGCATTTGGCAAGTTGTGATTGTATATAGATGCAAGACTGAGGTTGCAGATATCATTTATTGATAGAGTTTTCCCATTGGAAATGACTTATATTGTTCTTTTCAGGATGTTTCTGCAAAGATTATGTCATTCTCTCACCATGGAACTCGTGGAGTTTGCATTCTTTCAGCAAATGGCGCCATATCAAATGTGACACTTCGGCAAGCTGCTACTTCAGGTGGAACGGTAACATATGAGGTACTCATTCCTATCACAAATACTTGTCGTTTTTGACATAGGCGTAGTCAAACAATAGAAATTTTGACTGTCAATATTTTTTAAAATATTTAAATTGGATATATGAAAATCATATCTACAGATTTGTCTCGAAATGTACTATTATAATTTTATGGAATTTTATAAATATATTATAATATAAGTTAGTGGTCAAAGCTCTATTTTGGAGACTGTGTCGATGTCTAAAACGACAACTATTTGGACCGGCGGGAGTATGTACTTTTGACGGTCAGAAGTTATCAAGATAATCCAACTCTTTCCTTGAAATGCCAAGTATGGCAGAAGCTGTTAATAAACGGTTCTAATATGGTAAAATATTGTGATATTAAGAGGCCTGATCTAACTGAAGTATCTCTGTTGAATAATTATCACTGTATATAGTATATCTTCTAAAGGTAAAATAGGTGATGACACCTTATTTCTGCACAGGGCCGATTTGAGATACTGTCACTATCTGGGTCATTCCTTCTATCAGAGAATGGAGGCCATCGTACTCGAACTGGTGGGCTCAGTATTTCATTAGCAGGTCCTGATGGCCGTGTCTTGGGTGGCGGAGTTGCTGGACTCCTGACAGCTGCTTCACCAGTACAGGTCTTTTCTCTTTCTCACATAAACCTTAAAACCCATTCATCGGATGTGTAGTCATTGTTTCTTCCAGAACTTCTCTTATGTAAGTTTGTTCGTTATAATGCTCTGATATTTTCTACTACATACCAACTAAAAGTATATTGTTTTCCAAATTTCATTCTGGTGTCTTGGAATTTCTTCAATTTCTTTAGCAAGCTATGCGAAGGATATTTGCGGTATTTCTGTGTCCTAGTTTTTTTGGCTTCATGCCGTTTTTGAAAAGAACACGCCTCTCTCTGCCTGATGTTCTGTGGACATTGTTGAAGCTGCAGCTTCTTGTTTTATTTCTCAATAGTACAATGAGCACAGAGCTGTTGGATTGCTTATAATTTCCTTCAAGACTTTTCCACGTCATTGACAGTCACTGATTAGCGAGGTATTACACACTAGAGAATGACTAATTACCATCATTATGTCCACAGATTGTGGTGGGAAGCTTTAACCCCGATGGAAAGAAGGAGCCAAAGCATCAAGCTCCTTCAGACCCTGCGTCCGCACCATCAAAGATCACACCGATAGGCGGGATGGGACCAAGCAGCCCGCCGTCTAGAGGCACCTTGAGTGAATCATCAGGCGGCCCTGGGAGCCCACTGAACCAAGGGGTCACGGCCAGCAACCATAGCCAGGCAGGCCTGTCCAGCATGTCCTGGAAATGAGCTCTGCATCAGTGACCAGACCCAGACTCTGTCTGACCGTCGTAGGACCGGCGAAAAGAATGTACCGGCTGCACTCCGGTGCGGCGCAAAACCTAACTAGCTCGTATTTTAGTGTAATATGTGAAGCTTGATCAGGGAGGAATGAGAAGCTTGTAAGTGGTGTCGACTCTCTAGCCCTGGTGTAGGTGTTGTTTACTCCCGGGCTCGTGGACTATTAGGTCGTTGTTTATTGTTGTCGTCTGGACGCCGTGACTGGGGTATATGCTGTATGCAGCATGTTGGAAGTTCATTGTTTCGATGTCGCGTTTAACTTCATAACTTGTGGTGCATGCAATTCTTCACTTTTATCATGCTTGGTTTTGACCCTGAAGCTGAATGTTTTGCGTTGTTTTTTTTTTCTGGTGTTTTTGCTGCCAATCCATTTGCCAGTACAAAGAGCATAGTACTGTGAAGTTAGGACCATGGTTTCGGTTGTGCAAGAGCCGCCCAGCAGTGTGTTTGTCCAATGATCTTAGGGCCTTACTTGCATTGTTGGATATCTTTGTTACCCTTGCAGGTATGGTACTGATTTGTAAGAACTCAATGCAGCTTGCATAGATCGAAACTGCCCACCTCCTTGGTAATGCAATGGCAAAGTTTCTGAGGAGTAGGCCTTGCGCTTTATGAGCCGTCCATACTCCATCTCCATGGTACGCTTTACGGTTTCATGATAATATGTCTTCCTCACGAGGAGACGGTCTCTTGATTACAGAAAAGTACGGAAATTTTAGAATACAGTACAAAATACGTTTCGTTATTACAATTCGATACAACATGTTCGTGTATTTACAAAAAACCCAATCATACCCGAAACCTGGAATTTCGGCTAAACTTACCCGAAACCTCAAAATCCGGTAACAGAATAAACGAGAAATGGAATTTCAGGTATTGGGCCCCACCCCATACCCGAGAATTTCGGGTATGGGGTGGGGCCCTCATACCCGAAACACCAGGTTTCGGTTAAGGCATGCATGAGAATGGAAATAAAAAGACATATTGCTGAAGAAAGGAAACGTACTGCCAGAAAATCCCATTGCATCTCACTTAGTACAGAAACTAAATAAGTGTATCTGACTGTATACTCAGTGAGTACTTGTTGGGATAGAGCTCGGATTGAATCCAGTTAAATTAGAGATAAATTAGGAAGTTAGAGAGAAAGTTTGATTAGCAGAATTGGAAAGTATAATTAGTATGCATGTGATTTCGGTTAAAAAGTATAATTAGTAAAATGATTAGTAAAAAGTGTAATTAGTAAAACTAGAAAATTTCGGATTTCGGGTATGGGGTGGGGCCCCCATAACCGGAATACCACATTCCGGTTACGGCTTGCATGCATGTGATTGGCAAAATTAGAAAGTATAATTAGTATGCATGTGATTTCGGTTAAAAGTATAATTAGTAAAATGATCAGTAAAAAGTGTAATTAGTAAAATGCGATGAGTGTCTGCTGCTTTTTCCGACGGGTGATGGCACGCGGCGACTGACGACCAAATTGAGTTAGCAGGAATTGTGGTTTAAAAAAATTATTTAAAGAATTGATTTTGTTAGAAATTGCAAAACGATGGTGGGCGAGGGAGATCAGAGAGAGTGCGATTCTGAGATCATGGAGAGTGTGATTTTTGTAGCCTTTTCGGCAGCCTGTAAAATATCATGTTTAAATATAATTTTTAGGAAGAATGGGCCAGATTTGCACTTTGATATATGCCCTACCATATTGTGAAAAAATATGTAATTTACGTCTTGCTTTGCATCTAGTTTCCACTAGTGCAATAACCCTAAGTATTATAGTCGACCACAACTCATGTCATGTTTTTTAGCCTTTTCGGAGGCCCGTAAAATATCATGTCTAAATGAAATTTTTATGAACAGTGGACCACATTTGATCTTTCATATATGCACTACCATATTCGGGAGAAATATTTAATTTATACCTTGCTTTGCATCTAATTTCCACTAGTGCAATAACCCTAAGTATTATAGCCGACAACAACTTATGTTATGAATAGTTCCCATGAAGCACTTACATTATTTGTTGAACATATACAAGGGCGCCTACACCGAAAGTTCAGATGGTAAAATAAGCAATAGATTAGATTATATTACAAGGGCATTACAATAGTGACGAAATTGCTTGACGAACTAACTAACTAACTAACTAACGAAAGCACTGTTTGTCATGGTGGAACAAGTGATCGTTCCGCCTATCTGGGTAGAGCGGGAATGATGTCCCACATTTTCTACATATTACACCACCCATGTAAATTGCGCGATTTGTTCTCGGACATCGCTCAGTCCCTACTATGAAAAAACTCCATGGGGATCCGCAGTGCTCCCAGCTGTCGCCAATTGGGTGGCCTGTGCCGTACGTCTCGGGTGTATAAGATAGAATTTTTTGGTCTTTTTTATGTGGATTTCTGCCCTCCCATATGGGCATGTCATCCCGATTCCCGGCGTCCCCTATGTTAATACCACCTGGGTTCCCGGATGATCTACGTAAGGCATCAAGGATTTGTTGCGTGGTGCGGACCTCGGCCGGCTGCTTCCCCTTGTCCCTTCCTCTTCGAGAGGAGGTACCCTCTTGCACTTCTGGTGCGTTGGCCGTTGGCGGAGACTTGCCTAGACGCTTGCTCTGTTTCGGCTCGCACTCCACTATATGGTGCAGGAGGTGTATGTTGGGCTTATCCTTGTACAACCGGAAGCGTGCCCTGTAGTCAATGCAGTATGCCTCCTGTGGTTGTTGAATAACACCGTAGGCGTACTCGTGGTCTGGCTTTTCTGGGTGGTAGTAGCACCACGGAGAGGGTTGCTCCCCCCAGTTATCCCATACAGGAAGTTTGAGATGTTGGTGGTATATCTCCGGGTCCACCCAGTTGAAGTAGCTGCACCATTTATCCTCGACCAAGGGGCACCGGTAGAATCTCCAGTCCGCTAGATCATCGTGGCGGTATCAACCATCGCTGCAGCCGTGTTCGCAAAAAGTCGTGGCTTCGGGTGGCCCTTGAGGAGGTTTCTCCTTTGACTTGAGCAATTTCGCAATTTTCTTTTTGAACTCCTGTATGCAATGAACTGGTTTAGCATTACTACTTTGTGAGTGAAACATGAGTATGTCGTATGAAACTCACCGATTGGTTGGCCCCTTGCCCACCGGTCCTGAACTCTGGTCGATCTAGAACGGGAACATATCCTGGCGGCCTCTCCCACCGGGTGAAGTTCTCGGGCGAAACGGGGTAGGCATCATGGCAGTTGTAGATAAATTCGTGATCACGTCGTTTCGGCCTGTCGATCCATTAGAAGAAGCAACACCGGTCATTGTGCTGAAAAAAAAGAATGATGCATGAGATGGTATTGTTACCTTGTATTGTATGGACACAAGTAGGTTTACCCGGTAGGGGCGGGCACAACAGTAGTGAGCGCGGGCGCCCGTCTCTCCGTGGGTAGATTGCATCATCTTCGCCGGAAGGTTGCAGTCGCATTTGGGTCGGGGCAACTCCGGAATCGGGCGCCAGGCGTCAGCGCGCATCCGGTATTCGGGCGGGATAAGTTCTGCTTGCTGAAGAGGCGATAGTAGAAGGACATCGTGCCCTGACTTGTGTAGATTCAGCTGACGTTTATTGCTGGTTTGGCGGTGTTGGATGTCTATCCCTCGGCCGGTTTTATAGTGGTGGTGAGGGGTTACTCCAGACAACTACAACACTTGTTGATTTTGACGGCCTGGCATCCTCTGTGAAAAGCTGCACGGCGTGTCACCCATCATCAAAGCTGCACGACTTGTCACCCTCTGAGAAAAGCTGCATGACCTGTCACCCTCTGTCAAAGGCTGCACGACGTGTCACCCTCTGTCGGCCTGAGATGGGTAGTGCTGTGTCGTTTGATGGTGTGCAGAGTGTTGTCGAATCAGTTTGAGAAAGCTGATAGTAGCGTGCTGTCACATCGCATTGCGAAGGCTGCGGTGTGCGTCGTCTAATCGTCCACTCTGAGAAAGCGTGCAGACGGACAATACATGGGTGATTTGACGTGACTACGAGCTGCAATTAAAAATTTCGACAGCTTAAGAGAAGCTGGCATGCATCACTATATTACGAAGATGACAACACATGAGTGATTCCACAAGACGAGTACGTTCAATAAATTAAGAAAGACAACTTCAGAGAAAGCTGGCATCGATTTATCTCAAATTTGGCAACACAAGAGTCATTAAACATGATACATTGGGGGACAGAGAGCATTTCACACATAATCAAAGCTGAATGACTACGTACTGGGTGGATTGGGACACCTCCTACGGTCGTGTCCAGGTTGTTTATATAATTTGCATTTTCGCAAACCGTCCACCGCATCAGCTGCGTCCATGTCACCTTGCAATCTGGTGCCCCTTGGCCTCCCATGTTGCGTGCGTCTAGTCGCGGGATATGGTTTCCAGGTTGGGCCTTCTATAATCTTGTAGTTCGCTCCGATTATGAACGAACTCATCTTCGGACGCCATGTGTTCTTCAAAGCATGCGCGGTGTAGTAAGGCGAGATGAACTGTGATGCATCGTTCCCACCCATGTCACGACACGTGGCAAGCACATGGGAGCACGGAATGTGTTGAAGCTTCGGCTTGTTGCACGAGCACGTCACTTGCTCGGCCCCTAGCTGACATTGTTGTACGGTGTCCCCCGCGAGATACTCGGATGCATGTCTGCGCTTGCACATGATCTCAAATTTATTCGTCCTCAGGTCATAAATCCTTGTGCGGTGGAAGTGCACTTCTTCCTTCTCTCCGCGAGTATCTTCTCCACTCTGGGTGCGTACGCGGTGACGCAGGCCTCGGCCGCGTTACCGCGATCTCGAAAGTAATCAGCCGCTCGGTAGAATGTGAGCTCAATGATTGAACACAACGGAAGAGCGCGCACACCCTTCAGTACATTGTTGAACGCCTCCGCTATGTTCGTTGTCATCACGTTGTACCTACGATGATGTATGTCAGCTTGTATGGAAATGAATACAAGGAGGTGAAATGATTTGCATTAAGTTATGGTTCGTCCATACCTCGCTCCGTTCGTGTCGTGGAGTAGCGCCCACCGCTCCGCTGGCTTCCCTGCGATCCACTGGCTGAAGGTGGGCCGAGTCTGAGGAACCACGGTCTGGCCTCCCACCATTTGCGAACGGAGTTGCAGCTCCTGGGATTGGTCGTCCTCCATCATCTTCTGTGTGGTCTCGTGCAGTTGCATCCATATCGCGTTGAACTTGTGTGCTTGGTTTTGCAGGCACATAGCTTTGAATCTCTTGACCAGGGCCTTATTCTTGTACCTTGTGTACAGGTTCGCACCAAGGTAGCGCATGCACCATCTTCTCTCGACATCGGGCCAGCTAGTCTCGGAAGACGTGCTGTCGTGCATGACATCCAACGCGTGGAGGAGGCCTTTGTTCTTGTTCGAGACAACGCATACGCGCTCCCGGGTACCGACGACCCGGCTCTTGAGTAGAGTCAGGAACCACAGCCAACTGTCATTGTTCTCGCTCTCGACGAGAGCGAACGCCACCGGGAGGATTTGGTTATTTGCATCAGCAGCGAGTGCAGTCAGCAGCGTCCTGTGGAACTTCCCACTCAGGAATGTCCCGTCCACGCATATGACTGGTCTACAATACCTAAAAGCTTCGATGCATTGACCGAATGACCAGAATATCGTGATGAGGTACCGGTCCGTCGAGCTGACGAACCCGTTTTCTAGTATGACGGGCTCATCGGCCACTGCGAACTGAGTGCCTGGGTTCGTCATGGCGATCTTCTGTAGCAACCTAGGGGCATAGTTGAAAGACTCCTCGAACCCCCCCAAAAAGCATCTTCAAGGCCTTCTGCTTCGCTCTCCAAGCCGTATGGTACGTGATGACCATCCCAGTTTTAGTCTGGACCTCCTCCATAATTTTACGGGGAGTGAGCCCTATGTCGCTTCCAACTATGGTCACGAGGATCTGGGCTACGAACCGCGCGTCCACGAGTCGGCTCATGTTTCTTACCGACTCCTTCATGCACGTATGAGGCCTATTTCTACTTACGACAAAGTAGTCTTCGTGCTTGGGTCTGTGAACTCGTACAAAGATGGGACAATCCGGGTACTTTGTGCACTTGACCTCGTACGAGGAGGGCTCGGACCGGAGACGAGTGTGCTCCCGTCTTGTCATGACGGTATAGTTGCTAAGAAAGTGAATAGCCTCTAGCTTATTACGGAACCGTTGTCCGGTTTGGACATCGTTCTGGGAGTACCCCCCATGCGGATGTGTTAGTGTAATCCGTGAGGGTACAATCCAGCTGACCGATAGCCCTAAAGTACTTTATAGCCGGTGTTGGGTCATCATTGTCTGCTGCTTTTTCATCCCCGCTTCCGCCGTCTTCATCATCCATGCATTCCCCATCCACCTCCGTCGCCTCAGCTTTTTCTTCACCTCCCCCCGATGCCCCCTCCTCTACAATTGCTGGTTCAGGTGGTGCATGTGATATGTCCTGCTCTACTGCTCGGGAGGTAGAGGCCTCCTCTCCGACCTCGTGCTGTGGCAATTTCTCCATGTATACTCCCACCTCAAAATTCTCTTCGCCCGCCTTGCGGACATACAAAGCCTACGCGCTTTCATTCCGTAGTGGGAAGAGCGTGTACACAACCATCGGGCTGTTGGGGACAAACCATGGACGAACCCCATCGAAACGAATTCTGTGCGTCTCAAGGTTCACACGCAGTAGAGCGATGACATGTGATTTGAGCTGCCAGAGTTCGTTCGGGGTGGCTATTGTGCTATCTACGTGCAGACAATTATCAATGCTCACGACTCTCCCGTGCAAAACTACGGGCCGTTCTCCGAAATATATTTTAACAGGCATGTCCATCTGTAGCAAATATCGCACTATTAATGTACTAAATATCTTAACACAAAAATAATATACAATCATGATAATTTCTAACTAACCTTCTCTAAGCTGTACCGAAGATCAATGAAGCTGGTGCAATGTACCAATAAATCTTCCTGAAGATTACCGGCAATATTACAATCCTGAATGAAATAAATAAAAAAAATAAACTTTATGAAAATTTGAACAAACTATGAACACCAACAAACTAATATCTCGTCTTCGGGCTCTTTGTTCGCCTTGCCTTGCCTTCACGCTCTCTACTGTCGTGAACATTACAATGCCATCGCGAAGGATTTATAGAAATGGGAAGGAAGGATGCAGCTCACAGGAATTCGTTCGGTCGGTGCTTTCGGCGCACGATGATCGCTCGTGAGATTCCCTGCCACCACCATCCAAATTACTTGCATGCAGCCTGTCGCCCAGCCATTGCCGAAACATGAAATTTTGGGTATGGGGACATAACTGGTCATGCAGCTTTGATGATGTCTTGTGACAGGTCATGCAGCTTTGATGATGGGTGACTGGTCATGCGGCTTTAATGAAGGGTGACAGGTCATGCAGCTTTGATGTTGTATAGTGACAGGTCGTGCGGCTTTGATGATGGGTGACTGGTCGTGCGGCTTTAATGATGGGTGACAGGTCATGCAGCTTTGATGATGTGTAGTGACAGGTCGTGCAGTTTTGATGATGGGTGACTGGTGTGCGACTTTAATGATGGGTGACAGGTCATACAGCTTTAATGATGTGTAGTGACAGGTCGTGCAGTTTTGATGATGGGTGACTGGTCGTGCAGCTTTAATGATGGGTGACAGGTCATGCAGCTTTGATGAATTACTGTAAACAGCTTACTTATCCGGTGCGTCTCCAACAGACTCCCCAAACACCTCCCCATCTTTGCAGGGACGGAGAGAGATTCCCCATCGCTTCTCCCTGATCATTGCGTATAAGGATCGTTGCCTCCCGCTGATGAGGACATCACTATATCGGATACACCTATGACCTCACCTCCACCACCTCCTATGCAAGGTCCTATCACAAGGGCACGCGCACGGCAGCTAAATCAACAGGTGAACTCGTTTCTCGGGTGGCATAATTATATTTCAGAGGATAGACCACTGCATAATAATGTGCTTGTGCTTAGGAATCATGGCTTAGAGCTGCAAGGACGTCATTCCTCATCACTACAAGCTAGAGTACAAGGTATTCCCGAGAAGGAAACCAAAACGTCCACCCAGGAGCAGTCCACCTTCAACTGGCCATAACTTTTGCATACGGAGTCCGTTCGAGATGAGTGAGTACTTGATTAAAAGATAAATTCGTGCTCTTTCCAACGAATCCAGCCTCATCATCAAATTCCACTCGAGCTAGCCACAGCAGTCAAAACAGTACAACGGTCTCAGTCTTTTAGGGTGCTGTGCCACCATAATTTTGGACTGAGTTCCCATGTAATTAAAGTGACGTGAGACCAACTCCTAGCAGCCATCCTTGGCTATATATATTGGACAAACCCCCTATCTATCTCCTTAGGTTTAGATTTGAGAATAGTTACCCATGTGTGGAACTTTATCCTTGTTCTCCTGACTCGGCTAGAGCAGCAGTAAACAAGTTTCGAAACCTCAACTTGAGTGTGTGCTTCATCCTTGTTCTTGCTAGTTCTTCGATTGCTTGCAAGAATAGACCTTCGTGGTCAGGTCATCCGTGTTCTTGGCACGGTTGATAACGACGAGGAGTGTGGTTTAGCGATTGCAGGCGCTTATCCTTGTGTGGTTCGTAGCCGGATCGTCAAAGTCATCCTCCGCCAAATCGAAGTTATCCCCTCACCGGAAGATCGGGCCGTCTTGTGCGCATCATTTGGTATCAGAGCAACGGTTGACCGGTGAGTTCTTGTATCTTGTTTAGTTGTTTGATTGTGTTCTTCCTAGAGTCCAGAAAATTTGCCCCACAAAAAGTTTGTTTGTCCGCTGTCCAAACCCCGTTGTGACTTTCAATTGGTTAATTTTGTTTTTGCTAAATTGAGTTTGCGTCTGTTCTAGTATTGTCTTGTTGCTGTTCATCTCCCCACGTCAAAATCCATTCCTAAAACCCAAAAACAAAAAAACCCATCTCGGCCTG
Organism: Otatea glauca; assembly: GCA_036346275.1. Classification (NCBI taxonomy): domain Eukaryota; kingdom Viridiplantae; phylum Streptophyta; class Magnoliopsida; order Poales; family Poaceae; genus Otatea; species Otatea glauca. The sequence continues at coordinate 15,319,671 of CM070728.1, forward strand.
AAAGATCACCTTTCTGCAGCCGCCACCAAAAACGCCATAAAACTCAATTCCCTTATCTTTTTTGAGTAAAACCAAAAGGACTAGATCCGTGACTTAGTATTCTATGTTGATGCCAATTTTCACATCCATACTTGAAAGCACAAAAAATCTGTGAATGTTTCAATAAGACCTAATTGTTGTCCTGAAAACTGCATCTGTGTGCACTTGTAAAATTCGTGCAAAATTCTCGGTTGAATTTCAGAAAGTTCGTCCAAAAGAAAAGTTGTTGCAAAAGCCGTCAGGAAGAAAACCAAAAAAAATCATTGAAAAAAAGGCACTGACTAAAAGACACGGCCAAAATACCGACTCTTGTGCGGTGGACAGAAATCAACAAAATACAAAGTTGGATCCATCTTGTGCTCCCATGTTGCAAATTGCATATGCTTGAATTTTGTTGTGTTTACCACTTGTATCCACTGCCATATATTTTGTTTTAGCCTAATATCCATCTTTGTTTGATCAGCAACATAGGCTAATTGCTAGTTTCAACACTTATTCAATTCTATGCAAATTCGAAATTGGTGATTGTTTTCCTTTGCTACATATTATAAAGCCTTTCCGAGCTCCACTTTCTACTAACCATACAGTGCTAAGTCTTGCAATCGCTTTACTCATATTTGAGATCGGTTTATCACGAACCACCCACGGATTGCAACCCTTGCTGCATTTGTAAGAATTGGTAAGAGCTTGGTAAATGCAAGAGAGTGACACTTGATCATTTCAGCAAGTAGTAGTGATAGGGAACTACATATGTTTGTGTGTTTTCTGTTTATTACTAACCATGGCGGATGACAATGGAAGCATTGAGGAAAACCAAGTGAAATTCTCACACCCCGCACGAGAGGAATCATACAACACTTTACACGCTTGCTCAACACGCATGCTGAGAATCATGACAATGCTATGGTGATATCAACAACAACCTTGCGACACTTCGTGATCGTGTTGATCATCTTGAAGGACGACAACCACCACGTACGCCAATCAGTCAATCATGAACCAAGACAAAATGGAGCACGGGACACCGAACCCGCTTTCGACCACTCTTGGGCAAATGGGGTAGAAGAAGAGAACAACTACGTTCGCGTCAGAGGACGATGATGGTTTCAACTCACACAATGATCATGATCATCGGCGCCTTCGACACAATCGACAAGGTATGGGTAGAAATCAGCGTGAACAACGGGAGGTGCGTGATGATCCATTTGGAAAGATTAAATTTACAATGCCTCTATTTCTTTGGAAAGTATGCCCCGGATGCTTATCTTGATTGGGAATTAGCGATAGAACAAAAATTTGCTTGCTATGAATTTCACGAAAATAGAAGAGTTAGGGTGCTACTAGTGAATTTCTTGATTTTGCTTCCATTTGGTGGAATGATATATGTAAAAATCATAACAACATACCTAGAACATGGAATGCTTTGAAAAGAATGATGAGGGCCAGATTTGTTCCTTCTTATTATGCTCGTGATTTGCTCAATAAATTACAACGTTTGAACCAAGGAGTTAAAACGTAGAAGAGTACTATCAAGAAATACAAATTGCAGTATTGAGATGTGGATTGGAAGAGAATGAGGATGCTAAGATGGCTAGATTTTTAGGTGGACTTAATCGTGAAATTCAGGATATACTTGATTATAAAGAATACAACTCTATCACTCGTTTGTTTCATCTTGCTTGCAAAGTGAAAGGGAAGTACAGGACGACATTCCAAGTTGAGAGGAAACTTTGGAGGCTCTTCTTCGTCACGACCAAGCCAAGTGCAAGTAAAGCCTCCATTCACCACTTCAGACGAGCACTTCCACCCTCCAACCGTGGGCGCCTCTTGCCTCTACTTCCACTCCATCACATGTCTCCGACACGAAAACGACCACGGTACAAGCTCCCACAAATAGTTCTTCCTCAATTGCATCCACAGTCGTACACGTGACGTGCAATGCCATCGATGCAAAGGATTTGGACACATGATGCGTGATTGTCCAAGTCAGCGTGCTTTAATTGTTCGAGAAGATGGTGAGTACACTTACGCTAGTGATGTTGAAGAAGATTTTGCTTTAGTTGTTCTTGACCTCGCGGTGAAGATCAAGGGGTGAACATGAGGAGGAGCATTTGGGTCTTGAAATTTGAGAAAGATATATGAGCATCATTGTGAAGCGTGTCCTTAGTGTGCAAATAGCGAGTCTTGAATGTAATCAACGCCATAACTTGTTCCAAACAAAATTTGTCATCAATAAGCGTTGGTCGAGTTATTATTGATGGAGGGAGTTGCAATAATCTTGCAAGCATGGAGATGGTTGAGAAGCTTGGCTTGACCACAACACAAACATCCACATCCCTACCACATTCAATGGTTCAACTCAAGTGGAAAATTAAAGGTAACAAGAATGGTGAGATTGCACTTTTCTCTCGGTTCTTATCATGATCATGCTGATTGCGATGTTGTACCTATGCAAGCATGCTCTTTGTCTTTATTAGGTAGACCTTGGCAATATGATAAAGATGCTTCCCATCATGGTAGAACTAACCAATACACTTTCATGCATAAAGGAAAGAAAATTGTTTTGCTTCCCATGTCCCCATTGCACTCGAAAGATGACTTAGAGAAAGCTGAAAGAGAGAAGGAGAGTGCTAAAATTGAAAATCAAGATAGAACAAAAGAGTTAGCACAACCAAAGAAAACAGAATCCAATTCTAAGAAAGTGAAATCAAATTAAAGGGTCTTTGTCATGCTAGCTACAAAATCTGATTTAATTGACATAAAAGAATGCAATCTTCAACGCTATGCTTTGATTTGCAAAGAGACTTTGTTTTCATTGGAGAATATGCTCCTTCTTTGCCTCCTGCTATTGCTAACCTTTTGCGGAATATGAAGATGTGTTTCGAATGAGATACCCCAGGATCGCCACCTTTGAGGGAATTGAACATCAAATTGACTTGATTCAGTGCAACATTACCAAACCGAGCAGCATATAGGACCAATCCGGAGGAGGCTAAGGAGATACAACGTCAAGTGCAAGACTTGCTCGACAAGGGTACGTTCGTGAAAGTCTTAGTCCTTGTGCTGTTCCTGTGCTTTTAGTACCTAAGAAAGATGGATCATGGCGAATGTATGTAGATTGTAGAGCTATCAATAATATAACTGTTAGGTATTGTCACCCTATTCCTGGGTTGGATGATATGCTAGACGAACTGAGTGGTTCTATTATGTTCTCGAAAGTTGACTTGAGAAGTGGATACCACCAGATTAGAATGAAACTTGGGGATGAATGGAAAACAACATTCAAAACTAAATTTGGCTTGTATGAGTGGTTAGTTATGCCTTTCGGTTTGACTGAGTGTTATTTCACTGAGTGTCCGGTGTGGATAAAATATTAACTCCTAACAATTTGATGAAGATAATATCCATTAATAACAGAGTGATCTTCAAACTGGTGATGTTTTTGAAGTGCTTGATGGTTTGATGTTCAAATATGGTTCAAATATGGTTTTGAAGTACGCAGTTGCGCTACATTAACAGGATAACCATACGAGACGCTTTTCCGAGGGTCAAATATTTTTAGTTAATTGCTACTAAAAAAAGAGGATAACTACATGGGACAGACGTGTCCAATAATACCCTTTTGTCACATAGTACTAATTACAAATGATTATTTATGCCGTTCATGATCACTAACTATGCACTGTTAATGTATGTATTTACCAATATTCCAACACTGTCATTTCATGTATTGTTCGTTCGATTAGTACTGCAGTTTCATGTCATACTACTTCTACTAATATTGCACTGATTATACTAGTATCACAACAATATCACACGTACTACGTACTGATTACTACTTACATTAATTACGTACTGATTATGCTAATATTACACTTACTATACTAACATTCCTGAATATTTCGTACTAACCTTGATTTGCAGTGTTGAAGATCACTAAAGCCCGAACAACGCCCAAAATAATCCTGAAGATCACTAAAGCCCAAACAGCGCACAAAATAATCTTCGTAGAGAATACCTGCAAAATAAAAATTCCCAATCAGATACTACTACGAAACAAAGATAATCATAATTAAATGCCAACTAATTACAAACACGGACTAAATTCCTTTGGATTTCTGATTTATAAATTTTGTTTCCACTTCTGTTTTGCTAGCCCCTCTGCTCTCGGTTTTCTCGGCTCCTTCAAAAACTCTTGAACCCTCTCGCTCTCGAGCTTGTTTCTTAGTCTCGCAATGGTCCTAATTATACCAATGATTGAGGCAACGCACATGAGAAGCGAACGCTCGGTCGGTGCTTTCGGCGCAGACAGAAACAGACGGATGTGACGTAAAGAAAAGTCAGACGTGATATAAAGAAAAGGCGAATTATCTTTTGTCCGGAGCTCCTCCGAGAGCTGAAATTTTTACTGTTGTAGCTTGTGAAAAATATTTTTTTTCGTAATTAGCCTCTCGTCCGAAGAAATAGCAACATTAGCTCCTGCACAGTTTAAATCAGCGGATCGATTTCGTGGGAATTTTTTTTATTACTTCCAGCGGATGCAGATAAAAAAATTATCTCGCGGATTACGTCCGCTGGAAGTGATAAAAAAATAAATTAAAAAAATTTACAGCGAAACCAATCCGCTGAATTATACTGTGCATGAGCTAATCTTGCTATTTCTTTGGACGAGAGGCTAATTGCAAAAAAAATATTTTCTACAGGCTACAACAGTAAAAATTTCCCGAGAGCTCACCCGTGCTTGCTAAATACACCAGGGGACCGGAGACTGCACTGGAGGCACTCACGCGTGGCAGTAAAGTGATTGAAACGACAGTGCGAGACAAATTCTCCTCGTCACTTTTGCGCTCGCGGCCGACCACACGAATCATTTTTTTTGCTTTTCCAACCAGGGAGCATGCATGCAGGCTTAACCGAAACCTGGTGTCCCGAAATCTGAAATTTCGGATATTGGGTGAATTCCATTTCTCGTTTATTCTGTTACCAGATTTTGAGATTTCGGGTAAATTTAACCGAAATTTCAGATTTCGGATATGATTGGGTTTTTTTGTAAATACGTGAACACGTTGTATCGAATTGTAATAACGAAACGTATTTTGTACTGTATTTTGAAATTTCCGAAAAGTACAGACGCTGACTCTACTTGCTTGGCCCTGCCTCTTTTCTTCCACGCAGCACAGGCAATAGGCATAGGCGGCGCTAGTGCCCAAACGACCAAGAAACCAGCGGCCCACAGAACTTCCGGCACCCTCCCACCTCGCCACCTCGGAACTCTAGCCGAGTTGCCTATGGAGGTCGCTGGAGACCGGCTCCAATAGCGCGAGTCAAGCGCCTGACGTTTAGATTGAGAGGGGGGTGGGGATGTCTGTGCGGATCAAGGTGGTTGTGGACAGGTTCGTGAAGGAGCTGCAGGAGGCGCTGGACGCGGACATCCAGGACCGGATCATGAAGGAGCGCGAGATGCAGAGCTACATCGAGGAGCGCGAGCGCGAGGTCGCCGAGAGGGAGGCCGCCTGGAAAGCCGAGCTCTCGCGACGCGAGGTAACCAACCCCTTTGTTCCCTCCCTCCCTTCCTTTCCATCGGTCCAATTCATCTCTTGTTTCTCAATTATTACATGATCTTTCCATCTATCTTGGTGCTGAAACTACTTGTGGGCGTTTCATGGGTAGTGCTGAACTGCTGATTCCTTGATGGATCGGTTGCTGAATTCCTACTGCATTCGCGATTCGTCACTAAGACACTAACCCGCATACAGTCTCTCGATCTCCGGTTTCAATTGGTATCTTGTTGCCATGGAGCTTTCTGAGATGCGCAAGCATAAAAAATTGCAGTACAATGAGCTTACTAAAACAGTTGTGATGCCCCTGATCATGTCATAATTTTCGGTTGCTAAACTGCTAATGATGCTGAGTGACATGGTGGTGATGTCAAATTGTGAGGATACGCATACGAAGACTTGAATATAGGAGTAGGAATACACTATGAGTTGTTACTACTATCTCAGCTATGTTTGTGAGAGGGCAGAAGCTTTTTCTTTAATAGTGTAAAATTTTGGATTTGCTCCAGTGTTATTATCTGCTTTCTTGCATGGCTAGCACCTCTAGAAGAATATATGTCTCTTCGTTGTTGCTTCACTGCTGAAGTTGATTGCACCAATTTGGCCTGTTTCTCCTTACATGTTTAGTTGTTGTTGTTGCTGCAATTGTGTGGTTAGTACTTAGTACGTTGCACTTCTATCCATGCATTATAGTCTGGTGACTGGTCAGCAACTTAGAAAAAATGCTGAATCCTAATTTAGGTCCATATTAAGGATGTTGTTGAGATATTTGTAATATACAAGTGCTTATACCCTGTGCTGTGATATCAAAAAGATGCGGTGGCCTCTTGGCAGATTCTAAGCATTATTCAGTTAAATGGATAATGTCTGTGGAAAATGCTGTTATAGGAATGAAGATTTGTAAAAATTGTCTTTTGACTGTAACAACGTATTCAATAGAGAAAATGAAGTGTTTCTGGTTCATAATCATTACAGTGATTTTTAGCCCTGTATTAGTGTAGTGAAACCTGTTACTATTGACTCTTTTGTCATACTAGGAGCAGAATAAGTTGAGTGCACATTTGCTCTTTCAGATCTTAACATTTGTTTGAACTGTGTTATAACAATGTTAATTTAAGCAAGATATTCCTGATCTTAAGAAATCATTTTTGACAGATAAAAAGTGAAGTCTGCCGGTGACTAACCATATCATTTGCTTCCCAGATGAAATGATAATATCAACAGCGATTTAGTGTTCTGTAGCATGACTTGTTTCAATTGCATCTTTCACAGGCTGAGATTGCACGGCAAGAGGCAAGGCTGAAGATGGAAAGGGAGAACTTGGAGAAGGAAAAGAGCGTCCTCATGGGAACCGCTTCCAATCAAGACAACCAAGATGGAGCCCTTGAGATCACAGTTAGTGGTGAGAAGTACAGGTGCCTTCGTTTCTCAAAAGCAAAGAAATGATAGATGAATTAGGCATCATGGAGATAGTTGTGTACTGGACTTGAGATAGAGCCATAGTAATGGTAAACCGTATTTTGATTCAAATTGGATTCTTTTTGTACAGGAATTTCTGATATGTGTTTAAACAGGGTAACAGATCCATAGTAGTTATTTCTGAGTAACAGCTGCAATGGGACATCGTCGCATAGATGATGGAAGCTTGCTTGTCAGTTGTCATTGCCTAGTACACCATCCCAGCTTATGTTAACAGGTCGTTGCCCACTAGACCAGCTCAGTGCTGGCGCTATGAATATGAGAGTATTGATTGGTCAAAATCACTTTGTAGCAATGTAGCACTAGTGTATCAGATTAATATGTCGGTGTTCCAGCTAATTGGATGCTAAGAAGCTGTCAGCGGCCGCTTATTAGCGGATGCAAACTTCTAAAAATTCCTGCTAACTTAACTCCTCGTTCTAAACGATGTTGGATATTAGTATTCATCTCCAGTCCTATTTCTTCTAAACAAAGCTTAGTGCAGCAACTGGCATATTGCGCAGTTCGGTTCACCAAATGCCATCAAACAGCCAGTAGTTTATTCCAGTGTACGAACACATCTGGAGACGATGCCAATATGCCATCTTGGAAAACAATCATTTCTTTAGCCTTGGGATGACGTTAGCACGGATATCAGAGTACAGAAAACATTTGGCAGATGGAGAAGCGAGAAAGGGTCGTCCTCGGGACGGGGGCCCCTCGCCTAGCTCGGCGGAAAGACAGAGTACGACCATAGGACGGGTATAGCATCCAACTGTTGTCTTCAGCTCCGTTCACTCCAGCCACGCGGGTGAAACCTCGTAGCTGGCCTTCTCCTAACGCGCTTCCGCGCGCTCGTCGTCAGCTCTAGCCACGCAGAGCGCGGTCAAAACCTCGCAGCCTGCCTCCTCCTCGCGCGCCTCCGTGCACTCGTCGTCGGTTTCATCCTCCTCCAGTCATGCGGAGCATGGGCAAACCCTTGCAGCTAGCCTCCTCGTGTGACTCCATGCGCTCGTCGTTGGCTCCGAGTCTTCTTGCTTCAACGCTGCTGGCCTGAGGCCTCGCCACTGGTACGCCTTCTTTCTTCACGTGCGTTGGACCTCCTCTGTGCACATACCTTGCCATGGAATCTGTGTGGGAGTGCTGACGAGACCTTGCCACCTTAATCCATCATCCACGTGAGACCACATCGCCGGCCTCGTCAAACCTCGTCGCTTACTTACAAGTCGTGCGTAGAGCACTTTATCCACCTCCACATGCATTGAGAGATCGAATTTTTTATCTTATTGGCCTCCTTGTTTGTATTTTTTTGCTGAATTAGTCTCGTTCATGATTGAATTGCAAAAATAGCCTCATAACAGTGTTTTCCAGCGGTGAGCGATCGCATGAATTTTTTTTGAAATTTTCTAATTCTTTCCAGCGGTCAGCAACCGCTGGATTTTTTTTTTGCCGCACGCTGGAAATTTTTTTTGTTTATTCGCGCGGGGATAGGCGGAATCCATCGGTCGACGCATTGGATTCCGGCGCACGTGTGGCCGCGGGAGAAGCGCGCGGGAGGGAGGCATGAGCGGCGACGCGGCGTGCGGCGTGGCGGTTTTTTTTTTCTTTTTTCGGAGCATGCGGCTACTATTTTATTTGTATGTATTTATGATCAAAAAAATTATGTTGGAATATAAAGTTTTGGAATTGTTCACTGTTCTAGCACGACACGTATAATTTTTTGCACGAGTAGCCGTTCATCGGATAAAATAATGTAACTAACGGAAAAAATAAGCGGGGATTCGATTGCTGAAATTGCCAAATAAAAATCCAGCGATCCGCGTTCGCTGGATTGTACTGTTTAAAGGCAATTTCTATTTTTTTATCCGATGGACGGCTAATCGCGGGAAAAACTATACGTCTTGGCCGGCCGAGCGATAAAAATTCTAATTTTTAGTATATTAGCCATAATCGGAAATATGGCGCAATGAAATGTTGAAATTAACCGAACATAATGCACAATATTTTTGTGGGAGGATACATTCATATTTCAACGGCCTCTTAGATAGTGTTTGAATGCCAGCGTGGAGGTGATACGAAATCGTCATCATCATTTAGCCCCTCTCTGGTGTTGTTTGAACGTCCTCTTACATTGTTTTTTTTGAAGGGCCTGCTGTAGTAGTGCTTGAATGGCCTCTTCCGATAGTGCCTGAACGTCAAGGCGAAGGTGAAACGAAATCGTCATCATCATCATCATCATCATCGTCAGTTGCATAGTTAGGAGCATCCCCCCTCCGGTGGTGCTTGAACAACCTCTTCCGATAGTTCTTGAACGCCAAGGTGGAGGTGAAACGAAATCGTTATCATCATCGTCGTCGTCATTTGCATAGTTACTAGCATGCTCCCCTCCGGTGGTGGTTGCACGTCCTCTTGAAATTGATGATGCAGTACTATTGTGTCGATCTCTACCCCTCCCGTTAGATTCTCTTTTGCGTCTTCTGCGCCAACCAGGCATCACACCCCTGCCGAAGAGCATGTACATCGCTAAGAATTTTGGGATTGTTTTGTTCAGCAACTCTTCATCCTCTGGGAATGACTAACATAGAAGACGAACATACGAAGTAGTGAACTTATGTATAATGGTAAAAAGATTAGTAGGTGAAAAAAATATGAAATAACTAACCTTAATATGCTCTGCATACCGATCGGGTAGCATCAGTACCTTGTAATATCTTGTAGAGAAACCTGTAGAAGAAGGGTGGTCGGCTAGTTCGCACACCCTCAAATACCTTTGACGCCACCATTGCAAGTGCGCCTTGGTCGTCGTGGTCGGAAGGATCGGGCGGATGTTGTCAAGGCTTGCCTCCGCAATGTCGGGCGCCACTCTTGTAATTTGGACACCACTTTGCTTAAGTTCTCTTCCTTGAATGGATCATCCTTCCCACCACGCGTAACCTTCAACGTGTGATGAAGAGCTACGCTGCTCATATCAAGTGTTCACGAAAATGCTCTGCTAGAGGATCCAGCCATGGTGAATAAGTGTGAGTGGGAGCTGTGGTTGTATGCCTACGGTTTTGCCCTTTATAGACTCGAAGGAGCGGTGTGTGGACTAAGTGTTGGAAAGTAAGATTGAAGCATACAGACGGGTTGCAAAACAACGCCGCAGTGTGTAGTCTAGTCGAGCTGAAAAGACAGTCATGCATGCAAATTGTCAGCACTGACAAAAGTAGGCAGTGAGTGGTCACTTCGAGTTGAGCCTGCATGTATGACGAAGCCTTTTTGAGAACGAGTAGAAAAAAGATTAGAAGTCCACCAGCGTGTGGTCAAATCGGCGTGAGGAAGCTACAGGTGGAGTGGAGTGTTGTGTAATCGACATAAAAAAGTTGTAAGGATTGGGCACGTTAGTTTGCTAATCGCGCTGGAAAAGCCATTGCACGGTCGTCGTCTCCATGAAAGGTTTTAGAGTTTTCGAATCTGCGCTTGTAGTGATTGTTTAGGGTGTTTCGGGGCTATTACTCTATAATTTGTCATCTACAAATGTTATTTTACTGAGTATCTTTTGTGGATAAAATGTTAACAGTTAACAATTTGATGAAGATAATATCCATTAATGATAGAGTGATCGTCAAACTGGTGATGTTTTTGAAGCGCTTGATGGCTTGATATTCAAAGATGGTTTCATTCATAAAAGGGTTGCTTCTCCTCGTGAGTTGTGTAATCGTGGTGGACCATAGCCTTCATCAGGCTGATGTGAGTAAACAAAAAATCATATGTGATGAAAGCAACATTCCATATGGACATAGTAATAAGGATTATCATAATTAGACCAATACAAATGGGCTGAAAGCATACATCAATTACACGTACGCATTGCAGTTATCGCTATAACTGATCACTGCCTCGTAGCATCGACTCACGATCTTATCGCGCTCACGACCATGGATTTGGTCCTCCGGGAATATGAACCGGTCGGGCTCGTGGGTCGTGCTACGCAGCTCGTAACGTGTGTCCTCTGTCTTGCGAGGTGCGTCGTACAGCTGGCTGGGAAGCACGTTTTGCGTAGTCAACATGTCTCCCACCCACCCAGGAGGCTGCATTGGAATGCAGTGTTAATGTCATGCCTAAAAATGAGTGTATTTGAATTACACGAGACACTTACCGATGAGTGTTGCAGGGCCGTAGACTGCGTTGCCCATTGGGAGAACTCGTCCCGCGAAACCTGTGCAAACGTACTTAGCACGGCGTCGTGTTGGGAATAACTTGAACTACACAAACTTACCGGCCCTGGCGCCCACCAAGTTTGCTGCGGTGGCGTGGGGTTATAAGCGCACCCGACCATAGCTTGCTGGTGGAAATCTTGCTCGGGGTGTCCACGTGAGTGGGTGTATCTACCTCGCAGACTCTTGACGGTGGCGGGAGAGTTTGATCCCACGCACGCCCCGCAAAAGAAGCGTGATCTGACAGAATATTAGGTACCTCGAGAAAGTAATGTTCAATAGCGGTATTAACTTCAAACAAATGTAACGTACCTCGTGTGGACTTTGTGTAGATGGCGTGCGGCCACCAAACTATGAAAGGCGAGGGGTATAAGCCCGACCAAATCGAACTCTGCGGTAAATGTGCATGCGAGGACTCAGGCAAGTCTCCATCGGGCCTAGACGACGAAGGCATGAGAGTTTGATCTCTACGCTCGCGCTGCAAAAGGACGTGGCATTACCGATTAAGGTAATTTGGGTGAGTAGTTCATAGTACGAGAGTTGAATGTATGTGTCGTACCTGCGAATCCTGATGGCCATGCTGAGAGGAAGACGATCGTGAAAAGATCGATCGTCTTTCGCCCATTCTCGGGCGTGATGGCCTGGGAGATGAAGGACGAGCGCCTCACTCACCAACCCGTACGCCAACGTCACTGTGACGGCCGGATGTCAATGCCCTTATGGTGCCCGTAGACTCCCTCATAACTCGACGTAGAACCTCCACTAGGCTAGACTTAGGGCGTTCGGCCTCATGCTGTACAGCATCGGAACTATCTTCGAACATACGGCTATTACGGGCGTACTGCAAGAAAATATGATTAGTACAAGAAATATGAATTGAAATATAATGTATGTCCGTACCGTGTCATCTAGACGTCCTTGCGTTGTGTCAGGGGTGGCGGAGGGTCAACCGCTCGACGTCCGTGACCTCCTCGGGCCTTTCAGGAGGTGTGGAAGTAAGGCGTGAAGTGGTACGAGGCACGTACCACTCCAAGCACGCGACGTACGACTCGAGGTCGTATGGTCGACCCTCCGCTACTACCTGCTGCGTGGCAGACTGCTCCCATGCGGTCGTCCATGGTAACTGTGTGTCGCGCCATTCGTCGCTCCTCTGGCCCCTCCAAGTTTGCCTATGGGAATGAAAGTTGTAAGTTATACTATGTAAATACAAATTACATTCATATTTATGAATCGAACGTACATATGCACTTTCTGGGGTAATGGCCAGCCAGCTTGAGGCGGGATTTGCTGGTAAAGTCCAAATTGGCGCATCATTCGAGCTGGACGGTACGCCTCCACCATATGACAAAACACGAGGTGGCACCTCGTCAACCAATAAGCATCATTCTGCCAACACAGCTGCGACAATCCGTGCGGCGCCGTAGCGACCAACAAAACAGGAGTCCAGGGGTTCCATATTATATCATCCTCGTGCAGGGTCTCAAAATTGTTATGAAACTCAGTGTAGACTCTGCGAGGTCTATCCCTTGCCCATCCCAAGTAAGAAGCCGTCCACCGAAACCCCATAGTGGGAGCATCAACCGGGTGTCCACCATAGTACTCAGCGTCCGGTCGGTACAGGTGAACGGCCTCTCGAAAGTACGGGCGCCCAACAGGAAAATGCTCCCAGGACCATATCTGCAGCAACGTGTAGCACACTGCAAGAACGGGCTCCTCCCCCGTTGTCTTCACGCAAGCCTCGCACAATCCCCTATATGTGCAGCAATGCACCGCCGATCCAAAACTAAATTGAGGGACCTCGTCGTCGTGGGCATCAGCTAAAGCCTCCGCGATGTGGATGTAGCCCGTGTAGACAACATCTCTCTCGCTATAGGAACAAAGACCCACCAAGCGGGAAGAGCGGTAGGCAACAAGGTGAGTTCTCACCGTGGCACGAGGCGCGTATCGGGCATCGGATAAAGCGCGAAGCCATGAGATCGAACCGGGACTCCGCTCGAGGACCGCATGGCCAAATCTGTCTTGCAACCTTACTTTTCCACCATGCCTTCGGAGGCGGAACTATCGGCCTACCCCTGATAGGCAAGCCGGTGATGTAGGCAACGTCCTGGAGGGTGACGGTCATCTCCCCCCATCGAAAGTGGAAAGTGTGGGTCTCCGGTCTCCAACGATCCACTAGTGCAGATAAGAGAGGCGCGTCGAAACTGAAGGCTTGCCTGGTGTCCATCATCCGGGCTAGCGGCGAGCCACGAATCCGTAGAATGGGCACGTACCGCTCGTCTAAGGGCCAGTGCTCCCTTGGGGCCCTAAGAATGAAACACGGTGGCACAACCCCTGAAAGCCACAGCCTGCTACGATGCTTGGCATCGTAGTATGGGTCAAGCAAAGTCTGCGGATGTGCAGCCATGTCCTGCAAGTACAAAAAAGAAACACAAGTTAATACGGGTAAGTTAACATGACGTGACATATCCACAAATATTATGTGACGTGACATATCAGCAAAAATAAAATTATGCACGGGATGTTAAATGATATAACAATAAGTAACATGACATAGGTGGTACGGTACATGATACTACATAACAAAAAAAGAAAATTACACGAAGGTACTACACGCACAGAAAACAATTATACGAAGGAGCATTGACATGGTTTCTACGGATGGGTCGACGAGCCGGTCCTATTAGGACAGTTCTTCATTGTATGCCCCACCGTCCTGCATATACGGCACTTCCGTGCAGCACGTTCGTCTCCCCGCTGACTTGCATCCATATCGTTACGGATTCGCCGTGACTGCCACCGTCCACGGCCGCTCCACTTCAAAGCGTCATTCTGACACCAAGTAACTTGCCCCGACCACAGCTCCCTATAATGCATGTCCAAGCCGTACGAGTTGAATTCTGAACTCCATGTTCCGAACAGATGGTCTGCGCTGAAGTACTCAGATATGTACACCACGGAAGACTGACGGAGAACCGCGCACGCCGTATATACATACGAGCATGGCTTGTGCAACAGCTGTGGCTTGTTGCATGTGCATGTGACCACATCACGTAATGTGCACACTTGCTTACGGTATCCTTTGCAATGGCCATCGACGAACTTCTCCCGTAGACGCACTTCAAACTTACGCCTGACTCCATCCATGGTACGGGCGTCGTGTGAACGAGCCTTCTCTATTTTCTTCTCTATGTATGCGTGCATACGTTCGGAGATCTGCTTTCCCTCGTCTAGATGCCTCCTTGCATTCATCCCCCTGTTCACAAAGTATCCAACGGTCCTGTTCCAGGTCTCCTCCATGATGGCACTGATTGGGAGGGACCGAACACCCTTCAGAACACCGTTGTAAACCTCCGACATGTTAGTTGTCATTATGCCGTACCTTGCGCCGTCAGTGTCATGCAGCAAGGACCACTTCTCTAGCTTTGGAGCATGCAACTGCACCCATTGAGAGAAGTTGTTCACCTGGCCCTCTGTGGACTGCGTCGTATATTTCGCAGTCTCCTCATCGAGCACTCTCCATATGGCTTCGAACTTCCGCCTCTGGTTTTGCATGCAAAGCCTCTTGAATGTCTTCATAACTTCCTTGCTGCGGAATCTCCTGTGCAGGTTCGCGGCAAGATGCCTCATGCACCAGCGATTGACGACATCATTCCATTGGTAGGGTGGTTGTGTCCCTCTTTGCATGGTGCTGATGGCGGACAATAACCCAAAGATGCTCGTCCGCTATGAGGCATACGTTGAGGCGGTCTGCGCACAACAACTTGCTTCACATTTGCTAGGAGCCATAACCAACTCTCCGTGTTCTCGCTTTCCATGAGTGCGTAGGCCACCGGGAGTAGCTGGTCATTGGCGTCCGCCGCGACCGCCATAAGTATGGTGCCCCTGTACTTGCCGGATAGGAAAGTGCCATCCATGGTTAGCACAGGCCGGCAGTACTTGAAGCCCTGAATGGTTGGTCCGAATGCCCAAAACACACGGTCGAGGATGAAATTGTTGGGACCCTTCGTGGGGTGTGGCCTATCCACCTTGTTGATGTAGGTCCCAGGATTGGCTTCAACAATCTGGTGAAGCATGCGAGGAACAAGGTTGTAGCCCTCTTCGTACGTGTCGTACATCATCTCTATAACTTTCTGCTTTGCTCGCCACACCTTACCGTAGCTAACAGGGCATCCCACCATGTTAACCACGTCGGCCAATAGTATCTTCAGTGAAACGGTCACGTCCATTGTGACCAAGTGAGAAATCAGACTGGCCACATATGAGGACGTGATATTTCTGTACTTCCGCAGTGGCTCGGCAAGCGGACAAGTATGTTCGTCAACACGATTACCACAGAAACCCGAACTCGCGCCTTGAACTCGGGCACGGATCTTGCTGGACACTCGGCATCCGTACACTTCACAATGTAGGTCTCTTGGTTCGACACAGACACGGTATGTGCGGTGATGTTAACGCATATCTAGCTATTGCTTCCTGGGCGGCACTCTTCGTAGGGAAGCGTTGCCCTACTAGCAGAGTGTCCTGATCGAAGGCCCACCCAGTGCCGCCTTCGTCTGGCAGCACGAGAGACGTCATCGCCAGATCGTCCAACCGAGAAGAGACATACTCCACATCGGTCAACACAATGCCACCGATCGAGTCGCATCGTCATCTCTACGCTATCCGTGTCCACTTCCTCATCTTCATCGGATATTGCCGTCCGTCATGCCTTCTAGGTCCTCGTGGCGATCAATGCGGCGGATCACCACCGCCCGATGTCTTCATTCACCGAATTCATCAAGACCAACGTCCTCACCGATGGCCCAGAGGATGCTTCAACGATGACGTCACCGCCACCGCCTCCGAGGGGATTAGAGGTTTGGCCTCCGTTCAGGAAGCGCACATACACCATCGGCCGACGGTGTATCAGCGCTTCAGGGTTCATCACAATTTGCATGTATTCCTCCCACATTGTGCTTCCCACGATCTTGCATAGGACCCACACGTAGTTGGTGGAACCTTCCACGACTCTGGCATGCACCGCCTCGATGACGAGCTTCTTTCGGGCAATCTCGCGATCGAATGCGCTTCTCACGCATGTACGGAGGTCTGTCAGACTCATCTCCGTTAGACCCGGAGCCCGGATCACCTTCCTTTCGCAGTTCGAAAGGTCCACCCCATAGGGACCCTCTCGAACAACGCCGTCACCATAAAACACGGATAAATCTAGAATTTCTGCCATTTAGTACCTACCATAGCGAAAGGCACAAGCACGCGCATTAGGTACCAACGTAATACTACAGAAATTTCGTTAAAACAAACAAATATTCCATTAATATCATACAAATGCTACACTAAATACTAAACTGTTCGTACCGCAATTTTATTAATTGTTCAACAAATTTTACGCCCGACAGTGGTGTCATTATACTACTCACTACTGCTGTCATTTCAAGCACGGCTCATTGCACTGAATTTACCATTTCTTCGGCTACTCTAACTACTAATGTCGTCATTTTGTGTACTACCAGTTATTCTAATATTGTACTACTGCCACAAATATTGTCATAATATTACACTAACATTACTACAGTGTTCCACATATCGCCGTAATATTACACTAATTTTCAACTAATAAAAGGATCACATTATTGTCATTCTAAAAAATCCGTAATTGTATGACAGAAATATTCCATTAATATCATACAAATGCTGCACTAAATACTAAACTGTTCGTACCGCAATTTTATTAATTGTCCAACAAATTTTACGCCCGACAGTGGTGTCATTGTACTACTCACTACTACTGTCATTTCAAGCACGGATCATTGCACTGAATTTACCATTTCTTCGACTACTCTAACTACTAATGTCGTCATTTTGTGTACTACTAGTTATTCTAATATTGTACTACTACCACAAATATTGTTATAATATTACATTAACATTACTGCAGTGTTCCACATATCGTCGTAATATTACACCAATTTTCAACTAATAAAAGGACCACATTATTGTCATTCTAAAAATATGTAATTGTATGACAGACATACTAATCTATATGACAATTTCAACTAACCTTGTCAAGTTCTTACGGGATTAAATGTTCCAAGGAATGTATGATGAACCAACGTTCCGCACTATCTCAGAATAAAAAGATCACTCGTCAAATGATCGAAAATAAAACTCCAACAAAACTAATACAAAGTATGAATATCATAAAATTCATCCGTAAATACGCCCAATTTCCTTTTCCACCTCGCTTCCTCTCTATTTTCCTCTCGCTCTCCGCTCCTCTCCTCGCCTCTCGGTTAGCGCACAGACCGCCTCGCTCTACCTCTGTTTTCTTCCTCGAATGCGCAAGGCGTAGCATCGCAATAGAGCTGCAACTTATAGCACCTCCTCGCGCACATACACCAAGGAAACAACAATTTGTCATTGCTTTCGCGATGATAAGACATAACGATGCCAATTAACCACTTTTTGCACAGATTGTCGGTAAATTTGTCTGCGCTTGATGCAATTTTTCCTCCCGAATTTTTCCCACGCGATCGTGCCCTCCACCGCTGCACCATCCGCCCAGCGCCCGGCCGTCCCTCGCCGCCGCGCGCCGCCGCCTCCGCAGCCTCCCAGACGCCCGCCTCACGCCCGCCACGTGCGCCCGGAATCCAGCGGTCACCGACCGCTGGATTCCGCCTGTCCCCGCGCGAATAAACAAAAAAAAATTTCCAGCGTGCGGCAAAAAAAAATTCAATGGTCACGATCACTGAAAGTTCAAAATTTTTTAAAAACTCATGCGATCACGACATTGGAAAGAATTAGAAAAATTTCAAAAAAATTTCATGCGATCGCTCACCGCTGGAAAACACTGTTATGGGGCTATTTTTGTAATTCAATCATGAACGAGGCTAATTCCGCAAAAAATACAAGCAAGGAGGCCAATAAGGTAAAAAATTCTGAGAGATCAGGAAAAGTCTCTTTTTGGGCCTCACTCTTATTTTATAATTGTTGCATATAATGTGTTTGACGAAATACACCCTCTCTCTCTCTCTTCGATGACTTTGCTTGCTTTTGAAGTCTCTTTGATATGATGGTTTTAGAACAACTTGCAGACACTTGTTAATTCTATGTGATGTTCCTCCTAGACATTATAAACAGCTGAAGCACACGTCTATAATTGTTTAGCTCATGTTTTAGTCTTCTTAATCATTAAAAATAGGAGGTGAATGTATGATCGATATACACTGAACTAGCAATCAGAGGGGAGTGAATGATTGCGCATAAGCTAAAATCAAAATTTTGATCTAATAAAAATTCACTCCAATTCGGATTCAAATAATTGCGTTCGTATTCAACAAAATAGAGTAGATGCATTCGGTAAATCGCTATTTACTAGAGATACAACTGTCGGATTGATCTGCAATTTGAACTGTAAAAACTAGATTCCAATAAAAATCTAATAAAAAAGAATCAGCTCGATCGGACCAACGGATCAAAAGTTATTAACCTCGCAAGCTTACTGTGATAGATTATGACGAGAACTGACATAACCCTAATTCCGTGATTAATCACAATCTACAAAAGATTAATCAACGAAACTTTGCGAGACACTAAGTTGATGCCCTAGGAAGGTTTTGGATGGATCAAATCAAGATTAAACTCGTTGAATCAAGAGAGACAATTAATCAATCTATAAGAACAAAATAGAGCAATCAAAACGAAGATACTGTAGCAAACCTCTTCGTGAACAGTACCATGACAATCACTGTAGCATCGAGAAATTCGGTCGCTCCCTGCAAACCTTCGCTCCGTCTCTCAAATCGTTTGCTTCGTGTTCGGTTGCTCGGTCGGCTGAAGAAATTGATTTTATTTTTTTTGTCTAGTTTGGTTACAGTACTTCAAATAAAAGAGTATAAACCCTAATACCAAGCTCTCTTATCTAAACAGGAGACATCCCTCTCTTATTTATAATGAGCAGCAGTTCGCATGCATGTTCACCTGGCCCAACATAACCCAATACATGCAAACTACCCCAAACGATTATAATTGCACGCGTACGGCCCATCTGCCGCACTCACGTGACTAACTAGCCTCCATGTACACCGTTCTCTAGCCCAAACGTCCCGCATGACATCCTTGACCACTAAGACCTCAGTTCCTCCCTGAATCTAGTCCTGAACCTCAGTTCCTCCATGAACCTAGTTCCGGTCCCGTCATCGACCACGTCCGCCCTCGAGCAACACCTACACATGAATAAACAAGAAACAATTCCGAGCACAAGTCCACGACTTGACTCAAGATCAGTCCATGCAACCACTCACACGAGCGCATTGCATCAAGCAAAACCATTACCATGCTATCACAAGCATATCAAGTAAACATCTGAAACAGCACATGCAAAAGCATCACACATGCCATGAGCACAACCACTTTGCAATACCAATTTCATCACTAAGCCAATTTTTCAGCACATGATCTCACACATGCTTTGATCTTTATGATTGAATCAATTATATAACGATAAGTGTGCCATCTGTCTAGCTGTGCCCTATCTCTTTCAATCGCTCTTCTGTCAACTGGAAAGTCTTTCTATCACGAGCTATCAGATTTGGATTTTTGAGTGATGAGGCCTCAAATGTATGGCATTTAAAGTCTGTTCAAAGCTTCAAGTTTCGGGGTTTATGTTTCAACAAGCTTAGGTTTCACAATTTTTGGCAAGATTCAGGAGCGTTTGGTATGTTTTTTATTTTTGGGTTCATGTTTCAGTCATGTTATAACAAGTTCCATGCGTGTTACAAGTTCCAGGTTTCAATACTTCGGCAAGTTTTTAGATTTTAGGATTTAAGTTCAAGCATTTTCAGAAAGCTTTAGGTTTTAGTATTTCAACTTGTTAGGTTTGCAATAAACTTAAGAAGGTTTTAGGCCTATGTCAATTTTTAAATTAAAAATGCATTATTTTCAAATTTGAAGATTTCATAAGTGTTACATGTTTCAAAGAAGAATCAAGCATGGTTAACTTGGCTTTAAGATACAAAGAAAGATAAATCACTACTTGAAAATTTGCTGAAAACATAAATCACATACAAGACGCACACCAAGTGATTGGAAATTAGCTAGCTTTTGGGAAATGATTCCAATGATATAGCAAGTTTCATCCACATTTCATGTTTCAGTCAAGTTTCAACATGTTTCAAGAAGGTTTCATCATATTTCAAAGTAGGTTTCAGATAGTTCTACTCAAATTTCAAAGAGTTTCATCCCATTTCGGAGAGTCTCAAACAAGTTTCCATGAGTTTGGTCATGTTTCATAGAGTTACAAGCAAGTTTCAGATAGTTTCATGCTTCGGCCAAGTTTCATGTCCATGTTGGCTCAAGTTTTAGGTTTCAAGAAGGTTTCGTCACGTTTCAAAGTAGGTTTTTGAGAGTTCTACTCAAGTTTCAACCCCTTCAAGATGATTTCATCACGTTTCATAGCAGGTTTCAGAGAGTTTCATCGTGTCTCATAGGGTTATAAGCAAAGTTTCAAAGAAGTTTCATGCTTCAACAAGTTTTAAGTTCATGTTTCAATCAAGTTTAAACATGTCTCGAAAAGGTTTCATCATGTTTCAAAGTACATTTCAGATAGTTCCACTCATGTTTCAGTAGGTTTAAGAGAGTTTTAAGCAAGTTTTACCGAGTTTTGTCATGTTTTATAGAGTTACAAACAAATTAAAAAGAGTTTTATGCTTCAACCAAGTTTTGTATTCTTGTTTCACTCAAGTTTCATGAAGATTTGATCACATTGAAAGCAGGATTAAGAGAGTTTCATCATGTTTTAGAGAGTTTCATGCAATTTTCAGAGAGTTTTGTCACATTTCATAGAATTACAGGTAAGTTTAAGAGAGTTTCACGCTTCGGCTAAGTTTCAAGTTCATGTTTCACTCAAGTTTTAATAGGATTCATCATGTTTCAAAGTAGGTTTCAAAGAGTTCCACTCAAGTTTCAATAGAATTCAAGAATATTTCATCACGCTTCGAAACAGGTTTCAAAGAGTTTCATCATGTTTCAGATAGTTTCAATCAAGTTTCACTAAGTTTGGTGATGTTTCGTAGAGTTTCCAACAAGTTTCACAAAGTTTGAAACACATTTAAGAGAATTTGAAGCAACATTTCAACATATTCACAAAAAATTGCGGGTACAAGAATGCTTATTACAATATTACAAATTAGGTCTAAATCTAACCACAAATCACAATAATTTGTATGAGATCTTTGACACATGTATAAGAATATTTCTAAACTTCTACAATTCTAACCAATTGACAACACACTGCCATTGACATGAGGTCACCAAATCCAATCTTCTTAACATAATCCTTCTGGAAATTTTATATAGCCTCAATTATATTGGAGATACGATGTGCATTCCAACTAGAACATTCTCTTAGACCCTGCATTTGCAACAACATTGGAATTTTGCTGTAAAAAACATTGATGATTTATGATTGTCCCTTGCCTTTCGACCTCAGTCTCCTTTTGTTTCTTGCCATGACCAGCATGTGTGGGCATCTTCCCTGGATTGTTCAACTACTCTGTTTCACTGTCTTCTCTACAAAAAATCTATAAAATATGTATATCGAATAGACATCAACTTGTTCAGTCAACAAATACGAACATTACCAAGGAACACTTATTGAACATGTTAATGAATTTAGTAGCGATGAAACATGACTTACAGATGGACATATATAGGCGTAAAAGCTGTCTGGAGATACCAATAACTCATAAATAAAAATAATTTGTGTAACTCATAAATAAAAATAATTTGTGTTATCGGTGTTCTTTGTTGGCATCTAAGTACAAAAAGTCTAGTAACTTCGCAGACTAATACTAAAGATGCCTGCAGTAGGACCGAAGCCATTCAAAGATTAGAGTTAGATGTCTTTCTTAGTAGTAGGATTACAAGGACCAACATTTCTAAATATATGAACCAAGCTTCAGCTTGTCTTCCTAAATGTTGTGAGCATAATTAGAATTCTGGTTAGAGACTATGAGATGCAATGTTACACTATCTTTTACCGAATTGTAGAGATTTCTCTCTATTTTTAAAACAAGACACTTGACAAGGGAAAAAACATGACATAACTCCATTCGTCGGGCAAATGTACTTGAGTTCTATCCAAGCTAATCTTAGCATCCACAAACTCATTCAATATAGTTACATACAGGTGGAGCTTCAAGCAATATTTCACAAGTTTTAGAACAAAAGTAAAGATAAAAAAAATACATGGGTTGGAGCTCACCGGAGATTAATACAAGTAGAAGATGACAGGATCACAAATCATAGCGCCGACGAGCCAATTGGCGATCGCTGCGCACGCACGTCGACCACCGCTCACTGTTCTTCATGGCCCCAGCTCGTGGCGCCCATTCATCGCATTCGTGCATGGGTCATAGTGCCCTCGCCATTGACCGGCGCCCACTGTCGGCCACCACAATCGCTTGTTGGTCGCTGCTGCTCTGGATCTGAACCCTAAGTGGAAGTGACAGAGGAGTAGAGTAATGGGGAATCGCCATGAACAGAAGCCTGAAAGTGGCAGAGTGGAGTAACAAGGAATAGATGCAGTTTAGTTAGAATCAGCTTTAGGATGCATGCCAATCCAATGGTTAGAATGTATCTTATCAACGAGGCAGGTAGCGGTGTACGTTCCCTAGTTTTTGTGGACATTGCGCGATCCAACAACAAGCGAAACGCCATAAAAAACACCAATAACACCTGCCAAAACGCACGTCCGTAGTGGTGGCATCACGGTCATTCCCCCGCCCTTCGAGTCACGTTTATAAAACAACCCGCGCCGCGACCAACTCCCTCGCTCAGCGTGTGCGGGTCATGGGGAGCTAAAGTGAGAAGGAACAATACTCGTGCCGGTTGTCGTTTCGTGATGGGTAGAGGTGGGCACTCGGGCTGGCCCGAGGCACGACGTCATGGCTTAGCACGAAGCCCGACCCGGCATGATACTGTAGCACGAGCTGTGCCGGGCCTGAGAATCAGACACGATGGGCGGCACGGCCCGGCACGATATTGTAGAATGGGCCGTGTGGAAGAAGCCTAGCATGAAGGTCACCGACTCACAGAGTATGACCGTCATGGATGCACCCAGTAGCATGAACGGCACCCCTATTGTCGACACCTAAGAGAGACAGACAAACGGGAGAGAGCTAAGAGAGATTGAGAGATGGTGTAAGAAGCTGCTCTCTCTCGCTCGTCCCTCTCAATCTCTCTCAGCTCTCTCTCTCACCCGTCTCTCTCAATCTCCCTCTCAATATCTCTCGCTTGTCTCGCTCACTCTCTTTCTCGCCCATTGCCTCTTCTCTCGTCCGTGTTGAGCACATCCTTCTTGCTCTATGTAACTGTTTAAGAATAAATAAATTTTAGTTCTTTTTCTCATAATATTTGAATCTATTGCCTCAACTCCATGCGTTTTCGGCTACTTTCCTCTCGTTGCAATAGTGCAAATGGGTTAGGTCTAGACCGGCACGGCACGAAGCGCAAATGGACCGTGCCTGAGCCCACTGAAGATGAGCTGGGCCGGCACGGCACGGCACGACGCCCACCTCTAGACTGATAGGTATGACGTACCAGTGGCTGTGCACGACCGGGAGCCGGTGGCTGGGCATGCAGGCGCGGGCGTGGGCGACGCGTCGGCGGTGGGCTGCGAGGAGGCTGGCGCGGGCGCGGCGAGCAAAGGTGGCGCTCGGGTACACTTCGACGACAGCGTGTGGAAGCCCGAGGCGGCCGTGTTCTGGAGCACGGGGACATCGTCGTTTGCTGCGTGCAGGCTCGCCAGTGCCGTGTCCGCTGTCTCGTGATTCTTTGTTTTTTGGGGCCTCAAAATCTGTGCTTTGTGAACTAACGAATGGTTAGTTGTTCAGGATTGATTTCGTAGTGTGTGTTTTTTTACAAATATTTCGTAGTGTGTTAGGACAGTTTTGTTTGTACTTGTACTTTGTTTTTCAGGCAAAAAATTCGACTTAGATTGCCTTTGTTTGGGCCTATAGACCTATCTTGGGAATTGATGAGCTGGCCTGTGAATCATCTTTTCTTGGTTCAGCGTGGAGGAACGGCCGAATTAGTGGTGTGGCCCATTGCTGAGGCCTCAGTAGGATCGACTCCAAAGGACCAACAAGCAGTATTTACAACCCAACAACTAAACAAGCTAAATCTCTACTAATATAAGAGGGGAGTTTGTCCCCATTAGGGATGAAAACGAAACGGAATTTCCGACCGTTTCGAAGAAAAACCGAAACGAAAGACTTTTTTTAGAAGCGGAAATTTTTTGTCAGAAACAGGAGAGCCATTTCCGACGGAAACAGAAACGGAAATTCCGTATAAATGAAACCAGAAATTCCGTCGAAAAGTTTGCTCACTTGCCCCAAAATAGAGAACAGAGAATTTACATTTATTTTCGAATTAAAATAATTTAAAAAATACAAATAGCTTTATAGAAAATATCAAATAGAGTTCAAAAATTTTAGAAAAATTCTCAAAAATACTTTGGAACATTTTGAACCTAGGAAAATTATTTTTAGCATTATTTTGGTTTTATTTTTATGAACAAATTAAATTTATAAATCTAAAAATAACAAAATGGCATTTATAAACTTCCGAAAATCCATAATAAATCTCATAAAATTATAAATGAACATTGAACAATAATATACAAAATTTAGGGTGTTACACCTTTATAGTTGGAGGAGTAAGATGATATCGATGATAATGATATGGAGGAGGACATGATGATTTGATCTAGGAGACAAATAGCGAGTCTTCAGCTGACAAATTTAAGAAAAAAACTTCTTAGTGATACTAGTGAATATAACATTGTTCTTATGTGTCTTGGAGGTGGAATGAGTTACATTGTTTTTGTGGTCACGTATATTGTGATAATATATTATGTTCTTGTGGAATTTTTCACTTTCGTTTTCTTATCCGCTCCGTTCCGCATCCGTTTTCGAAAATTTCAATTTCGTTTTCGTTACCGGTAAAAAATATAGAAACGAAAACAGAACATTCGTTTTCCGACCATTTTCGTTCTGTTTCATCCCTTAGTCCCGGTACCTCGCTCCATCGTCGCATCATCCTCCTTGATTCCCTTCCACAATCCCACCAGTCTCACCAGAGAAAAACCGATAAAAAAATCATAGCATCTCATAAGGCGGTAACTGCTCCCACGATATCCTTCCCCGCAGGCGACCGCCGTTATATTCTTCCCACGATCGCTTCGTCCCTCTCATTCTATCCTCCTCTCCTAGCCAATCTCTTACTCCTTACCACCCATCTCCTAATTTTCCACCAACCAAGGAGGACGTTTTGCTCTGCAACATCACCAGCCTGAGGTGATAGCCGATTGAGGAGCAGGACGAGTCGGGTGTGGCGTGCTGGTGGATGCATTGCTCTTCTTTTTGAAAATTGCTGTTTGATTTTAGGTGAATTCCAATCCTGCGTCGACTCCTGCAGCAAGTTTCGATGGGCAAGCACTTCTCCTGGAGTGCGTGGAAGCGAGGAGGTGCGATGAAGCAGTCGTGCAGGTGGTGAGGGGGCACGGGAGCTCGAACCGAAGTCTCGCTGCTCTTCGCTGCTGGGCACGCCAGCCATGCCAATTTTTGTCCATAGCCTCGTGTCTCCAGGTTCACAAAAATTTCCTTTTCCTAAAATCTTTTGTTTCCCTGCTTTGTTTCGTTTTCTGAGGTGGTTGATGAGGAGTGGAAGACTCTAGAGTCCTGAATATTGAGAAATATGCAGACATCATGCCTTTTTTATTAGCCTATTTGAGAATTTTCTATAGTATCACCTCTTCTAACCTGTGGGTACGCTTGATATGGCTCTGTGGTTGCATAATGATATAGTTAATGATTTTTCAGTGATCTATCATTCAATTTAATATTGGCCAAATTAATGTAGATGTTCATAGCTCTTGATATTGCTCATCAAGACGCTGACGTTATGCTAAGGTGGTAGTTGAATTCAGTTCTTCAGTCTGAGCTATGTCCGGACGATTCATTCAAGATGATGAGTTTCAACTGATGCTACAACCAGTTTTAAAAACAGGTTAGTCCCGTAGAGGTAGCCCAGTTACATGTTACTCCCTCGATTCTTTTTTAGATATTGTTTAAGATTAGTGCATGAATGCATCCACCTTAACACTAACTCAAACTAAAATATTTCGTGCATCACTTTAACACTAACTGAAACTAAGATATTGTTGGGTGCTGCTCGGACTAGCAAATAGTCTTGTTTTTCCTTGTTTGCTGCCTTTTTTGTTTTCTTTTTGATCAGGTCCATGGGGCGAAATTGAAGGGCGGTTTTGATTTTGTGGAGGTATCGGGTGCTGGGACAAGGATCCGGTGCAGTCCTGTTGGGGCTGCAACTTATACAGCCCTCACGGGACCGTCCGATCAAAAATGGGCGCCTCGGATCGGTCAAAAACACTGTGCAATATTTTACTGTAGCAAAACACTATTTATATCGTTTTTAGCCAATCTGGGCCATCCGATCCTTCGATCGGATGGTCTGCGCTTGTGGGGACTGCTAAAGTTGTAGTCCCCATAGTGATTGCACCGGATCTGGGTTCCTGGTGCTGGGTATAAAACAGGCAAACATCTGATTCCAACAGTGTGATATGACAAAATTTTCTATGACAACCTATCGAACCGCACAAGTTTAGGTTTATATTTCCTCAAATTTCGACATAACTATTCTTTATATTCCTGCTGGGACTTTAGCTTTTGTGACTGTTTTTATAAGATTTGACATATTTGTTTGGTCCTCGTGGTTACATTGGGATCAAGAGGACGGGAGAACTAGATGAAAAACAGCTTTATTTTGCTCGTTGCGGCAAAATTCAGGGGAACGGAGAATGCCATAAATTATAGTTTTTGTGTTGTTCTCTCTTCACATTGGTGTATCTCCTACCTAAAGCAGTACGGAGCTTTCTATTTTAGAACGACAAAGCAATGATGTAGTCAATGATCCTTGCCACATTATGGCTGCGAAAAATGATATTGCAAGTTGTTTGCACCAAAAATTGGTAGATAGAGTCAAAATCGGCGGTCTAAGATTAACAAGATACAATCAGGATACAGATCGAAAATATTTGAAAACAGAAAAGATTGTTAAAGAAAGCACCATCCAAATAGAGGCCGATACGGATTCTATTCCTAAGGTGTTGTACCAGGACTCTATCGGACGATGGGTATAAAAGAGGTCGAGAGGTGATCAGAAAGGCTGCTCAGAGCCAATCAACCAATTCGCGTCTACTTTTCATCTACTTTTTCGTCTACTAGGAGTAGTTCTTGTAATTTAATCTTTGTAATTCGATCGTGATCAATAAAGTTGGGCATCGCTGATTGTTGATCTCCTTCAACTACGCCCCAGGTTCGATTTATTCTGATTTTGCTGCGCATCGTCTTTTTCAGAATCGATCTACCTTTATCCTCTGATTAGCCTTGATCGGCTAGTTAGACTTACCCTTTTATCTTGGTTTAATCAGTTTTGAGCTGATCGAATCTAAGTCGATTGATCTTCACGATCGGCTTTCAGTGAGTCTTATATTTTTACCTTGTCGATTCCAAGTCAAATCGACTGGCACGCTCTGAACCAGGTGTTCGTCTGGTGTGTTGTTGTCAGAAACCCTACTTCAAGTTTTTGACGTCAACACACTCTTGGCACGCCCGATTAGTGTCAGGGAAGTTGATTCCACCGTCTTCATCAGGGAAGTCGATTCCACCGTCTGATCTCAACACTGAAGCTATAATCGTCCCCACGCTGGACGATTTAACTTCGGAGCAGCGTAAAGAAATCGAAGATTGGAAAGCTGCATTGGAAGAGATGATGCTGGGTTGTTATCAAAAGACCCGGCGCGGTGTAACCCAAAAGACCGCTCTGCCGACGCTGAATCCGCTCGGCGACGCTGGAATCTCAACTAGCCCGGCAAGTCATTACATACCAGCACAAGCCGAATTATCGACTATGATTGAGCAATCAGTACATCACGCATTGATTAATCAATATCGACTTTGGTCAGTACTCTCAAGCCGATGATTGCAAACAGTGTAAAAACTATTGCTCAAGAGTTGGTTTCATCTGGAAGCCTTCTTGATCCACTACAGGCGCTGGCAATACATTCTGTGTATTTGATAGGGCAGAATGCTAGCCTAGCGGTTGCCGCAAAACCATTGGTTCCAATACCCTCCATGTTGCCAACTCAACCGACGGTCATATTGCTGCGAGACCCTCGCCCTAGCGGGGTGACATATCATCAGGCGTACACTGATGCCGTTAGACCAAACGTGTCAGCTACTTTGCCGTCGTCAGCTCTGTTTAATATTTTTCCACAATCGGTCTCACAGCCGATTGAACCCATTAGGCACGTCCAGTACCAAGAACCGATTCCGCCCAGGAATCCGGTCCCTCATAAGGTGGTAACCTGCGCAGAGCCCTTTATCCTTGTACCAGAACCACCGTTTAGGAGGTACGATGGGTATGATCAAATCCCACAAAATCCGTCGGCTTAGTCTAACCGGAAGCCCGAGTTTGCACTCGGGGGGACAGAATACCATTCATGATCATTGGCAGAGCCCCGATATCTCGTCGGCTAACAACATTAATTGGACTGATCAGATTTTTGTCGTGTTGATAGATCAATTCGGCTTACAGTTAAAGGGTAGAGTCATCGGCTATAGAAAGTCGTATCCGGATTATATAGATCACATGCAATATCCACATAATTTTAAAGTTCCTGATTTTGCCAAATTTTCTGGGGATGATTCGGTCACGACCTTAGAGCACGTCAGACGCTTTATCGCTCAGTGTGGCGAGGCAGCTCAGTCCGATGGGCTAAAAATTAGAATTCGGTTCATTTTTAGAACGATTTGGAAAGCCGATTCCATGAGTACTTTTTCTCTGGTAGTCTGGAACTTAGGATTTCCGATCTAAGCTCCGTCCACTAGAAATTCGGGGAATCGGTAACAGATTACATTAAAAGATTTAGGAAGGTCAGAAATCGGTGCTTTAGCGTCACATTGCTTGACAATCAACTAGCCGATTTAGCTTTTCAGGGGTTAATTCCCCCTTTACGAGAAAAATTCGGCGGACAGGGATTCACTAATTTAAGTCATCTCATGCAACGAGTATCAGCTCAGGAAAGCCATTTCTCCGATGATAAGGACTTCAAAGATGAATTTACGAAAAACAAAGACAAGATACAATCGGATATAAAGGATGACCGATTAAAATTTACAAAAGAGCGAACGATGCAGCTGGATGTTGATCCTTTTCCAATTAACATGGTCCATTGCTCTGAAAAGATGGAAAAGCCAACACAAGATGCAGAGCTTAAGGATCAAATTCATATATCATCGGCTATAAAAATGATGCGTCAAGCTGATGTACAATCAAATTCTGATGGCAATAAGACACTCATGATTACTGTTGCCTCTATATAAATAAAAGCCGACCGTGAAGGAAAAAATTTAAGAACGATCACACCAAAGGGTTATCAGGCTGAGAGAGCATTACTACTACGTAAGCCGATACAGAAGTCGAAGCCTACTTTTTCAAAACTACTAGCAAAATATGAAAGAAGGAATGAAAGGCCACAACGAAGTCCTCCACATCGGCCAGTTAATGAATGTCGACCAAGCGGCCTTGAAAGAGCTCACCATCGGTGTCCTTTTTGGAGATTTTGCTGGGAAAGGGGATTAGCTTTGCCATCACCAAACACATATCCGATGCAGTATTACCCATGTCAAGGTGATAGGCAGCGATGGTCGGCTAAAGATAGAATTTCTAAGCCGACCATAAGTCAGAAACAAGACCAAGATGAAGGGTCTAGCTCTGCGGCTAGTATGGATCTGGTAGGGAAAATATGTAAGTCGATCGAACCAAAGTCGAGATGGTGTCCTCTGGGTTTAAGCTGATCACAAAGAAAAAGGCTTCAGCGACTAAAGACCCAAGAGATGAGGGAAGCTGAACAAGAAAAACGAAGGGATAAAACTTTTCATGAGCTTCATCCGATTAAGATTGCGAAAAAAGATGGATGAAGAAATAACTGGATTCAGCCGATGATTTTAGTTCGACGAAGCCGATCTAGTCTGGAAAATCATACCACCCATCAGCTCGAGAGATAGCCGATTTGGTAAGGGATCAACGTGGGATCGTGTAAGTGTGCATCGGTTTGTCCAAGGTACTGGTTATATCTTGATTGGCTAAAACTCAACTACGAATATACGAGTTGGCCGATCACCGACCTGAAAGCCAAATTAACTCGATGCAGTTAAAAATTTGGCTATGATAAGAAAATATATGTTCAAGACGATGATGAAAATTTTTGGAAGATAAACATGTTATCTCCCAAAAATAGGGGGCATATATTTGCACCAAAAATTGGCAGATAGGGTCAAAATCGACAGTCCAAGATCAACAGGATACGACCAGGATACAGATTAAAGATATTTGAAAACGGAACAGATTGTTAAGGAAAGCACCATCCAAATAGAGGCTGATGCGGATTCTATTCCTAACGTGTTGTACCAGGACTCTATCGGATAATGGGTATAAAAGAGGTCGAGAGGTGATCAGAAAGGCTGCCCAGAGCCAATCAACCAATTCGCGTATACTTTTCATTTACTTTTTTGTCGATTAGGAGTAGTTCTTATAATTTAGTCTTTGTAATTCGATCTTGATCAATAAAGTTGCGCATCGCCGATTGTTGATCTCCTTCAATTACGCCCCAGGTTCGATTTATTCTGATTTTGCTGCGCATCGCCTTCTTCAGAATCGATCTACCTTTATCCTCTGATTAGCCTTGATCGGCTAGTTAGACTTACCCTTTTATCTTGGTTTAATCGGCTTTGAGCTGATCGAATCTAAGCTGATTGATCTTCACGATCGCTTTGAGTGAGTTTTATATTTTTACCTTGTCGATTCCAGTTCAAATCGACTGGCACGCTCTGACTCAGGTGTTCGTCTGGTGTGCTGTTGTCAGAAACCCTACTTCAAGTTTTTGACATCAACACAAGTACATTATTTTCTTTGTACTTAGCTGCACAGAACATGCATAATACTTGTTAATTTGGATCTCCGTTGCAATGCACGGGTACTCTGCTAGTCAGCGGTAAATGCTAACTTATCGACTATGATTAATTCCAAAAGGAGCTGAGAGGTAAATGCTATATGGTGCATACGCTCCAGATACATAAAGAGTACATTGCTTCCAAATTGGGGAAAATGATGAAAATTGGTTATAAATCAGGCAACAGATTGATAGAAAACGACTGAAGTTAGATACAAATTGGTAATCGAGTGGAACACGACAAATCAGTTACTCCAGCAGCAAGTGTGAGACGTTTAGGTTTCTTTTTTGGGTTCATCAAGTTCACCAACCATAGCTATAGATGATGTGCGTGTGGAAGAATGGGAAGATATGGAAGAGGTAGCGATGGCAATGGGAATGGGTAGTGTGGTACGGGAGGGCAGCACGGTGCCAATAGCTGTGGAGGGTAGGGGATCGCTAGGGCGGGGCAAGGATGTGCACGGTCATGGTAGAGGATGACACATTGACGGTGAAAAGAAAAATATACTCATGTGGTTGACACAATATAGGCAAGCTCACCATGCACTCCATAATCATGGAGGGAATTTTTTTTAAAGAATATATTTTTAATGAAAAATTACAGAAATAATATGCTAAAAAAATAACAGTTATACCCACCTGTCACGGATCCTAATCGCGACAGATACCAGCACGGTGCCAATAGCTGTGGAGGGTAGGGGATCGCTAGGGCGGGGCAAGGATGTGCACGGTCATGGTAGAGGATGACACATTGACGGTGAAAAGGAAAAATATACTCATGTGGTTGACACAATATAGGCAAGCTCACCATGCACTCTATAATCATGCAGAGATTTTTTTTAAATAATATATTTTTAATGAAAAATTACAGAAATAATATGGCAGAAAAAATAACAGTTTTACCCACCTGTCACGGATCCTAATCGCGACAGATATTCTGTCGCGATTCCAAACAGTGACAGAATCTCTATCGCAGTTTGAAAGTGCGATAACACATTATCGCCAATCCAAAAGGCGACAAAGACTCTGTCACCAGTGTCTATGTCGGTTTTTGGTTGCGCGACAGAGAGTTAAATACTTTTCGAAATGTACATTAAATTTTTTTAGAAAGCACAGGTAAGTACCACAAAATTCAGTCTTGAAACAATTTTTTCTGCAAAATAGCCGGTCTCGTGATAAAATTGTAGGAATAGTAAAACAACAGACAATTTTGTTTTGTTCTGTCAAGATTTTTTTTTCACTCATTTTGAAGCGGCGTGCGAGTTAAATAAAGGAATCTTTTTTAAAATAATATATTGTTGCACTGATTTCATTCAAAAATTCGCTGTAACTTGTGAGAATTAATTATTAAAAGTCAGTATAATTTTGACAGTTACTAGAATTTTAGAGTTCAAACCAGGGTTCAATAAATTCAAAAAAATTCATATTTGTTATTGATAATTCATGTAGTATTTTAAAAAATTATTTGTTAGTTACTTTTTATGACAAAAATTTAAATTTCGCTGTTCCTCATTCTCTTTCGATGTGCGACAAATTTTGACAACAAATCATAGTAAAACATTGAATAAAATCCGATATTGATATTAGAAAGTGCAGTAAGTACAACAACTACAATAGCATGGCATGAGAACTACACCTAAGATACATACATGCCTTAGGAAATTCATAAAACTGGGATACAACATAGGTACATGCCTCTGGTGAAGGACTAAGTCACAAAACCATATATTCTATGGCCATGGTTACCGGAATAGGTCGTTACAATAAAAATAAGAGTAGTTATCTATTGGTTCCTGATAGGGCTTAATGTAATATCATCATCAGGATTAGGAGGACTCCGAGGACGCAAGGTTTGTGATCTAGGTGGCATGAAATCATCATCATCGTCGTCATTTATATGGTTAGGAGCTAGCCCTCCTTCAATGCTTGTTGAACGTCCTCTTACATTGTTGCGTAAACGGCCTGTTGTAGTAGTGGTTGAACGGTCTGTTTTGATAGTGCTTCAACGTCGAGGTCTAGGTGACATGAAATCGTCATCATCATCGTCATCGTCATTTGTATAGTTAGGAGCAAGCCCTCCTTTGGTGATGGGTGAACGTCCTCTTGAACTTTCTGCTACAACAGTACTGGGTGGACCTCTACCCCTCCAGTTAGATCCTCTTCTGCATCTTCTGCGTGAATCAGCCATCACACCCCCGCCGAAGAGCATATACATCGCTACGAATTCTGGGATATCTTTGTTCAGCAACTCTTTATCCTCCGGGAATAACTAATACACAAGACGAACAAACGAATTAGTGAACTTATGTATAATACTAAAAAGATTAGTAGGGTGAACAAATAGAAAATAACTAACTTTAATATGCTCTGATAATCGATCGAGCGCAAAGATCGCACCTATAAAATCTCATAGAGAAACTCAGAGTGTAAGGGTGGTCAGCTAGTTTGCACACCCTGAAATACCTTTGACGCCACCCTTGCAAGTGCGCCTTGAGGTTGTTGGAGGTCACAAGGTTTAGGCCAGAGGTTGTCGTTTCGATCGGAGAAAGAGGTGGGTTGTAGGGTGTTGTCATTTTGCTCTGAGACAGATAGTGTGTTGTATGTCACTATGTGATAACGGGGGTCGCGTCTCGTCACCTTTTCAGGCGGATGTGACAAATCGAACTGAGAAATCAATAGGCAGCGTGTTGCTTCCTTAGATTTTCAGGCCGATGTGACAACAGGCTGGCAGTAGCTTTCTTAGGCCGATTTGACAACACGCTGCCACAAGTACTCAAATCGGGCTGAGAATGCTGCTGGCAACGTGTTGTCCAATCGGACTGAAAAAAGCGGTAGGCAGAGTGTTGTCACTTTTGAGTTCGAAAGGTGATGGATGCTTTCGGTATTTCACAACTAATTTTACTACGAGGAGATAATTACCGAAAATATAAGTTAAATAAGCCCATGAACAAGCTGCCACGAATAGTGAAATTAGGCCGAAAAAGCTAAAAGCGGTGGGAGGTAACCGATGAATATGTAAGTTAACAAAGCAAAAGATGATATGTGAAAACCACTTCAAAAGACATCCATGACCAACTTTGTCTCCTCTGCATGAAACGAACTATTTAGCAAGAATAGCGTACAGTACAACAAGGATAGCCACACACATAATCTTCTCCAACCACTTGACATGATATAAAATGCACTCCATCTTGAACATCAGCATGTTCAGCCTTTGCTCGAGCATAGGGTCCATCCTCTCCTCCATAGAAGGCTGCATCCTCTGTGGTACTGTGGTTGTAGGACGCCCACTGGAAATATTGGCATCCTGTAGTCTACGTGATGAGGTGAACATGCTTTAAGGCCTTTCAAAGAAAGGAGATCTCTCTGAACAACTACACAACTCGAACAGGAAAAAATCTTGTTTACGGGAATGAATCAAGCTAACTTTTCACTTACAGAGAAAAAAGGGCATTTGTAGAACACCCGGCCATTATTTCCCTCGGTGTTGGTGTAGAACACATTAGCTTGCACATGGCAGTTAGGACAATCGACCTGCCTTGCAGTGGCAAGCGCACGAGCCCTTCGATTTTTTGAGCTCGCCAATTGAGATATGGCCTTTGGAGACAAGGAATGGGATGAGGACGAGGATATGAGAAAGCGGAGCTGGCATAAAGGCCTATTTATAGAGGTAGTATATAGATTTGGCCGAAAAAATGGGGCCAAACAGAGACACGCAAGGGCAAATTGGTATTTTCATGCCCCAGTTAGTGGGCAGTGTTGTCATTTTGGTCTAAGATAGATAGTGTTTTGTCACTTCGCGGTGCGCAGAGTGTTGTCAAATCGGGCTGAGAAAGCTGCTAGCAGCGTGTTGTCAAATCGCACTGAGAAGGCTGTTGTGTGTGTTGTCCAATCAGCCTGAGAAAGCTGCTGGCAACGTGTTGGCAAATCGCACTAATAAAGCTGATGTGTGTGTTATTCAATCGGCCTAAAAGCTGATGGCATTACAGAAGGAAAAGATCATATCTTAATAGTACATAACTTAAGAAAACAAAATACCATATCTAAATGCTACATAAGTTAAGAAATCAAAGCAGCATATTAGGTTTAGTACATCATGCATAAGAGCAATTTCTACAAGTTGGGTCTGAACTTCTAAGTTATTGGCTGCTACTAAATGGTTATATGATGATTCTTGCGTTGCGGGTACTTTTGTTAAAGGCTTTTAAACTCAACTATTCATACAAGGTGGCTCCGGCAACCTTATCATTTAGGGTATTAGCGTTAATGAAACTTATATGCTAAGCAAGTTGTACATAAGATATTTTTCTATAATATGGTTGTCCATATACTAAAGTGTGTTCGTGGACTGATCCCCCAAAAAATTGTATTTAGACGAGTTGTTTTGTGAACCGCTGAAAAGGCTTGAAGTGTTTTACAATCTGCGCCTGTAGTGATCGTTTAGGGTGTTTGCTTTGGCAGGATTCAGATGTAAAGCAAGTTTTAAATAGGATATTTCCAAATTATGGTAGTACATATATCAAAGTGTGTTTCTAGGCTATCCCTCCATAATTTTTCATTTAAACATGTTATTTTACAGGCTGCCAAAAAAGCATAAGTGACCATGCAGTTTACATGGTTGTGGTCCAGTTTTCTTTCTAAGTTTGCGACTACACCGTATAGGATATTTTAACCATTTTCCATGCATTAGTAGGGGAAATTTTAACCATTTTTCAGGCATTATGGTAGTACATATATCAAAGCTGATCTACGTGTTGTCCAATCAGCCTGATAGCTGATGGCATTATGGAAGGAAAAAATCATATCTTAATAGAAGATAACTTAAGAAAATAAAATACCATAGCTGAATGTTACATAATCTAAGAAAGTAAAGCACCATATATGTTTAGTACAACATGTATGAAAGGAAAAAAACTAATTAGCGCCCCTGCGCGGTGCTACTCCTCGTGTGGTCCCAGGCTTCTGTAACACCCTGAAATTTACTCTAATTTAAATTTTGGAGTATTTTTTATTTTTGAGAATTTCTGAGAATTTATTAGAATTTAATTGGATTTATTCATTTTTGACCTTTCATGAATTTCATTAAATTCATACAAAGGTTTATGCAAAGTTTTATTGGAAATATTTTATCTGAGTTCTAAATGTTCCAAAATATTCTCTAGAATTTTTCTGTATTTTTTTGGGTATTTTTGCTATTTATCTTGGCTTTGTTTATTTATCTGAATTACTTTAATTCGAAAATGTTTTGAAAATCCTAAAACAGTGTTGGGCCGAATCTCTGCTGCAAATTTATCGCTCCGATTGGCCGAGTCGCATCAAACCCTAGCCACGCGCCGTCTGATTTCGATCGAACGGTTGTGAGAGCGCCGCGTCGCCAGGCGATGAGGACCATCCGATCAAGTCCATGTGGATGGTTGGGATGGAGCCACGTCGTCTCTTCTTCGCGAGATCACCGGAGAGGCATGGGCAATGATGCCCGTGAGTTTCGCTTGCGGTTTTCACGCACGTCGAGGCTCTTTAAGCCGTGTCGGTTAGCACGTTCTGCAGAGAACTTCAAGCCACTTCTTTTGACTCCTCGCACGCACGTCGAGACCCCTCCTAGCGCCCGTGCGAACTCACCGTAGTTGCTTTCTCTTGCCGCCGTTGTTTTTGCTTCCTCTCGCCGTCGTCCGAGCCGCTCCATCGTGCTCCGACCTCGTTCCGAGTTTGCCAAAGAAATCCGCATCGATTGGATCACTTCTTCACGCCAGAGGATCACCGTAGCGCCGTTGTCTACGCCGTCTTCCCCAGCTCTAGCAGCTTGCCTCACCAACGTCGCCGTCGTCTTCACCGAGCTCCGTCGACCGTTCGATCGCCATCCAACCATTGCGGTACGTCCACGTCGCTCTTCCCTGTTCTAAGCCTAGATTAGATCATAACCGTTGGATCGTTTTTGGACGCGTGAGATAACGCCGCGTCGCTCGGTTGTGCAGTAAACCGCTCGGTTAACGTGCACCGTTGGATCGAATCTAAGCGGTAGAGATATAGCGTTGTCGTGTAGTTTTCGCCGTAGCCGCTCGATCGTAGATGTGCGGCTAAGATGCGTACACACGTCGGCCGCTAGCCGCTTCGCCGATTGGATCGGCACCATTCATTTTTGAACGTGCGGTGGTGATTGCGCCACGCCCATGCCGAATCGCGTGCGGCCGCGCGTCCCTGTTGACCGAGGCGTGACCCGATCTCGACCGTTGATTTCAAGCGGGCCGTCGCGATTGTGCCGCGTGGCAGCGCAGAAACCGAAGCGTCGCCGAGTTCGCGCGAGATTGCACCGTTGGATCTGAGAGCCCCGCTGGATGCGCGACGCGTGTCGCACGCATCTCGGTGCACTGCGGCGTGCGTCAGAAGATTTGACTGTTGATCTTTGGACGGCCAAGATTTAGCCGTGTAGCAAAGATCTGACCGTTAGATGATGAATAGCCGAGATGTTGACGCGTGGCCGTGCGCGAATCTAGAGGCAATCGGTTGACATCAGTGGTGACGTCAGTTCTGACGTCATCAATGGGACCACTTGTCAGTGTCGGTACTGTTCTGTGGACCGAGTCCACGGTGGACCAGAGCCGAACCGTGGACCGAGTCCATAGATCGAGACGACGTGGCAGCACCTGAGAGTGCCACGTGTCCCCTGACGTCATGCTGACGCAATAAATCGGTTTTTCTATTGAAAAATAATTATGTTAATTCGGTTTATTCTTTTTAAAATATTTGCAAACTTTGAAAGGCTATAACTTTTGCATTTGAACTCCGATTGAGGTGATTCCAGTTTCTAAAAATTTGTAAAATTGTTCTATTTTTAATGGTGAATTTTAATTAAAATTTTGAGGTTATGTAGTCTACTATTTTGGTTATTTATTGAATATGTTATTTTTTCGCGTAGACGCAAATTTGGCGGGAGGTTTCGAGGAAGAGTTCATCGCCCAAGATTAAGCTTCGGAACACGATCAGCAACTCTTTGAAGGCAAGTGATGCTTTGACCATTTTGATCCCAGCTTCTTTTAAATATGTATTTTGCTTTAAAATTATGCATGCTAAATTGATTAAAATATATTTAACTGAATTTGGGTAATTTAGCTAATAAACCCATATTGTTAATGTCACCTTGAAATTATTACTTGTATGCCCTGAAATCATTGTAACCCTAGGTTGCTTGTACTAGTTGGATGATAATATTGTGCTAACACGGGAGGCTAGACCGTGAATAGATGCTTAGCCTTGCAACGAATCATGAATGATCTTTCGGAAATACTATAATATTGACTAATGAAATACTGAATGTATTATGAAAAGTAGTGTGATGATGCTACATGATGAAATTGAAGTACGAGACTTGTATTGTTCCGTACCGATGTTGAGTTATTGCTGGCATGCGTTGCACAATAATCAACCAGGTGGGAAATGATTTAGACTTGGGCAAGTGGCAAGAGGCTGTGTGCCAGGTGGGTCTGTGTGGCAATGGGCTGATGAGTGATGTGAGTCTGTGTGCCACATTGGGCTGTGTGCCACTGTTGAGTGTTGGAAGTCTTGCCTTGGTCAGCTAAGGACTTCACCTTGCAAGTCTTTGAAGTGAGTCACCCGTACAACCACATGTCTGATATGGGACAGACCTAGTTGATTAGGGTTCTGACATCTTTCCTCTGATACCTCGGGGTGACAGTACACGGGGGTGTATCTGTGTGGGGTGAGCGTACCTGTGCTACGGCTTGGTGCCCATCCAACGGTGTTGGCCTGTCCTACACTTCGGCTCTGTGTGAGAAAAGTGATAGTGAAGACAATACCGGAGAGGTTCATTGGTTAAGATAGAGGTTCCTCAAAGGCTTTGTTGCAGGCAATCACCT
Organism: Otatea glauca; assembly: GCA_036346275.1. Classification (NCBI taxonomy): domain Eukaryota; kingdom Viridiplantae; phylum Streptophyta; class Magnoliopsida; order Poales; family Poaceae; genus Otatea; species Otatea glauca. Next base: position 15,358,882 of record CM070728.1, read on the forward strand.
GTGCGGTGAGTGTCAAATCTATTCGAATAGCCGTGCTCGCGGTACTGAGAATTGCTCGGGGATTACAATCAAGGGGTAGATCTTCAAAAATAAGATGTGGGAAGGGTGGCTGTGTGCCGGTGCTATGAATGAACTGTTTAAGGCTGTGTGTCGGGAATCTTTGAAGAAAAACTATTTGAAGAACTTAGCATTATATATAGCTGTTTCACTGCTTCCAATCTAAATAAGATGCTAGTTTAAAAATGTTGTTTGATCCAAAAGAACCAAGCAATCCAATTCTTTGGAATAAGCCTTGCATGTAGTAATAGCACCGCATTCTGTGCATTACTTGCTGAGTGCCTTGAGTACTCACCCCTCCTTGCCTATCAACCCCAACATCAGTGAAGGAGTCTACACCGGCCTGGGAGGAGGAGTTCATTGAAGATCCGGATAATTAGGAGGCAAGTCCAGTCAGTTGCCTGTGGCAAGATGAAGGCTTCCACGAAGTTTTACTGTTTTCCGCTGTTTCCTTTTACTCTGATAATGTAAGCCCTGCATGGCTGATTTATGTAAGGAGACCATAAGGTCGTACAATTCAGTTTATATAAACATTTGCACTATTTATTATTGTATCACTGTTATGTCTGTGATGTTCAACCCTGTAAAGACTGTGTGTGCTAGCGTGATCCTGGACTAGCACAGAATACATAGAGGGTCCAGATTCTCAAAATCGGGTCCCGACAGCTTCCTACGGCGCTGCACATGTCCGGAGAGACACGTTAGCTAGTTAAGGGCCTGTCCACGAGTACCCCTAGCAGGCTGTACTGGTGCTGTTAGAGTAGCGAAGACGTCCTGTGATAGTTGAGTTGGGCCAGGCGCATCGACGAGCTGGGAGGAACCAAGGACCGCACTTGTGGACTACTGGTAAGGATCTATAAAGAAGTCCAAGTCTGCATCGTCGAGCGGAGGGAAGTCAGCGGAGGTGCCCGCTTCTGGTCAGGTGTTGGATCGGTCGCTGTTGACAAAGTTTTGATGTTAGTACAGCACATAATATGAACAACATAATATATGAAAGGAGACCACTTGGTGTACCTGTAGTCATGGGGACGTACGGCGCGGAACGCTGCCAACTAGATCCTCCTGGCACGTCCGGAGGGGGCCCGTCTATGTGCGTGAAGTCCCAGCTTGAAGAGGAACGCGGTATGCTACACTAGCACAAAAAAACCTACCGCATAACTGTAACATCCCGAAAAATACAATAACACGAAAATAAATATTTTGAATTTGAATATAATTATTTCTGATTTTTCTAGCATTATTGGAATTTATTTGGATTTTCCTAGATTGTTGTGCTGAATGAAAAATCAAACAAATAGAATTAAAGAATTTTGGTAAAAAGATAAAAAGGTAAAAGTAAAATTTTGGAAAATTTACCATGGGACCCTAACCAAGTTGGTAAGTCAGGAAAGTCAACAAGTAAAAATTTTATGCACACAAAAATAAATAAATAAAATGAGTGACACCTCTTTTGACTAGAAACAGTGTAAGTCAGATTTCATGTAAAATATTCGAAACTTATCTGGATCCATAAAAATTACCATAACACTCTCAGAATATAATTTATCTATGGTAAAAATTTCAAGAATTTATCACGTAATTTAGATTTTCTAAAAATTCAAAAACATAGGCTTAAAAAATCTGAAAATTATAGTGTCAGAATTTTTACAAAATAACTACCAAATATTTTGACTTTAAATTTTTATGGAGACATCCTTAACCTAATCATAACTCTTAGCAAAATTTTCAAAAATAAATAATACAATTTGAACCCCTAAATAAATAAAAACCCGAAATAGAAATTTTGGCTAATGCACAGTGTCAGAATTTTAATTAATTCATTATAAGATATTGTGGTCCGAAAATTTTACTGAAGGATTAAAACTACCAGGAGATGTCGTTAAAAAAGGATTATAAAATTTGATTGTGATTTGTTAGCCGTTTTAATGCCTAACATGGCGCTGTCAGGAAGCCTTATCTCTTTGCTCGTTCTTCCACCACTGACGTGTGGGCCAGCCCCTTTACTATAACCATTCGCTGGCGAGAAGCGGGAGAACTCCTCTCTCACTGACTGGTGGTCTCGATCCCGCTGTCAGCCACCAGCTCCGCCCCTCCCCTTCTTTTCCTCTCTCAGCTGAGACGCTGCTTGCTCTCTCCCGATTCATCCCTTCGCCGACTCTCCGCGCCGATTCAACGCCCCGCGCTGCCTGCACAATCAGCTGGCGCCGCGATCATCCTTGGGAACTATGCGCCATACCCTGACCAGCCCGCGTCATTTCTTGCCGGCAAGAGACCGTGCGTCGCTTCGCCCGAACAGCACAGAACTGCCGCCATTATCCTCTACGTTCAAACAGTGGCGCCACCGACTCCTTTCGGCTATAAGTATCGGGATAGCATTGCAATGAGCTCCCTCTTGTCTTGCACATCGCTTGAACTGGGCACTCCAGTTGAAGCTCCCTTTTCTCGCCATTTTGCCAGAAACCCGAAAAGGGGGGAACTCCAAATTGAGCCAGTCCGGCACAACTCGTCCCCAATTACTTCCACCTAGAGCCCCAATACACATCACCGAACCCATCCCACTCGCCAATTTCAACTCCTCTTGCCCACAACGCTGCCGCCACCACGGTCGTCTTCTCTAACTCCGGTCACACGGTGGCGGCCCAACCCGTCACTTCTCCGAATGAACCACTAGGTAAAATTGACTCCTTATGTCGTGTAGAAGCTACCCTATTACCCATTCGAGCTGACATGGACTTCTTCTCCCGCTCCGGTCGAGCTTCGCCAGGACCGCCGCTAGCTCACGGTGGCGACTATCTTCCCGGGCATCTCCGGCCGATCCAGTACCTCCAGAAGGTGCGCAATGAAGCGCTGATGCTTAAATCGCTACCGATTCGGCCGGAAACTCACTTCTCTTCTTCTCCAGCGAGCTACCAAGGTTGCCTCCGCCCCCTCTCGGTGGTAGCTCACTCCGTCCATCACCGCCACCACCTGACCCCACCGTCGTGTGTGCACCGCCACCCTGGTGCTCCTCGAGCTCTCGGTCGAGCCCTTCAGCCGCTTCTTCGCCGCCGGCGAGCCGCCCTAGTTCTTCTCTACTTCAGCTCACTGCGCGGTGGGCCCGGCTTGTCAGCCAGAGCAAAATTTCAAGTCAACCGGTAAAATACGCCTCTCAACTCAGAAAACGTATTTTTCAATTTTCTTTAGAATTTCATACCCGAGTTAATTCAGATACTTATAACTTTTGCATTTTAACTTCAACTTGAGTGAAACAAAATTCTAAAATCATCTAAAATCAAACTCCTCCATAATATGCAAAAATATTTTGAATAGAAGTACTGGTTAAATTTGAAATTCAAACTTGAATAAAAGACTTAAAGAGAGGCCACATATTAAAATGTTGTAAACAAATTCAAAATGGAATGAAACTAATTTTATTAGAATCCTTATGCTACCAGGAGTTCAAATATATAAAAATATTTATATTTTACCTTTGTTTGAATCATTTTATACCAAAGGTTATCCTCAATAGAATAAATAACCAAAAATGAATAATTGTATAAAGGAAATTCTAAAGTAAATAAAATTGATTTATAAACACTTGGATGACAGTAAGCTACCTTATTATGCTAAAATAATTAAGGTACGAATTTGCTTTAGATATGTGATATGAATAATAAATGGCTCAAATGGAAAATGTATATATTTATATGCATAGAAAGTCAAATAGTTAAAATATGGGTCAAATGGATTCAAATAGTCACCAAACCAGTTTTTTTATAATCCTAACATTACAAGGATTTCAGGTGTATAATAATGTTTAGAGTTCACCATAGAAAACAGTAAATGTTTAGTAGTCAAAGTATTAATACTTGTATAATTTGAATAGTCATAATTTTCTCAAGTTAACATCAAATTTTACAAAACCAAATCCTATAACCTTGAAAAATAATGCCCTTGCTGTCTATGCAAAAATATCTTAAGTTTTTGTAATTTTGAACTAAGTCCTTGTTAGACCCTAATGATCTCTTATATGAGAAAACATCTCGGATAAAAGCCAAACGTCACGAAATCAACTTTAAAACACTCTTAGAAATGTTCCCTAGTTATACCTGAAAAATGGATAGATTATCTTATAGGGTGTAGTTGCAATCTTATACCAAAAACTGAACCTTTGTCGTGTAGTAATGGAAACACTCAAGCTTTTTCATCAACCCGTAGAATACCTCGTCTAAGTGCAAAAATTATGAAGATCAGTTTAGAAATGGTATTTAGGATATGGTCTACCATATTCTAGAAAAATATTTTATTTACCACTTGCTTTTCAACTAAATCCTGTTAGTTAAATAACCCTAAATATTATGATTAATGAGCATCATAATATGAATAAGTGAACCTTGTAATAACAAAGAAGTTTGTAGTTAATATATTTGTATCACCAGAACCTTCTTAAAAACCATAAATAAATCCAGTAACCTAGCTTAACAGATCTAACTTATTCAAAATCCTTTTTATGCAAAATCACTTAAGGCTAAGTGCTATTCGCATAACCACTTTAATTAGTGTTTTAATTCTTTTAATCCAAATAATTTTAGCATCTATAATTCGAAATCATAAATACTAGAATTCATAATTTTAGCCTCTTGAATTCGTAAATCAAGAATAGATAATCTATCGAAGAAACCCTACTTTGTTCATCATAAGTCTTTAGCTATATGAATGTGTATTTATCCTAAATCATGAGATCTTAAAATCATAATTCAACCCTAAAGCATTCCTGCTTTCTTCAGTGAATCTTTATTTGATTTTCTGTCTGTTTTCTTTTTGCCTTTATTGAAGTTTATTATTTGCTATATTTTCCGATTGATCGACGTGTAGAATCCGACGTCCCTTCCTCCGTCAGCCGTGGCCGCGTCTTCGTCGTAAGCAATAAATAAGCAAGGCAAGCACCCCCCTTTTGACCATCTTGATCCCAGAATTTAATTTGCATTGTGTTTATTAAAAAGTTTCATGCATACGTTTACTTTCTGTAAATTGCTATTTTGTGGTGCTGGTAGTTATACCTGTTTTCTCATGAAATTTCCTTGATAAGTATGGACATGTGTACCTTGATAACCATAGATTGAGCTTAGACAATTACTTAATGTCATTGTGGGTATATGCGATTACATTTTATCCATGCTTAGCCATGCTTTTAGAACCAAAGAGGTTGATGATTAGATCAAAATTTGTTTCTTGAGAAATGGAAAATGTTGGAATTGAAGCTGTTGGTTATGGGTATTTTCATTAAAAACCCAAAACAAAACTATGGTTTTGATGCGGGCGATTATTGGCAATAGCCGGAGGCGCAGAGGGATTTGCACGTAGTGTAGGGTGGAGCATCGCTCGTGTCGGATTAAGGACCGAACATAGTGTTGTATGATCCAAGATAATCCGTACAACCACAAGTGTTGGGATGGGGCAGCCTTAAACCGATTAAGTTATTGTGGAATATAAGAACCCGGGTACCCTCATGACAAGCCCAAGACGGAGGCCCAGAAGATACTCCCCGCGTCAGGCCCCGCGGCCGTGCGAAAGGGGACATATCCTAAAGGAAGTTGAACTTATATTTAGATATGATAGATGCGGTTGTAATCCGAGTCGTTAATAGGGTAGATAAAGATGTAAACTCTATTCTATTAACTGACTAGAATCTTGTAACCGATCGGAATCTCCAAACCGATCAGACTCAGAAGTCGCCCCACCCCGCTATATAAGGGAGAGGCGGGCAACAACATAGGGATCCGATCATCCAAGCATAGAGCGATCAAGCCATAGAGCATAGCACACCTCATATCGCCCAGCATATTGCGCTTTGAGCAATCTTAGATCCAAGAGATCTCAGATAATCCCGGCACACAGACTAGGGTATTATCTCTCCGCGAGAGCTCGAACTGCCTAAACCCCTTGTCTTGTGTGACCTTCGAGTTTGAGATCTAGCGCCTACCCCATAAATTCATTGCCGACTACAAAAGTCGACAGTTGGCGCGCCAGGAAGGGGAAGCGCTTTCCCACAGACTCGATGGCAGCAATCGGTGGATTCATCGCCACCTTCGACCGACCGTGCCTTTCACTTTGAAACGGACTTCGCCGCAGATGCGCGGGAGAGCTTGTCTGTTCGTCCAAAATCGATCCGATCCGTAAAGATCGTGCCAACCCATCTCGTATGTCACTTTGACTTGGCCGGCAAACCATCGGCGTCGCGAGGAATTGCTGCGATCTTCGTGGCATCTTCGCGAGAAGAGCGTAAGACCGATCTCCAACGCCAATAAGAAGAACAGAAGCTACGGGGAAGATCGCCTTCATAAGGGTAAGGAGGTGCGGTGCGATCGCTCGATCTCGCGCCGCAATGTCCGCGAGGACCTCCCGCAATCCAAAGTTGGGAGATCGCCGTTTCACGACGCCAATGCGTAACGCCGTCGCCTCCAAGACGCTCGACAAAATGGACCCGATGATTGCATCGGATAGCGGGCGCCCGATCGTGGCCAAGATCAAGGCCATGGTGACGGCGCCGCAATTTAGCGAAATCAGAAAATCCGTAGGTGAAGCGCACTCGCGCCCACACCACCTTCGCAAGACGGCCACGAGCCTACGCTGCGCTTCGAAGCGCCACCTTCAAGACGGCCACGAGCCTACGCTGCGCCGAGCGCCGCCTATACTCATCTACAAGCCTACGCCGCGCCACGAGCAAAGATGGCATGATCGTCAAGAACATCCGGAGCATAAAGCGGCTAAGTCGCTTTTACTCAATTATGTCATTATAAATAAAATTGTTGACTTTCGACTTGCTACTTAGTTGACCCACAACTAAGCAAAGAAGTCGGGGCTACATCTAATAGCGCATGCATCGCACATCTTTTGAGTTGTATTTTTCTTCTTTGCTTAACGATTGCGAGTGAATCCGAAAAGCGATAACTCCAAATTGTGAAGCTCGACCTCATGAACGGCGAACTTTAGTCACCCAAAACACGTGCTCGAAAAGAGCCATGAGCCGACTCCCAACGCCGGGGCTAGACTAGTCGGGCAGAGTGCTTAAACAAAAGAGTCAAACCACTTGATGAATTCAAAATCAATAAGGAAAAAGAGTAAAAACTCTAAAATTATATATACACCATCGGACATCACATCCGAGTGAATTGTTTTTACATTGCCTAAGTTACGCATATACATGATTTCGGGCTACTAAATTTGATGCGATGTGTGTGAGCCAACGCTTCAACGGCGACATCAAGAACTTCGCGATTTAATGAATTTAAAGGAGTGGCGCTGAATTTTGCCTCGAGCGGGAAAAGCGTTTTGACTTCGTGATATCGCTTGGGATGCAGATGTCCCAAGATGAGCCGATCGCGTAATTCCAATAATGGGGCTAGGAACCTCTCGGAAAGTTTAACGCGTGGAGCTCTATTGAGTCCTTCACGATCTCTTTGCCTACAACAGGCACTACCAGAAGGAAAACTAGTCGAAGCCGCATCAACAATCGGAAGCACTCGGCGTGAAGCATGACTCGGTTGGCCGCAACCAGAAGGCGGCAACTCGATCGCAAAGGACTCGGGGGCTCTTGTGGAATATAAGAACCCGGTACCCTCATGACAAGCCCAAGAGGGAGGCCGGAAGATACTCCCGCGTCGGGCCCATTGCCGGCGCAAGGGGACATATCCTAAAGGAAGTTGAACTTATATTTAGATATGATAGATACGGTTGTAATCCGAGTCGTTAATAGGGTAGATAAAGATGTAAACTCTATCCTATTAATCGACTAGAATCTTGTAACCGATCGAAATCTCCAAACCGATCAGACTCAGAAGCCACCCCACCCCGCTATATAAGGGAGAGGCGGGCAACAACATAGGGATCCGATCATCCAAGCATAGAGCGATCAAGCCATAGAGCATAGCACACCTCATATCGCCCGAGCATATTGCGCTTTGAGCAATCTTAGATCCAAGAGATCAGATAATCCCAAAGACACAGACTAGGGTATTATCTCCTCCGCGAGAGCCTGAACCTGTCTAAACCCCTTGTCTTGTGTGACCTTCGAGTTTGCGATCTAGCGCCTACCCCATAAATTCATTGCCGACTACAAAAGTCGACAGTTATCTAGTTTAACTTTGCATTTATGGAAGGCGGGAGATTGCACAGGCATTCCTTTCCAGGTCTGCTTGTAGGGGTTTCTACATACCAATGCAACGGTGTACGCCTTGCCATGAGCAGAAACGTGGTGTTGAGTGTGATGTGAATGGATCCAGGTCTTGGGTGTGTGTTTCTGTTTCTATGGCAAGGGCTTAACGTCCCGGGCTGATGCAAAGTTAACTTAGATAATGTAAAGGTTTTCGTCATGAACATTCTGGCCACACGCCAAAGGTGCGTGAAACATGCGGCAAAAAGAAAAGGTCATGACTTGTGGGTAAAGTCGTACACCTCTGCAGAGTGTAAATCTAATCGATTAGCCGTCCCCTCGGTCATGGGAAACTTGGTGAACTTTCACTAGTTAAATGTTTTGTATTTTCTAAAATGGGTTTTGGTTTGGAACCTATTTAGCAGCTGTTGTTTTTCTTGTCAAGGGACCGACATTTTTGGATTCCATTTCTGGATTATTCGATATTCACGAAGGGTTGTGAGTATTACTTATGCTTTACTTATTTCATATCAGTCAACTTGCTTTTACAAATTCCGTTTACAAATAACCTGATTTACAATATCAATTCTGCTTTATGCAAATTAACTGTAGTAGCCTCCTTTGAAATGGCCTGCATATATTATAGGTTTTGCTAAAGTCTTGCGGAGTACGAAAGTACTCACCCTTGCTTATATGTTGTTTTTAGGTGGATAATTTAGCGAAGCTTCGAAGTTATCCCTTTCGTCGCAGGTTGCGGGATTTTCTTCATCGAATCTTTCTAAGGATTATGCCTTGTCAGTTGCCTGCGGGTTTTGGATGGGCAAACTACAAGACTTTGCTTCTTTTGCTGCTATATGCTCTGAGTTGTAAGATCTCCTTTGTATAATAGCTTCCGCTTAATAATATGTTGTATGATTGTGATTCCAATTGGTGTGTATGTGCGTACTAGCTACTGATCATGGGACTAGTACGGAATGCACATTAGATTTCCATTTTTGCATGTATGTAAAAATGGGGGTCGTTACAATAACCAGAAAGCTACTCGCAAGAAGGGGATCACAGATTAGATTACCACTAGACGCGCAGGTGCGGAATCTTTCGCGCGTCATTGTAGTGGATCGTCCTCGCCGCAGTCGTTGCGTCGATGGAGTGGATCGTCCTCGCCTCGCCGTGGATCGTCCTCCCACGCCGCATCGCAGCAAAGATCATCGCAGAGTCCACACGTCCAGGATGGAACGCGTGCGTCGTGTGCAAGCACCGGTCGCCGACAAGGGCGAGAGGAGGCTAGGGTTTGGGTGAATCACTTCTAAACCATGAGAAAGCACACCGCGCCCACCCTCCTCCCCTTCTTATATAGCCACGAGATGAAACCCTAAACCGGGGCCGTCGTGCTAAGCCCATGAGGTCCATTAATTACGGATCCAATCCAAATTAATGCGTCCCAACCCATTAAGTGTGTGACCTACGAGTTCACGTGCGCTTGGACATAGATTCAAAACTCCTTTTCAATCCAATAGTTGGTAGCGGCTTCTTGCAAAGTATGCCTACTCCCAAACATACTATGATCAAATCGGATGTAACCTATCAAAAGTACTCATGTAATAATCCCTTTGCCAAGTATATGAAGATTGAACTCAAGGCAGAAGCATGTCATCCTTTGATGATTCAATCCATCTCTCGTATCCGTGATATATTAATAAATTGTGATTGACTCCTCAATCACGGCATGGCCATGCACTTCCTTAATCATATCACACGAGTGGCCTTATCATATATCTCCGTTTCACCGAGTGGCAAATTCCTCTTATCGCTCACTTCCTCTCGCACGCTTTATAGTAAACATGAAAGCTACCTTTATAACTATCCGGTTAGGAAGTAGTGCTTGATAGCCCCAAGGAAAACTATTACACATGTAGGAAATATAACAATCTCAGGTCTAAGGATCATACATCTACTATGTATGAGATACACTGATGACATATAAGAATGAAACATTCTCGCAGTGTCCTATTGCGGGTCTATCTAACTCATGTTCTTCAACATGCGTCCACAATGTATAGATAATATCTCCATATCCCATGATCTATGAAGCATGATCATCGATCACTACATGTGCTGATCTATTCATCGTTGTCCTATACGATGATTATCCAATCAGAGATATTTATCGAATTACATCAATAAGTAAAGAGCTTCATAAGCAAGTCACATACTTGTTAATCAATACAATGATATACATTCATTGGACCAATAATCATATTATTATTCATAAACATAGTCATGTTACAATCATCTAAATGATTGCCTCAAGGGCATAACACTAACACAATTGTGGCCTGGGGTGCGTGTCGACCCTATACAGCTGAGGAACATCCGTGAACCTGTAGGACGTCGTCATCCCTAGGCCTCCTGCAGGACGTAAGCTGGACGATGCGAGCGGTCTTCTGGCATACACGCTGTAACGCCCCTCTTAGGAAGTCCATCATTACCTCCAGCCTGCCCGTCCGGCCAACTCGTGCCAGTAGTGCGTCCATCTCCTCCGTGGCCTCCCTGGCAAGGTCGCGATGTGCACGCATTGAAAGGCAAGTTAGTTGGTACAATTGCAGTAACAATACATTACATGGCATGTCAAAGAAGTACTAACCAAGCGATGAAACGCCGAGTTCGGCTGCATGGGGTAGGTGTCCGCTGTGGAGGGAACGTGCCTTGGATGTGAGTCAATGACACGCACAACACAAACGCGTGTGCACGGACTGAACCACCGGATGTACTCGTCGTACGTGCCGGGGTCGTAAGGGGTAGCCTTCTCGTGAACGTCCGCCAACGCCTACGCCCACTACTGAGCATGAGGCAACATGCGTGCTGCCCAGCTCGTGCCACCAATGAAATCCTTCCGTGTAAGCCTGCATGAGAACAAGAGCACTGATGTTAGTAGCAAAAAACATCGCAAAAAATAATGCAATTGGAATTGACGTAGAAGAGCACTCACGTGTGCACGCTCGGTGGGACAACCTCACCAATGGGGACGGGGAAGACCTGACGGAGGCCGAACTGCCTCATGACACGGTGCACAGCGTCTGTCTCCACGTAGACGTCGAACACCAGGTGACGCTGTGTCAACCAGAAGGCGGTGTCACTAGTGCACTATAGGGAGAGGCCATGAGGTGCTCGCGTGCCTACCAGCTCCGAGAGGTAAGGATGCCAGATGAAGTGATCATCCGTCAGCTGGTCGAACATCACTACGTACTCGGGATATGAAGCGTGTGGCGTGACAGGCGTGAAAGTCGGCTACAAAAAAGGAATAGTCCAAAGTTAGACAAAAAAATTCAAAATTATTGCACAATTCAAGGTAAAGGTCATTTTACTAACCTGTCGGTGACACCACAATGTCCCCATAGTAGGATGGTCGACGTCATCCCCTGGGGCACCGTAGAAGCTTGCTCCGTAGGGTTCCAAATCCATCTACGGTCGGTCAATTTGGAACCTCTCAAAAGACCAAAGCTAAAGTAGTAGAGGACATCCCGCGAGAATGGACGAGTTCGCCACGCGACGACAATCGTCGCAAAGACCCCGGTACGTTGCTGCCAGTACAGCCGGTCCCCACGCTAGCTGCGGGATCTCCTCAATGTTGGCGTTTGCGATCGACCTTGCGTACTGGATCATGTGCCTGTCGACGGTGTCCCCGTGGGAGGAGCAGAACAAGACCCAACCGAAGAGCCATAGCAGGTACGCCTCGAAGTAGCGACTAACAACGTACTCCCCTACTCCATCTGCTATCCTCTCGAGCTACAGAAAGTAATGATTAGTTTCACAACTATAAGAGATAAGGAAATAAAATTTAGACAAAGTTAATTTCACTTACATAGAACTGTATCAGCCACTTCTACATCGGACCGTGCGCATAAGTGAAAGGTGTGTAGCCACTCTCAGCTGGTAGCACGTCCGCGAACCGGGCTAGGAGCTTCGTCTGCCACTCCGGGTGGACGTCGTCGGGCACTATCGCGTCCCCAGTGCAAGGTAGGCCCAGAAGGTAGCTAACGTCCTCCAGTGTCGGTGCCATCTCTTCGCACGGGAGGTGAAACGTGTGCGACTCTAGTCGCCAGCGATCTACTAGAGCGCTAAGCAAGTTCCTGTCGTACGGGAACCTCCAAGAGGCACCACGCCTGTCCTGCGCATCGGCGACAGTCGCATCCACCATCCGTGCTATAGGCAATAACCTTATCTCTCTCAGCCTGCACGAAAACATTGTAAGAACTATTGGTTCACACGTACAAGATATAATAAGGGAAGTATGGGAAAAGTGCACTAACCTGGGAATCCATCGTGGGTCGACCCGCCATGCTCTCATCGGGGTCCGCAAGCGAAGGGCATTAAGCTCGAATGGTGGCTCCCCGTCTGGAGGTGGCAAGGTGGCCAAGCGACTCCGGTGAGTCGCGTCTATCACTAGGTTCAGCAACTCGTACTCCCCGACGTTTGTGATTCCTACAATTGAATAAAACACCGTTAATACGAAATCAAATGCACAAACAAACTAAATGCAGTAATTAAAAATAGAATTTGAATACAATAAAAGGATTAGACATTGAAATCCATAAACGCTAATACCTTTGAAATCCATACATGCATCACACATACAAATTCGAACCAAATAGAATGCAATAATAACACATCCAACATCCATATATGCATTACACATCCTATGTCCACACATGCATTATATATAGGAATTCGACATATCACATTGACATGCCAGTAAACTACTTCAATTTCATATGCAAAGCTCATACAACAATGTCACGGCCTCCGAAATATCGGGCAATACTTGAAAGAGTGCCCCGTTTCCTTACAAACTGAATATTTCTTACCACGATGCCCACTTTCTGTAGCGTCCATGTCGTTCCTTATACGTCTTGTTTGTCGCCGCCCTACGCCCTTCAGCCTACTGACATCAGGAACTCACCGTGTATCCTCACATCTCTGATGCTCCGTGAACAAACCCACCACTCGAAAGCCGTAAATTTCTCCGCTCCAAGTTGCCATCACCGCTTCTTTATTGAAGAATTGTGACAAGAATATACATAGATCCATATGGATTGTTGAGCAAGCAGCCATTACGTGTGACCATGGTTTGTGTAAGAGACGAGGCTTGTTGCAGTTGCAGACACATGTTTACCGATGTAGAATGCATTCATGAGCAACTTTACGTCGGTTCGTCTCACGGCTGGCTTTCTCTTTACACAGTACCTCGAAACAAAGCTCCCTCGTGCCTATCTTCAATGCTCTATGCATCTCCCTCTTTTTGCCTTTCTCCTCCTTGTACGTACAGATCACCTCTGAGTATTTCACATCAGGATTACTCATATGGACTAACGCCCTAGCATGGCGATCCACAAAGTACTTCGCAATACCATGAAGAACACCCTCTACTATAGCAACCATGGGAATAGGTCTCAGGCCTCGCATAACCCAATTGTAAACCTTAGCCAAGTTTGTTGTCATGACCCCATACCGAGCACCATCGGTGTTATAAAGCAATGCCCATTTCTCCCTAGGCTCATGCTCTATCCATTTGGAGAAGCATTTCGTGGATCTTCCATTCTTTCGGACCAAGTGCGAAGGGTCCGTGGGTAACACTTCCAGTGCTACTGGGGCCTCTGTGTCAGGCATTGGCCTTTTCGTTGCCTCCGCTGTGTGCTTTGATGTCAGCTCGTCCAACTTCTTTCACAGGGCATCAAACTTTCTCTGTTGGATCTGGTCACACAACCTCTTAAAAAGTTTCATAAGGTCCTTGTTCTTGAACTGCTTGTAGAAGTTAGCACCCATGTGTCGCTTGCACCACCTACTTCGCAGATCAGGCTATGGATGTGTTTCCTCTGCACCTTTCTACAACTGCACGACCGCCTTCAATAGCCCGGGATGCTGATCGTGTATAACACACACTTTAGGCCGCTGATCCACGACACCGACTTTCACGTTCCTTAGAAACTAGAGCCAGCTTTCTATGTTCTCACCCTCCACGAATGCGAGCGCTACAGGAAGAACCTGATTATTGCCATCTACTCATATGGCAGTCAATATCTGACCTTTATACTTCCCAGTCAAGAATGTCCCATCCACACATAACAACGGACGGCAATGTCTAAACGCGTTGACACATGCACCGAAAGCAAAGAATGCCCGCTTGAGTACCATCGTCCTAGGGAAGCGCTGCGAGGGCTGCTCACAAATATCAATATAAGTTACATGATTCCTTTCCTTGATCACCTCAAGCATACCTGGTAGGTTCTGATATGAGTCTTCGTACGTACTAAATCTAGTTTTCAATGCCTTCTGCTTCGCTCTCTATGCTTTCGCATAGCTTATGGTGTACTTAAACATCTGCTCTATTGCAAGTATGATGGCACATGGCTCTAAATTCAGGTTACCCACAATCTCCCCATACATTGCATGTGCAACAAAACCTGAAGATATATTTCTATGCGATTGGTCAGACTCCGTCAGTACGCATGTGTGTGGGACGACTATAAAACACTTCCAAATGTATCCCACTTAGGCTAGTACGAATGCACACGCCATGGGCAACCTTCCATCTGGCATCTAACATCATACACCCACTAATCTGACTTCGCAACCTTAAAGGTTATACAAAGCGACACTGCCCAGGCTGTCACTGCTTCCTGAATCTCAAACTTCTTCTTGTAAATAGCACCTTGCCTCACCTCATTCCGATCCGACTACCATGCGAAGTGTTCACCCTTGTTGACCACCAATCTATCGAACTGACATGCATCCCACTTCGTAGGAAATTGCTCTTCATCGTCTTCATCATTACTCAAATCCTCATATTCCTGACTCTCTGTCTCCATCGCTTCAACCAACGATTCAATATTTTCTCCCTCGTCTACCACACCCAATGTTACCTGAACATCTGGCATTGGAACATCAACTTCCTCGCCTCGCACACTCTCATGACTCGAGCTGATATTCTGCCTCACTAAGCATTCTTCGGTTCGGCTGCTATCCCCAACTTCCTCCGGTTCATCACCAACAACCTCCTCTTACGTCGTATGGCCAGCATTGGTTTTCTCAAATGCTTGCGCCAACAACACTAATGGCCAACTATTTTCAGTTGCCAATCTTATGTACGAGCTCCAAGACTTTGACCCCTTCAATTCTACTAACTCCCAGTACGTGTAATCCCGTCTCCAAGACCCTACTCTGTGCAGCTTGAGGTCATGCAATTTACTATGCAATGAGAACATGTGGTACAACCATCTGTTAACCGTGCCCCATGAACGCTCACCAGCACGTGACAGGCTAGCCATAACACTTGGAAAATGACTAAGCTCCACCCCTTGTGCACCCATCTGCGGAACCCCTTCTCCATAGTGTATTTTAAATTCTACTTGTTCGTCCATACCTGTCAAACATTTCATGAATTTTTTAATTATCACACAACATAACTCTTAACACCTTTCAAATCTTAATCTACCCATACAACGACATATTCTACACTAATTCAAACAACTGCTGTAGCCCTACAAAAATTAATTTTTTTGTATCACATTGTATCCTGCGTAATTCTTGCACACATTGTATCTCTCATAATTCTTGCAGTTTTCTATATCCATAGCTATTATAACTCCATACAACTAATTAATTACAAACCTAAATAATCCGATCACTAAATCATCAATTTAAATAAACTATTGCAGTCTACACAGCTAATTAATTACAACCCTAATTAATCTCGTTCCTATATCATCTTTCTAAATATTTATTGCTTTACAAACCTAATTACTTACCAATCTATTTCATTTAGTCACTAAATTCTAAATTAAATAAAAAAACAAGATTTACCTGAACACACGACGAATCTCCCCTCTTCTTCTTCCTCCCCTCCTCCTACCCTTCTTCCTCCTCCCCCCTCCTCCTCCCCTCTTCTTCTTCCTCCTCTCCTCTCCTCCCCCTCCTCCTCTCCCCTCTCCTCTCTTTTTTCTCCGTCTCACGCGCGAGCTCTCGACTGTGTGGCAAGGCTCGGTGGACATGAGGCCGAAGGTCGGGCGACGCAGCTTTTACGCTCTCTGTCGCCATTCCAAATAGCGACAGAGAGCTGAACCGTTGGCGACAGGTTTCTGTCGCGATTCCAAACGGGAAACGTTGTCGCTGTTTGAAATCGCGACTGATATTCTGTCGTTGTTTGGAATCGCGATAGAATATCTGCCGCGATTTTATTCGCAACAGATGGGTATAACTGTTTTTTTTGGCATATTATTTCTGTAATTTTTCATTAAAAATGTTATTTAAAAAAATAATTCATCATGTAGGCATATGTGTTGTCTGGCTGTCCCAAATTTCAAACGGGCTAAACGTCTAAGTCTAAAGCTGAAGTTGTTTAGTATATTTGGACTATGAGGATTTGAAAAGAAAAAATAGGGTGAATATTCCATGAAAGATTATTACAAATCCTGTAAATCATGTAACAAAATTAAATGGGGTACAAGCTACGCAGTAAACACGCTCAAACCATTGAATAGGAAGAGAACAGCAGGGCACATTTTACTGAAATCCAAAAACGAGCGACATCAACGTGATCTGATCACACGTAAAAAGTGAAAGAAAAAACGAGCTAAAGGGAGAAAACAATGGTCTGCCCAACTCCAGTCTAACCCAATCTTGTTCAGCTTCCACCCCATTCCATTTCATTTCCCCTCCTCCCCGACATAAAATCGGCCGCGGCCGCCGCCATCTCCCTCTCTGGCCCTCGAAATGGTGTAACCTACGCCCCTAGATCCCCAACCTCCGCAGCTCAAATACCTCGCCAGTCGCCACCACCACCGCCCTGTCCCGAATCGCGGAGATCCCCAAATCCCGGCGCCCCTAGCCGGTTACGATGAAGGCGTCGATCAAGTTCCGCGACGACAACCGATCGTTGCTGCGAGCCAAGGTGCCGATTGGCGTGCTCGGGCTGCCCTTCCTCTCCGGCCTCTCAGCCGGCGGCGACGCCAAGGACCTCCGCTTCGACCTCTCCACCGCCTTCCCCTCCGGCCCGGCGCTCCGCCTCTCGTATTGCCCCAACAACCCACTCCAACCCTTCGCCCTATCCGTCCGCACTGGCCTCGGCTCGCTCGGGTCCCCCCGCGCGCGCCGTTCATGCTCTCCGTGGAGTTCAACCTCCTCTCCTCCAACCCGCCCGCCTTCACCCTCCTCTTCAAGCCCCGCATCGGCGACTTCTCCCTCGCCAACTCCGTCCGCTCACCGCCCCCCTCCGACTCCCCCGACTCACCGCCACCACACAAGCTAGCCGAACTCTCCAATGGCGACGACCGCGACCACGAAGGCCACAAGGCGCCCTCGTTCAGCGGGCACGGATTCGCGGTGAATGTCTCGGCCGCGGGGAGGAGCGGCGGCGGGGTGGGGACGCTGCTATCTGGGATTCGCCTCACCACTAGGAGCGTGCTGCCGTTGTGGAACAAGGTGCGCTTGCATTTCCAGTGGGGGCTCCGCATGCCACTGGAGCTGAAGGCCGCGCTTACCGACGATGGATACAGGCGGAAGGCAGGGGGCCTGGTCGTCAGCAAGCTGCCTCTGCTGGTCATGAGCAAGATCACCATTGAGCACATGCCAAGGCCGCCTCAGAAGTCTAAAGGGGACAAGAAGGGGAAGAAAGACGCGTCGGAAGGTGAGGGAGAGGAATTCTCGTTGGTGAAGAGGCAGCTAGAGGCACTGAACTCCGAGAGCATCATAGTGCGACGCACCGTGGAGGATCTGCGTGCTGAGATCTGGGGCAATAGAGCCATTTCAACGCCCGGTAAAGGCGAGGCACGAAGGATGCCAACAATGCTGTCGCCTCCGCAAAAGCCTTTTTCGGTGAAGCCTGACCGGCATGGGAATGGCAAGGAGCTGGTGGACAGCGGGCCTAAGCCGTTGCCGGATGAGGCGAGCGAGGAGTTGAAGAAAGCACTGGAGGCCCGCCGCAAGTGAGGCGTTAGGGCTTGCTCACATTGCAAGTTGTGCGGTTTTAAATGCCTCCAGTGTTAGTTTTTGTGGCTTAATAATAGGTTGGTAGGTAGTTTGCATCCGTGAATGGAAGCAACCGAGGATCTCATAAGGTGATGTAATAATTTTGCCTTATTTTCCATGTCGCTGCTTGTGTTAGGATATATCCTCATGTACAAACTCAACTTTTTCACTTTGGATGTTCCTGTTAGTAGAAGTTTCAACTTTCAGTGGGATGTTTGAAACGTATTTGTTTTCCAGGTCTTCTTCTGGTGACATGTTTCGGTTGCTATGATCATCAACTATGTGTAAGTTTCAACTTTCAGTGGGATGTTTGAAACGCATTTGTTTTCCAGGTCTTCTTCTCGTGACATGTTTCGGTTGCTGTGATCATCAGCTATGTGCAATTGATTCTCCTGAGTTGCCTGTATCTAGTTGCAGCTAAATATCACGCCACCTTTCGCGATTTGGTTCCCAAAGTAATAGGAATGAAGGCTCCTGAAAGGTGGACTTGGCAAAAGAACGAGCTGACACGCCTAGTTCCTTTAAATCTCCGAATAATGAAGTCCAAACCTCCGGACTTCAATATTGTAATCAGACTGAAAATGTAGGCTTCATTTCAACGCTGTTTTTTCTTCACGCTTCACCACTCATTCAGGACGAAGATCGCTGCTAGAAATGCACATGTACGAGTCCATTGACAAATCCTATTGACAATGGTGTGGTCAAACTATTCGCCTGCAAGGCTGCACGTCTGCACCGCACCAAAACAGCTGATAGATGGCTGTAAATCAGTTTGGTCCCACGTGTCAGACGACGGATTAAAGCACAGCCTAATTGTTCGCGTGGTTAAAGTGTATGCACCGTAAGTATCAAGCTTTCCACTGCATATGGACAGTCTAATGCTTTGACCGTAGTACTCTCTCAGTTAAGAAACTCTCTCCACTCACCAATGGTTGTCGACTTTCGAAATTTTAAGTATCAATATCTTTTTAAATATTTAAATTGGATACATAAAAATCATATGCGTTGATTTGTCTCAAAAAATGCTTTCAGAATATTATAATCTTATTGGGTTTATAAATATATTATAATAGAAATCAGCGGTTAAAGCTGCGTTTTGGAGACCATGTCGATTTCCAGAACGATAACAATCTATGACAGGAGCGAGTATAGAAATATGACTGATAAATAACGAGATGAGTAGTTCATAAGTGAAGGAGGAGAGATTCCACATAGATCTGGACTATTCAAGGTCGATCTGATACTCATATTTATTAACTTTCATCTTTTCACCATGTGTCTACTTCTAGCATATACTTCCTCTTCACAAGTTCACTCTGTTAGAGCAACTCCAAAAGGCTCCATATCCAACTCCCTATCTCCATATTTTGTCGAGTCGTAGCCAACATCCATCTCCAATAGTCGCCACCGTCCTCTCCAAATTTAGTGAGCGGAGAGAAACTCGCTATATTTGGCGATTCTCTCTCCGCTCGCTATCTGGCGAGGCGCAACTGCTCCTTCCATTCACGCGACCGCAGGGACCATCCTCCCCCTCATCATCTCTTCACACGCACATTGGCGGCTGCAGCGGCGCAGCCTCCACCTCCACTCGCTCTCCCCTCCCCCAATCCCATCCCAAGCTCCAGCCCCAGTTCCCTGTTTCTCCCCTCCCCCGAGAAGCCCAGCTCTACGCCAGCGACTCAGCAGTCAACAACATGTAAGATATCTTCTCCTACTGCTGCTCAGAGCAAGCTTGCTTAGTATCCCCTGCTTTTTTGTTTCCTCTCCTACAGTGTCTGTCTCCCCATCCGACGGCGGATCCCCAACCCCCACGAGCCATCCGGTGGTGGATCTAGTACTACAACTGGCGTGGAGTGGAGATCCATCCGGATTTGATTGATCTATTGCTGCTTCTCGTTTTCTTGTTAAGGAGAAGCCCTAGCTTTCTTGGATGGATTTGGATTTGATTGTTGGAGGGGTTAGGTGCGGATCTGTTTGTTGCATGCATGGTCCGTCTGATTAGGTTCTTCTATTTCTTCATCATCGCGCAATATCAATCATCGATTGTTCTCAGTTGACCCCATAAATAGGATCACTG
This sequence comes from Otatea glauca, assembly GCA_036346275.1. Lineage (NCBI taxonomy): Eukaryota > Viridiplantae > Streptophyta > Magnoliopsida > Poales > Poaceae > Otatea > Otatea glauca. The sequence goes on from CM070728.1 coordinate 15,379,170, forward strand.
CATAGTAAGATACTGGGGATGGGATGCAACCAAACTAGTGTAGATCAGTAGAGTTTTAGTCCTTCGCAAGCCTTGGTGTATTTTGGGCTCTCTTACTTCGAAACCCCATCGATCAGATGTACTGAATCTGTGAAAATTTGCTAGTTTAAGTTCACTAGCAGCAACATCGATTAATTTGGATTATTAAACAGCAAATGAGTAAAATTGCTACACACAAGGATTAGATTAACTAAAAGCATTCTTTGGTGCTAATTCTAGTTGCATCATGTATATATTGCCTTGCGAAGTTGACTGGAGATAACATGAGAGGACAGGATTTTATTTTCTTTTACAGGTAGATCAATTCCTATTGTTTATGTAGGTTTCTTTCATGGGGCATAACAAATTATAATACTTCGTAGAAAGTGAAATGAGGCAAATGATCATTGCTCATACCCACTAAGAGTTCTTTTAAGCTTTTTTCACCTTGTTTCTAAAGTTAGTGCCACACTAGAACTTCAACTTCAGAATAAAAACTCATCTAGTCTACTTCGTACTGAGACAAGAACTCGATGATAGTCATGATCATAAGTTTATAAGTCCAAATTAAGTAATTCTTGTTTTGTGTTTTCTTGTCCACTGTAATGCATATAGATGGGTAAATATTCGAAAAAAGTCAGTGAAGTGCATGCTTGGACAATTAATCGCATAGAGGAAATCGCATGTGATATTAAGAATATAGTGAACGATAATTTTTCTCCTTGCTCATGCTCAAGCACGGCTGAACTGAACCGACTATTGAGATCAAACAAATTGCTCACCTCCTTGACGAACTTGCTATACAATCGAAAGACTTGGTGTGAACAGATGACGTTGATCCATTTGAAGAAGAAGACACTCCGTCGAGTGTAGACGAGCATTTGTGTGCCCATATGACTACGAGACCGATGATTCGGGTAAATGTGATGATTATCACTTTAGAGAGGATGAAAGTATCGACTCCAGTGACTAGTGTTATTCTTGTCTTTGTATTATGTACATTAAGACTTATGATCATCACTTTATGTATTTCTGCTTGTACAATCCGTGATTACCATGAATGTTCTTTTAACTGTGTTGTTATGCAAATTTGGTTAATGAAATATTGATGTCCACAGAAGATGCAATATGGATGGCTTCTATGCTAGTCTGTTGAGTCAGAGGAAAGTGGAATACCTTGGTATGAAAGCCCAATTGGGGAGCAACATTCTCCAATTGACCATTCCAGTCCCCAGCCGAGAGCTCACAATAAAAGATCAAAAATTTTCTCGGAGAAGGAAGACAACGTTGGTGTCGGCATGGTTTAATGTTAGTTTAGACCTAGTGCAAGGGACCTAACAAACCCGTGCCACTTATTGGAGTAGAATACATGATTACTTCCACGAAAATATTTTTTTTTTCTCAGATCGTACTCAGAATTCACTTATGCACCGTTGGTCATCTATTCAAGTACATGTGAACAAATTTTGTGCATGTTATGACCAGATTAAGCGTAGAAGGCAAAGCGGGATAACAAAGCATGATAAGGTTGGTCCATATCCTTTTTTTGTTATAACTTCATATGTTGTGTCCATGTTAAATAAGCTACCTATGCTTCTACAGCTTGTCCATACTAAAGCTTTATACCAGGAAGAAAAAGGGCGATTATTTGCATACTTGCATTGCTGGAACGTATTACAACATCATCCAAAGTGGACTGATCATTTATCTCTGAAAAAGCAGAAGACATCATGTAATGCTTCTCCGGGGAGTTCCAATCCTCTTAGCTCCAATGCAATTCATCTTCATGAAGATGCTTCTACTGCAGAAACTAATGTGTTGAGAAGACCAAATGGTAGGAAGGCTGAGAAAGAACGGTTACACGGAGATAAAGGTTCTGTTGAGAGTGTTGAAGCAAGTTCACTCTACATGGTAGCATTAGAAAACTTTAGGAAAGAGATGAAAGAATTGGAGGTTATAAAAGAGCTTAAGAAGGACGAGCGATATAAACGAGCATTTGCACAAGAACAAGAGAGGATTGCTCAAGAGAAAGAAAAGATTGAGATAAGGAAAAATAAGTTTGAATTGAAGATAATGGTCGAAGAGAAGAGAATTATGAGCATTGACACTAGTCGCTTGAGTGGGCCACAACAACAATACTACCTAACATTGCAGAACGATACCATCGCTCGAAGATGTAATAGGTCGGGTTGAGCACTAGTTATGTTGTACGAACTAATTTGTTAGAACCTTTTATGCTATTGAACCATGCTATGGTAAACATCTGTATGCACTATTTTGTTGAAGCTGCATCAACTACCTGACCTTGTATAAGTAAGACATTTGAGTATTGCATAGTTGAAGTGCAGAAAGTAGTATATCATAATTGAAGTGTAGAAACTAGTACATCATAATTGAAACAATAAACTAGCGCTCGACTACATCCCTCCATAATGTTGGCATAAGTGCTCGACTAGATCATCTTGAAGCTAAGAGTGAGCTTTTATATTCTTGATGGATTGAAGAGTTTGAATAAACTCATAAAGCTCATGTGTTCTTTCATGGGAGACTACAACATTTTCTCCCATTACTTCATAATTGTAGTCAACTGGATCTCCATCCTGCTCATCTTCAATTATCATGTTATGTATGATGATAAATGCTGTCATGATATCTCTAAGTGTTTCTTGATACCAAAAATGAGCTTGTCCACGAACAATTGCAAAATGAGCTTGTAAAACTCCAAATGCTCGTTCCACATCCTTCCTAGCTGTTTCTTGAGCTTCCGTAAAATGTTTTTTTCTTATTCCCTTGGGGAGTTGTATTGTCTTGACAAATATTTTCCATGAAGGATATATTGCATCTGCAAGATAGTATCCCATTGTATAATTGTGACCGTTCACAGTGTAATTCACTTCAAGAGCTTGCCCTTCAGCTAGCTTTGCGTAGAGAGGGGGCCGGTGAAGAACATTAATATCATTGTGAGACCTTGGTAAACCAAAAAAAGCATGCCATATCCGAAGATCTTGCGAAGCAATGGCTTCTAGAATGATGGTTGGCTTGTGTACATGACCAGTATACATGCTTTGCCATGCTCTAGGGTAATTTTTTCACTTTCTGTGCATGCAATCTATACTCCCTAGCATTCCTGAAAAACCTCTTTCCTCACCAATTGCAAGTAATCTAGCAGTATCATTCTCATTTGGAGATCTCAAATACTCATCTCCAAAGATTTCAATAATAGCTTTCACAAACCTTCTCAGGCTCTCTACAGCAGTACTTTCACCAATCCGCACATAATCATCAATTGCATCTGCTGCTACTCCGTAGGCTAGCATCCAAAATGCTGCGGCTACCTTCTGCAAAGAAGATATCCCAAGAATTCCAGCACAAGTCCTCTTCTGAACAAAATAATTATCATGTGCTTCTACAAAATGCAACATGCGAAGAAATAAAGAACGATTTATTCGAAACCTGCGCCAAAAAGAAGGTTGAGCCGTAAACAGGATGATCAGCAAAATATGCGAAGAAATAAAGAATAAATAATTCCAAACCTACGCTGAAAGAAGGTCGGGCTATAGATAGGAGGATCAACAAAATACTCTTGGAATAGTTTAGCATGTCCTTCTTGTCTATTGCGATGAACGACTTGATGGCCACGAGTAGAACTGCCATGGCGTGGAGCATTCACAACCTGATCTTCCATGTGTGCTATGTATCCTATTGTAAGAATAAATACGTACTCATTATTTCTCTCGAACTCCTCATCTTCTGAGAGACATTGTATGACTAAGTTGCGACGAGTCATTGAGATATTGTAGGTATTGAACAACAAGAAACGTAAAAGACTTCGAACTGCAAATGGGTATGTATATATAGACGAGAATAATATAGTCGTTAAGATGACTGTTAGAATATAGCCGTTAAGATGACCGTTAGAGCATGACTCAATCAGTATAATATTTTTAAAATTGACCGTTACAAACTTACAATAAATTTTGAATTTAAAATTCCCGCATTGAAATATAGTCGTTCGAATTTACCCATTCAAAAATAACCGTTACAACGTGATTGTTACAATAAATTTTAAGTTTTAAATTCTTGCATTCAAATATAGCCGTTTGAATTTACCTGGTCAAAAAATAATTGTTACTATTACGACGGTTTTATGGAATATAATTAGAATATAGGAGAGTGTAATATAGAGAGTATTGTTAGAGAGGGAGGAGATAATAGAGAGATATATTTTTGAAGAGCTCTTCAAATATGACTTTTAAAGAGTGGGTTTTGGATAGCACTTTTAGAATTGCTCTTAGTTTGTGCAGTTTTGCTTACCAAACAGATGACCAGGGGCAATGTGGGAATTACAGAAAAATTGGCCCAAGGTGGGTCCCAGTTTGAAAATAGCTCTCTCCTCTGATCCTCTTCTCCCAAAACACCCCTAAAAAAGCAGGAATTGTCTGCGAGCGCGTGGTTGAGCTCTAGCTGCAACCCGGAGGACGGAGGCTATCCGTCTCTTAATAAAAAATCAAACGAAGCAAGCTAGAGAGGGGGGGGAAAGCGACGAGAAAAACAGAACGGAGGAGGGGGAGGCCAAGGCAACCTGAGACGTCACCACCTCTACCAGTCTACGAAACATCTCACGAGACAGCCGAGAGGTTTGAGGAGATGGCGGACGGATCGGACGGTCCTGACGTGTCGCCGGAGGAGGCGGCCGCGGAGAGTGGCGAGATCTGGGGCACGTTGGAGGAGCTCGTGCTGGCCTGCGCCGTGAGCCGGCACGGCACGGCGAGCTGGGACTCGGTGGCCATGGAGGTGCAGACGCGGAGCCCCCACGCCTCCCGCCCCAGCCTCACGCCCCACAGCTGCCGCCTTCGCTTCCACCAGCTCCGCCGCCGCTTTTCCGTCGGCGGCGGCGGGGAGGAAGAGGTTGAGGCCGAGGCGGAGGACCCCGACTCCTCCGCCGCCGACGGGTGGGTGGACGAGCTCCGGCGGCTGCGCGTCGCCGAGCTCCGCCGCGAGGTCGAGCGATGCGATATCTCCATCGGGTAAAAAAAACTAAAAAAACCACCCACCTTTTGAAAAATTCCTTTCACCGCTCGTTTCGTGAGCCGTCCGATTGCGATCTTTCGGTCACCGTTTTTTAATGGATAAGATTTTTCTTTTATTCTCAGCACGCTGCAGACGAAAGTGAAACAACTGAGGGAGGAGAGGGAGCGGAGCCTCTCCAGCGATGCCAAGCTGGAGGGATTCACCGGCGACGACCGCCTCTATGGCGAGGAGCCCGGCCGGTCCTGCAGGGAGTCCAACTCCACGGATCTGAAGCCTCCGAACCATCCCGGGGACCACGGCGCCGTGAAGGAGGAGGCGGTGGAGAAGCAGGAGGCGTCCAGCGAGTCGGTGGCGGCGTCGAAGGAGAGCAGCGACGTGCGCAGCTCGGCGAGCCTGTGCCGCCACCGTAAGACCGGCGCCGACGAGGAGGCGGAGGGGGAGGAGGCGTCCGCGTCCCTTCCTCCCGCTCAATCGCAGCCGTTGGCCGCTATGCTCGACACGATCGCAGCCAAGTTTGGTTCCGTATTCGAACGGCTTCACGAAAGCCAGGTAAAAGAATTTACCGTCTGCTCATATTGTTTTACCTGCGGGATGTCACTAGGCCAAAAATGAAAAAGGGTAAAATTGGAATATTCCAGGTAAAAAAAGCATAAGCCTTAATGATATGTCAGGCGTTGGATCCTACCCACTCTTAATTAACGGACCTCTTGATACGATAGGTTTTGGTAGGATCGGAAAAAATCCCTTAATTATAGTAGTTAATAGTTTTAAAATTGAAATAAGTTCGTATGAAATGAAATCGAAACAATTCAACGAGGTTTTGGCTTAACACGGTTGGTTGGTTTGAATTTAAAATAATCATTTAAATGATAGGTAAAATAATTTTATATTAAAATATATCAATTTTAAAAATAACTTCATAATAATTTATTAAGCTTGATAGCCAGCTCTAGGTTAGGCTTGCATGTGGCGTTATGACCTGTCATTAAGAGCACTAATCGGTGGCCCTCACTACTAAAATGAGCAACCTGATTTACGTGAGCAAAACGTGTCATTGCTTACCTGTGAAATGGTGAGGATGAGCTCGAGTTTGTTGTGGACTTGTGGTAGGTAGCTGCTGCGTATGGATGAGAAGACGCGCGCGCACACATGGTATCCATATTTCTTTCCTAATAAGACAGACGAATACGAAGAAGTATTTATAGAACTTGATAAAATAGAGGCGAAATTAATTTGCAGCCTTGCGAATATTCGAGTTCATATGGGAGAGAGAGAAGCTGCTATCTTTTGCTTGTTCTTTCCATTGATCCATTCCAGCACGGCCTGGTTGGGTGCCGCGTAGCAATCAGATGGGCGGCTGACCTCTAGCCAGATGCTCGCAGATATTTTTTTTTCTTTTATCTTTTTTATTTATGTGCGAGTCAATCCACTTGCAGGAGAGCGCTACGTACCGGGGCACGATCAGGCGCCACGTGGACCTAGAGATCGTGCGGCGCAAGTTGGACGGGTCGGGCGCCTGCTGCTACCCCGCGTCCGAGTTCTACCGCGACCTGCTGCTGCTCTGCACCAACGCCGTCGTCTACTTCCAGCGCCCCGGCCCGGAGCACGCCGCCGCGCTTGACGCCCGCGCGCTCGTCTCCGCGTACGTATCCGCGTCTCTCCGCGAGCCGAAGCGGGAGCACGGCGCCGCGTCGGGCCCCCCGGCGGCAGCGGATTCACGGAGGGTTGAGGCTGTTGCGGACATCGTTGGGTCGCTGATCGAGAAGGGGGGCAAGCCGCTCATTGTTTGCCGCAAGCGGAGCTCCATCGCGAAGGCCGCCGCGGCCGCGAGAAAGGAGGAGAGTGCTGAGAAGGGTGAGGCCGAGGAGGAGGAAGGCGACCGCCAGAAGAAGGCCGTGGTGGCGGCGACCAAGGACAAAGCGTGGGGGCTGAGGACGACGAAGAACCGAGGCCCGGGCAAGAATTCCACGGGCGCCAGTGCCGCTCTAAACCGGAAGCCGGCGAAGGCGGCTGATGGTTCGGCAGTGACGGAAGGAGCGAAGAAGCTTGACAAGAAGAGCGCCGGCGCCGGCGCGGCCGCAGATGGCCTCGCCAAGAAGCGGAACGCGAAGGACTTCCTCAAACGCCTGAACCAGGGCTCGTCGCCCTCGAAGAAGCTAGCGTCGCCGCTCGGGACGCGGAAGCGGGCTGCGGCGGCGGCGGAGCAGCAGAAGGCCCGGAAGGAGCCTGGTCGGAAGGAGGCCGACCGCGGTGCCTCGAAGAAGGGAGCCAAGTCTGCCGCGACAAAGAGAGGCGTCGGGCGGCCGTTGAAACGAGGGGCCGCTCCAACGATGCCGCCGCCGTCGAAGAGGGCGAAGGTGAATAGGTCGGAGAAGGCGTCGTCGACGAAGCGAGGAAGGAAGTAGAATTAGGGTGGTGTAGGCTGTAGCAGTGTAGCTAGATGTAGCCAGTAGCCAGTAGCCGGTAGGAAGTGATAGTTTCATCTATAGGAGAGTTTCAGTATGGTTGTCGTAGGGAACGCACTGTACTGACATGTTGTAATGAGACTAACAGATCGGTTGTCTTTTTAGTACCCTTATCATGGCCTGTTTGAAGTTTGAACTAATCACTCAAATCACCCAGGGGCTAACCACTTTTGCTGTTCATCTTTTGGATAACTTACAATCGAAATGCGTTGGTGTATCGTAGGAAGAATATGCAAATATAGAGTATAAAACAATGTCCCCAACCTAGCATAGCAAATGCAAGAACTTGAACGTCAATTTGTTAATGTCAAATGCTTCATAGGCTCCACTAGGAAACAAAATATCAAGAGAGAGAAAAGAAGCAAAACAAAGATATGCGGTGAGCGTGGATCGAACACGCGACCTTCAGATCTTCAGTCTGACGCTCTCCCAACTGAGCTATCCCCGCATTAAGGCTAGGAACGGTTGATTAGTTCTCTTAGGTGCCATTGCATGATAGAGAAGCAAGCCTACAAAATGACATCCCATCAGAATACTACAACAATTTTACATTACAGTACAGCCACTGCGGAGTTCACGGTACATGGAAGAGGCAAAGAGAACGGAGATTAAGCCATGTTAATAATCATTTCTAGAAGATTAGAGTTACTTCTAGTCTATTACAGAGGAAATACCACCACCACAATCACTTGAAGGTGCCAGAAGTTTTTCCATTCCATTCGCATCACCCTTCCCCTCATGTGCTGAATTTTGAGTAGCCAAAGAAACTCATCTCTGGGACCAACAGCCTAGTACACCCTCTTTTGGCATGTCAGTTTCTCCACCACATGGTTTCTTTGTCAGTGATCGAGGCAGGAGGTCCACAAAGTCATGTTAATCTTCCAACACATCGCTGGTATAACTAACGAGCACTGCCGTTCCGGCCCATGTGATCACCAGCAGAACCCATTCGGACTTTGGTGGCCATATCTTCTGCTATATGAAGACTGGTTAGTGAAATAGGTAAAGTAGCAATGTAATAGGTTTGATGTATCAATCACGAGGAATATATATTTCTGATGTCCTCAAGTAACCAGTATCTAGGAAGGTTACTGAAATTTCAATTCAAACTCACCAAAATTCATACAACATTTGTCAAGATTTTGAGCAGATTTTCAATTATCCTACTACTATCTACTGATTGAGGTGTAATCAGTTCAGAAAACCAACTACACAACGTGTACAATATTACTTGCCCTTTGATGATATTGCTTTTACAGTGCACTTCGAAGGTGGAATCGGCCAGTAACTTACCACTTTCGCTATCTGATGCTTCGTCAAGTCTGGCGATTGCATCAAGTAATGACTGCTCCTGGTCCTACAAGGACAATCATTTATGATTCTCAAATAAAGGATAGAAGGAATTATAAGCAGTTTTTCTCCACACACTACTTTCTACAGGGAACAACATGGAAATAGACATGTCAACTCACTTTCAGCAGTTTGCTTGCCTTTTCAATTTCACGTATATTCGGATTGGACAATACCCTCTCCACCTGTGTCGGGAACATACAATTGTGAGGAACAAATATTGTCTGACTACCTTTTGATGTCTGGCCTCTTGAGAGAAATTTACCAATATCACGACACTGTCAGTGTTAGGTACATCAATGTGACCAATATTCCTGTTAATGCCATTTTGGGGTGGAGCATAATCCTTTATAGGCTCATTTTGAGATAGCCTGCCTCTCCCCCTGCCCGACAATGCCATGGTACCATTGTTGCTTGGATGCCTCTTCAACACAGGACCAGAAGGACCCCAACCATCTCGATTTGAGATGCCTTGATCATCACAGTCCCATCTTATATCTTCAGGTGCCATCTGTCAAAGGATTGTTCATCTTCCACTGATTAATTAACCGAAGGTGGCAATCAGCCAGGATAATTCAACATTTTTCATATTCTAGCCAAATCAACAAGTAAAATTTAATTCTCCAACATATCATATATGCTAATTAAATAAATTTCCGTACTCTAGTCAACGAACTAAGCAAATTTCAGTCCTCCTATACACTAAACTTCTGGTTAGAGAGATTAATTGTAGAGGGCAAAATTTCAGTCCCAACAGATCATTAAAGGTATTAAAATTATTCCATGATACCAGTATTAACATAATTGTGACAAGAAATGTGCAGCAATAACAAATCCTTTCCACTTTAATTTCTATGCTATTGGGCACAGGAGCACAATGACCGGTTAGTTATTGGGGTACATCAACAGATACTGTAACAGGTAGAATATAAAAAACGAATAATTCATAGCCAAGGGTTGAGAAGAAGAAAATTAGTTACAGATGAAAATCATAACCAAAAAAGAAAAGCATAATCAGTTAAAGTGCGGAGCACACAACCAAATAAGGAGAAAATGAGTAAGAAAAAGTAAGATACAGAACAATACAACCATTGCAGACCAAAACGATGCTTACATCACTTAGCCTGACCGACTCCCAAGTCTCAGCCATTGTGCCTTTGTCATAGACAAGAGCATGTTCGCCCTGAAAAGAATCAGGAGAGTAGGTAAGATTACTTGACACAGATGTGCATCTGCATCAAGGAGCAAATAGTAGTGAAGTTTAAAACAAACCGTAGCAGGATTATAATTGGTTATAGTGGCCTCATAGAAGTTGTTATCGTCCGGCCATCTTGTAAAAATTTTTTGGTGAATAAACGAAGTTGGATCCATGGACGGTAATGACAGTGGCGTGGTCTGCACATGCATCAATAAAACCGAGAAATCATCATAAAATTGATATTGGAATGCAAGAAACGTGACACATAGTATCCTAAACACACCATCTTTGCCTTCTTGCCCTTTGTTGACGATGGCCCCCACTTTGCAGAAGATGGAACTGAGTGTGAAGGCATAAGAGGGGACTGGAGGCCTGCAGATTGCGAAGGAACCAAATGAGATGTCTTCCGCCTCTTGGCGGTCGGCCCAGGTTCTGCATCATGAAGAACTCTGCTGCCACGATTCAGACCACTCTGGGTTCCACCTCGCTGTCTCAGCTCTCTGCATAAATTTAAGAAGTGTAAACAATTAATAGAGAATATGATGATTAAGTGAAACATGTGCATAAGAAAAAATGAGTGCTGTATGCAAAGACCTCATTCTACGGATGGACCCGTCTTCATTAACCTTGTTTAATAGCTCCCTGTGTTCCTCATCAGAAACTCTCAGTTCTTTCCTGAGTTCAGTAATCAAACTTTCTTTTTCCTGCGAAAAATCATATTTAGTTCTCAGCACAAACAGCAGGACAAGGAGTGGATACTGAAATTGTCAGCACAAGTTTCATTTTGGTATATGTACCCAGGATATTGCATCAGATTGCACTTTGAATGCTCTAAGAACACCAGTGTACGCCTCTTGCTCAACCCGATGTATTTCGCTCTCCAAATCATTGTGTGCAGTCACATAAGGAATTGGCCCAACAGATGCTCTGCCATTCCCACTGAAAGATCGTCCTCTTAGTCCTCTATTTTGTGTCAGGGGGGGATCATCATCCGTCCCTGAAACCAAGGGCAAGGAATCATTACTACAGAAAATTTAAATACACAACTTGACTGCAAGTCATCATATCATGAAATCCACTAAGAGATCAGAAAACACAGTGTAAATACTTTGTGGACTCAGGGTCCAACTATGATTAGAATTTACAATTTGGCAAGAGGTTCTAGAAGCCAAGAAATGGTCAGGAAAGGCGAGATATATGAGATCAAGTCATCAATCTACATCAAGTGTTTGGCAAATGGAGCCCTTTTTTAAAATTTGATCATGACCATGCAAATGAGGACATTGGTTTCCTCAATATAATATTATTTAAACAAAAAATTTATTGGCCCATCTTTGCTAGAAAGCAAGAACTTGCATCTACTGGACATTTACATTACTCACTGGCAAATAATGGCAATCTTCTCTCAAGATTTTATTTGGGAAGTCGAAAGCCATGATTCACAAAAACGCCTAACAAAAACTGCTGAATGACTTTTTTTTTTTGTATTCACCGCCTGGATACAAATTCATGTCAATTTACAACGATACAATCTGTCTAACAAGATGATGTATGCATCTATTAAATTATTATTATCGAAGCAATACTCTCAAAGCATATACAGTATACAAGCAAGGCAGCAAACGACAGACCATATTCGAACATTACAAATCGCCGGAATAACTAACCAATTCGAAGCAACACGAATCGAACGAGACGGGGCTTTCCAGCCCGGCCAAATTTACTGGGACAGCAAGCTGGTTAGTCCAGTGAAACTCACCGCTGCTATCGTAGGGGTTGTACCCTATGGCCTTCATGGACCCGCCGGGCGGGCGCGACGAGACGAAGAAACCCTAGAAATTAGCCACGCCTTCTCCGGATCTGGATGGCTCGGTCCGCCCGGGATCGAATCCGGGGATATATGGAGCAATCTGAGGCCCAATCGAGCAGTACCTGGAAGGCTTGGAGACCGATTTGGGAGGCTTCGGGCTTGGAATTGGATGAGGATTTGGGAACGCGGCGGTCGAGGAGAGGGGAGGTAGGGTTCAAGGCTTCAAGCCGATCGGGAAATTTAGGAAGTGATTTTGCGATTAGCCCCCTGTCAATTTCAGTTGTTTTTCTCCGTGTTAAGATTCGTACACATAATGAGAAGTTTGGGGGCTTTCTGCATATTGGGTATCCCACGTGGCCTTTTATAGCCGTGCTATGGCATGGTTTAGTCGGTCACTACGTGCGAGTACAAGTGTCATCTACAGTCAGATACAAATACAAGTAGTACTTGGTTTTTTAATAATAAATTGATCACCGTAGAATGATCGAGAATAATTGCAATAGATGAATACTGGGTATAGAAGATCTTAACTATTTTTTCTTTATTGATTATAGATTGATTCTCTTGTACAATGTGGTGTAATATTTATATCCAAAACCTCTCGAGAGTATTTTTGGAATTCACTGACTAAAATCAAGAGTTGGTTATATCTCAACACCCCCCTTGGGCGAATACTGCGTAACACATATGCTTATCAAAAACTCAAAAAAAAACTAGTGCAAAAAAGATAGAGAAAAGTGTATATTGCATTTGCATATTGTGTTACACTTGTTACCTTATTAAAAACATTCATGTGAGAAAACTTCAGAAAAACTCAATAAGAAAAAAGAGTGTAACTTGTAATCTCCTATATTAGGGTTGTATCTTCATAATCATACTAAAGGTTATGATTTAGGGATTTACTCTCACTAAACTATGCCTCTCTCTCTCTCTAAGTTGTTTTGTGGCAATGCCATGAACACATCTTTAAAAACTAAATGTTAACAAAGACTTAGTGACTAAATTATTCAGCTTTTCACATAACTTAGTTTGTAGGATTTTTGTCTCACCATTCTTCTGGAGTTCATAAGGATAGAAAAGTTTAAAGTCAATATGCTTCGTAATATTGCTTCAGACAAATAGCCAGCACCATTATAGCTCTATTTGAACGGTTTCAGCTTCGACTTCATCCCTCTGGAAGCTATTCCAAATGGCTGTCTTTTTTGCAGCCAGAAGCCAAACGCCAACAGCTAATTTGTATTAGGACAAGCTGAAAGCCGAAAGCTGGTTTGGGTAGTTTCCCAAGGCTTTGGTGAGTTAGAGTTCTGACTTTGCCACTAAAGTTAAAAAAAATTACCCCTCCTACCAAGTATAAAATTTCAAACCCCATCTCTCTCTCACCCTTATTCTCGATTTGCACCCCTCACACCTAAAAGCTAGACTGTCAAACACCAAACCTCTTCAGACTAGCCGTTCAGCCTGTAGCCTTTAGCTATGCAGCCCAACCAAAAGTTACTTTTTAGAAAAGCTACAACCATGCCAAACAAGACCACCATGATTGAGTCTTAGTCCTTTCAGTAAAATAAACCAAGATCTTGTGTACCTTGGAGGTATCTAAGTAAAGTCGTGACACCAGTCCAATACCTCTTGATTGGAGTTGGCCTGTGTCTAGCTAGAAAATTTACTATGAATGCAATATCAAGCTTGGTGCAATTCGTAATATACATAAGTGCTCATATATATGGCGCTTAAATGTGAAACTTTAGGTCCTAAGACTTCCTTATTTTTCATCCTCGGTCTGAATGGATCTTTATCCACATTAACTAATCTTACTTCCATAGGATCTTTAAAGATGAGATTTATCCATATTGAGTTTTTCCAATACCTTCTTGGAATAGGTAGAATGGTGCACAAATTACTTCGAGGAAATGCTTTAGAAGCAGTCTTAAGCAATATTTGGTTTTACCTAAATTTTTCATCTCAAACTCCGTCATAAGGTAAGAACTTGCTTTTCTTTATGTCCTCTGTTGTTTTGATGATATTCAAATTATCGATATAGACTAAGATAATACAGAATCTATTTTGAGACTTCTTTATGAACACATAGGGACAATCATTATTATCGGAGTAACTCTTTTTCAAGATAAACTCACTATGTCAGTTGTACCGCTTTCTTAGCGATTATTTTAATCCGTATAGCAATGTCTGCAGTTTAATGCTATACATGTTGTAATTACTTTTATTAGGATCCAGAATTTTAACTCCTTTAGGGATTCTCATATAAATATTCGTCTCTAATGACCCATATAAATATGCGGTCACTACATCCATCAACTGCATTGATAAGTTCATACTAGTTACGATTGATGTCTAATATCGAAACATGATTCCACTCATCACAAGAGAGTAAATCTCATCGCAATCGATGCCGAGTCTTTACGTGAACCCTTGTGCTACAAGCCTTGCTTTATATCTCACCACCTCGTTATTTTTATTTCTCTTACAGATGAAAATCCATTTAGCTCCTACAGAGAACACTTTAGGAAGTATTCAGCAACGGGACCGAATATTTTTATTTTGTTAAGCGAGTGCAATTCTGTCTTAATTGCTTCTCTCTATTTGACCCAATCTGAGCACTTCTAGCACTCTTCGATGGACTTTGATTCTAGATTCAGATCAATAGTTTTACAAATATTTAAGGCAAAATATATGTCAATAGTTGTAGCCTTTCTTTCATATTACTTTCCCGAATCCACATAATTAGTGGATATTTCTTCCTTAATTTCTTCTAGCTCCTCGTGATTTACCATAACAATGGAGTCTGGGTCTTCCAATCTCTCAGCGTGAGATTGTGCGTACAAATATTCACTGGGGTTACCATTATCAGGATGGCTCACTTGAGGAATTTTCTCAATAACAGGTTGAGCTTCTTCCACTGTCTTGAGAAGTGATTTGTCTTGTTTTGTTCTTTTTTATTGTGGACGTCTCCGCGAAATTGAGTCTCGTTTGTCTGAAGGTCTTCCCTTTTCTTATGAGAGGGTAAGGGTTGATTCAATATCCTTGTGGGGTATGTCCACTCTTTTAGGTGCATTAATATAGGTATTTGAGATTTTATCACTTTTATATGATCAATGAAGGCATCTAGCATATTATTAACTATTTGTTGCAGGTTTGTTGTCCTTCAAACTTCAAGTTCAGATTCTTTAGTTTGTAGGTCCAATGACTGAATGCCTGTGATATTCCAATCTATTTTCGGTATTCTTAGTATGGTAATTTTCTCCCCCTAATGCTGGAAAATTGTCATCATAAAAAATATAATCAACATACTGAGCCGTATATAGATCCTATATTATAGGCTCTAGGTATTTAATAATTGATAGAGATTCATAACCTACATAGATCCCTAATTTTCGATGAGGGTCCATAGATATACACTGTGGTGGTGGTGAGACTGGCATGCATACAGAGTAACACCCTAGCCTAAAATTCACTCAACGTCCAGCTTACCCATGGGACGTACCTGCGTACACATAGCACCACGTTTTCACTTTTGTCCTTATTTCGTGCAAAAGGCTTAACCCGAAGGTGCTATGTTTTGATCAAACATGCATTATATATTCCTACAATTCACTTTAGATAAGCAATGTGAGACTAATTCCACCATCGCTTCACATTGACCACTTGGGCCTTCACATTGACGGGCTAGGGTATTACACTCACCCTCTTAAGAGATGACACCCTCGGCAACACACCATATATACGGAAAATATCCAGAATCACCCATCGGTATACGTTCATGCATCTAGTGCCGGCACATACGCCATGTCGTGTGGCCACTCCGGGACCACAAGCGCCATGCACCATATGCTCATGCCCCTATACCACACACGCCCGTGCAGCATAGATTGATGCTCTGACACCATCTGTAACACCCTGGCCCAATATTTTCTCAATACCCAGCTCACCCATGGAGCGGACCCGTGTACACTTTTATCCTTGCTTCGTATAAAATGGTTAACTCGTTTGGATCTAACAGGCATTATATACTATTACAACTTACTTTAGACAAGTAATGTGAGACTAATCCCACCATCATTCCACATTAGCCAGGTATTACATACAACACAGCCAAAAATTTGCAGATGGAAAATACTTGGTTCTTTCCCGCTCACTGTCTGCAAAAGGGGAAATATCATGGTATGTAGTTGGCCTGAGTTGAATTAATACAACAACATGCAGCACTACGTGGCCCCAATAACTGATTGGTAGCTACAATTATATAAGAGTGGCGTAGCTACAAGTTTTATTCCTTTAATTAATGACTCTCCAAGGCTATTTTGTGTGTGGACATAAAGTACCAAATGCTATATATTAATGCTCAGATCCATACAATAATAATTGAATACCTTTGAGGTAAACTCATCAGCATTGTCCATTCGAATGGACTTCATCCTTTCATCTAGAATGGAAGCTCTTAATTTAATAATCTAGGCGACTAATTTGGCAAAAACATGGTTTCGAGTAAGTAAGAGGCATACATGGGATAATCTAATATGAGCATCTATCAATACCATAAAAGTATCTAAAGGCACCGACATGGGCTGAATATGTCTACAAATATCATCTTGAATCTTCTACAGAAAACTCAATGATTCTTCCCTAACTTTCAGATGAGAGGTTCTAATTATGAGCTTTCTTTTAGCACAAGCAGGGTATAAGAAGTTTTTAGGTCTGAGAAAGTATGTAGTTTTAATTTTATGGCCAGTAAAATTATTAATGATTTTTTGCATCATATTTATCCCAGGCGCGTGAATGGTGCAACAAAATTGAGTTTGATGGCTTGTGCAAGCGCATTTCTCTTTTGCAGTTGCAGCGTGGGACTAAGTGGTCAATACGGTTACGTAATGCGGAATTAAATGCACGCAAAATCCGTAACCGACTAGAAACGTGGAACGAACTGCACGCGGAATCCGTAACCGACTTGAATCATGTTCCACGATTTTATCTCTGTTATATATATGCAGAACAGATATCAGATCAATCAATCTCTCTTGAACCTTTTGCCTTTCCTCAGTACTGCGTTGCCTCCGTCTTCCCTGTCCCTTTGCTGGCATGCACTGACTATTAGGAGAGCAAGTCTCCGAAACGTCCGTCCTTTAGATTCTGCACCGGGAGAGGGAGAATCACGTTTTTGGGAAACGT